>BOPM01000508.1:217330-226775 GCA_022179025.1 Porites australiensis | reverse complement strand
GTGTTTTTTATTGTAAAGTTGGCCCAAAAGGGGGGGGGGGGGGGGGCATGAACCCACTCGGCCACCCCTACTCCTATGGCCCTGTCATAACACGCTTGGAAATTTTGACCTCAAATTGGGCCAAACTTTTTTTGGCCGCTTGAGGGTTGGGTCTATGTATACAAACAATTCCACTTTCGCAGCCTGTAATGAGTCTGATGAAGAGGAAATTGTCAATGGCACCAAAGGATCATTAACATGGCAGAAATGGAAGTTTCAATGCCAGATTTCAAATGTAGATAAGTTGACAGACCTCAGTCAAACATTTGAAAAACTGGAGAAATTGGCTGAGGCTGTAGTAAAAGCAAAGTATGGTCCTCTTCAGCGTCAAGTCGGATATGAAGGCAGTCGTGTGTAGCCAATGTTAGAATTAGCAATGATAAGGGCTAAGAATGGAATTTATCGACGTCTAACAACAAGAATGAGTACAGTCCACCCGTGGATGGTATGTTGTGATATCCATATGCCGCGAGAAGTGTTTGATCTATTTTGAAAGGGACAATGAATCTTACAAGATGTAGGGTAAATGAGCTGGAGAAGTGTGGTTCAGTAACAATAACATTTACAAATATGAGAAGAGTGTGTGTTCTGTGCGATAAGTTTGAGGAATGCAATGGGTTTACAAAGGAGCTTGGAGCCAGAAGGAAGTGGCTCAGTCTTGAGTTGGGACGAAAACAGTATACAAGGAAGAATAGACAATACAGAGTATTTTTGCGTAGGGTATTTTATGATTTTATGCACTTGAAATGGTCGATGTTATGGTGTGTTATATGCTTTCATTTTATTGAAATATTCTGTAACTGAAAGATAACGGGTAGCAATCTTTGGCAGAACCATAAAACACAATTGTAATTTTGTCTCATAATCTTTGACAGGAAGAAGAGTTGAAAATTATTCTATTGTTATTTGCCTGCTTGATGATAAGGAACTTTATGATAAACTCAAAAAATAGATTCTTGACTTAAGCTGTTATCATTATACTTTTTGACTTCTACTTATATCTGAGTAGTTAAGACGAATACTTCAAGCACTGGTAGGCCTTCGTTGGGCGGCAGATTTCTTGACTTCATTCGTTAACTTGTGACCACACAAAAAAAAAACATTTGTCGTCATTTTCGTTTTTAGGACACTCACAGGGGTCAAACGTGTTGTGGATCTAAGGTGACACAATAAGGGATAAGGCTGTCTCTCGATTGATGATATGTAAATAGGGATGGCTGACAGAGAGGTAGCCAAAGTTTTCTTTTGTAATCGTGCCTGAAAACCTGATTCCAACAGTATTTAAACAGGCTATTCTTTCATAGCTGGAAATCTGCACATGTTTAGCCTCTCTCCCTTGCGTGGTGTTCACACCTAACTCAGTTTTGATTTGTCAAACACCCATTGAGTGTGAACAGGAACCAAATGCCCAATGTTCCAAACTGTTCCTGGTACAGTGCCAGTGAAGAGTTTGATTGCTGTATACTAATCTCGGGCTAAGACCTTGAGTTAATCAATGGCTGGCTGAGTGATGTGGTACATTGAGAAAATGGAGGCACAATCTCAGCCTAACTGCAACGAAAACAGTGAAACAAAGTCTCAACAGCAATTCTAGATCATCTGAATCCCCCATGATGGCATTCACAAGGTACATAAAGCCATGTAAAATGAGTTTTGAATCCTTTTCTGTCAGTCTGTAAGAAAGGTCTTTGTCTTAAGACCTGTCTAAAGACAAACATCTTTGAATAACACTGACAGTTTTTTATTGAATTGAAAATTTCCTGTGTAACAGAGTGAGAACCAACGGCTGTTTCTAACACTTGCTAAGTGCCAGTACCTAAAAAAATGCTGTTACCCTTGTATAGGCTGTGACATCATTGCGACAAACTAAAATATAATTCGTGTAGTATCAAAGTGCGTATTTATTACGTTTTTTCCTGTATTCTGAATGGAAGAGATGAAATCGATTAGAATATATGAATGGAAGAGATGAAATTGATGAGAATGTAAAATGAAACACATAACAAGCATTGGCGTTCTTGTAAAAAGTAAAAAGAATGCTCTGGTTCATAAATCGGGGGCTCAACCACTTTTATAGTGTTAAAGACGGCTTTGTGTAGATTGTTACTTTTATTCTTTAGATCTTCACCTGACACAGGGCAAAAATCAATAATACACGCATAATATTCTTCCATTTGACCTGTTAGCAGTCCGTATCTAAAGGGCACTTCAGATGGGTATGGAAAAGATATGCTAGATCACCAGTGTACTAAAAACACTTGTCGAAAAAAGTTAATTTGTTTTGAATTGATTGTAAATTAAATGTTCGTAATTTCATCTAGTAGAAAGGGTTAACTTACCATTAAATATTTTCATTCCATTCGCTGCTTTTTCCCCTTTTCTGGACTGGGATTGACTAGAATGTTATCTAGAAACTGATTTGAAACCTCAACAAAGGGCAAAGCAGTCACTGTTTTGGTTAGTTTTGAAAAACTATAACTGTAACTAATAGTTCCCTAGTAGTGTAGGCAATTAAAATGTAGGGTTTGCATTTGTTCATTAGTTTGGGATCCTTATTAGCTAATACTGTGTGATTCTGGCACCAGATGTTGTTTTTTTGTCCACGCCAGTGCACTTATGAAGAAGGCTTAGGAAAGCTGACAAGATAAAAATAAACGATAAGCTCACTTTGGTTTAAGAAGCCATAAGTAAAGCTATTAGCAGCTCTCTTTGGACATGGTTACATTGTTCATCCCTGAATTTTAGTCTCCTACAGGCACCAAAGTACTGTGTTGCTCTTAACATTTAGACATTAAACATACCCAACCTTTTGTGGGAATACCAATAACCAATTAATTTAAATAAAACATTGCTATAATTATGGCTTCCTCCTAGAACTTAAAGAAACATCGGGCTTCCTTACACTTCTGACAACAGAGATATGTTGTCCCTACTCACAAATTTGTAACAAAAAGCAAATGACATCTTATGGCAGCTATCATGCCCTTAACGACATTAATCCCTTTAAAGTGGGCTGTCTTCTTGTTGCTTACTTGCTTGGGGAATCTTGCCTGTAAAGCTTACAATAAGGAAATAAACTTAATAATGTAACGGTTTATTAGCATTCCATACAAAATGACTCTTTTTGCCACAGTATTAACTATTGACACCAACTACCAAATATGAAGTAAGGCAGAATTCTAAAAAAATATATATATCCATTTAGGAACTTTGAGAGATATTCGTTAAGATAGCTTTGACGCACCAAAGTTAAGGCAGTCTTATGATCGTGTACCTCTGACTGTTGTAGAAGCATTGTCTCTGCAATAACGGATCAAAAAATAAACCTGATAACCCAGGTAATTTTGTTACATATGACTGAGAAAACGATTCAAAAAAGCTCTGTAAAGAGAAAGGTCGTAATTTCCATATAATTTTGCACGGGGCTGTGAATGGTGTTAAGGTCTGTCCATGCAATGACCTTGATATCTTTGAAAACGTTAATTGCCGAAATCAGTCGATTGTCTCTTGATGTACACTAGTTTTGTCATGTATCATCAAGTTTATGAACTACTCATTTTCAATAGCCTCTTTCACAACATCTTTGAAGAACTCAGTTCTTTTATTCACTTGAAAATTTCTTGTTTATGAGGTGTTCCTAACATCTAGTAGATGGTAGTACCTAAAAAAATGGGGTTATTCTTCTATAGGCTGTCACATTATTGCAACAAACTGCGACATAATTGGTATAAGAGTGCCAAAGTGCGCATTTTTCATGCTCTTTCCTCTCTTCTGAATGGGAGAGATGAAATTGCTGAGAACATATCAACGTTATTGCTCACAAAGTGGGACATTTAATATTGCTGACTCTTACATGACGGTAGCTCTTGAGTGCATATTCAGTGAAATAAAAATCTCGACCATGGAAGCACAACGGAATAGTAACATGGAGAGAACTTCCTCCATAAAAACTTAATGTACTTATTAACATAATTAGCTGATTAAAATGTTATGCCAAAAAGCATCTTCAATTGCTATAATACAATGTATGTAATTAAGCTAATAATACAGACTGTAGTCCTGCACAGCCCATTCCCCTACTTAATCAATAGCATTCTGCCTCTTTAGTTCCTTGATCAGGAGCTACAGTAAATTGTCAGAAATCCCCAACAATAGGTGTAGGATGTCAATGATTACATGATCAATGGGAATAGAATCAAACAGTGAGCTTGATTTTCAGTCATATTGCAGTGATCTTGAATTCTTAGTAATTTCCTTGCGTGTTCTTACCCATGATTCATTTTTCAGTGAGAGACAGGTTTTTGTTACATCATGCCTTTCATTCCTTGGAGACTTGCACCATATACAAGCATAGTCGTGATTTGCAGCTCCTAGGCCACAGATGCAAGCCAAGAATTTCCAATCATCCTTAGGAAGAACTTAATCTTGTATTTTCCTTTGCGTTTTCCTTTAATTTCCTTTTATCTGCCAGACTCTCTTTTAGATTGTCGCTGTTGTTTTGATACTTGCAAGCACATAGTTCCTTTTTTCACTCAAAAGTCTTGTAAGTGTTTTTCCAATGTTAGTTCCATCTCTACTAAATTTAAACCTAATAGTCTCCTCTCGTTCTAGGGATCCATTGCCTTTGAGTCTCTCAGTTTGCACTTTAAGGCTTTCCTTCAGGGAAGTCTGATTCTTTCGGATTCACCTGGAGTGGTTTCTAACTTCCATTTGGCATTTAATTTTGTGAATTTTTTTTTATTCTGTATGTATTTGGTATATCTGTTGATTTCTTTACTAAGTCATTCCAATCTTGGTCAGAATATTTAATTTATCTAAGAATTAATATCAATCAATATCATCATTGTTCAGTGTTTGGGGGTTGCTTTCATTGAAAGTTAGTTCCTTTTCATCAATAAGCTGAAGTGTGTCATGTTGTCGGCTTTCAGCATTAAATACCGTAAAAACTTGTGTATAAGCCGCACCCCCAACTTTCAAGCATGATTTTGAAAAAAAAAAACCAAAAATGCGCTTTTGTACAAAAGGTGATCGTTTGTTCGCACATCAAAATGTTCACAAATAAACTTGAGGAAATTTAATGTTGTGTATTTGCAGTGACATTTTAAATAAGTTAATCAACTCTGAAAATACCTTTTAAAAGGTTCTCTTCAATCAATTTCCCCATTTCCTGTGAAAGACAACAGTTCTCTTCATTGCTGAAGCCCACAGTTGAAATGAAAATGGAACGATGGAACGAAAATAAAGCGCTGGAGAATGCTACAAAACGATTGCTTAGTAACCACGCATTTATTTGACGAGGGAAGTCTGGACACCAGAAAAGGACACAAGTAAACAAATGCTGGACTTGTGAAGACTGTATTTTACAAAACTGAAAAGCTTGTTGCTAAACGAGAGTTAAACAACCCAATGGACAAACACGCCGTGAAAGTAGTGAAGGACGACGAAACGGTCGGCCATTTGCCTCGCGAATTCTCTCGAATAGCGTGGTATTTTCTTGCACGTAGTGGGGAAATCAGCGTTGAAGTGATCGGTTGCAGACGACACTGTAAGCAGCTGTGCGGAGGAATGGAGATTCCGTGCCAGTTACAGTTAAACTGCTCAAACAAAGCGCAGATGAAACGCTTAAAAGAACTACTGGCGAGCAAGATTCAGGTATAGAACCTACAGATGCAAACAAACGGCTCCTCTAGGAGCCACCACTTCTACTGAAAGCAATGATCAACGACAGGTTTCAATATGTTTAATCTTTATTTACTGAAGGTTTTCAGTTCAATTTGTGACCCCTACAAGCCAGTTTACTCCCTTTGAGAGCAATGATCTCGTGTATAGGCTGCACCCGCGATTTTTGACTCAAAATTTCGGCAAAAAGGTGCGGCTTATACACGAGTTTTTACAGTACCTCTATTTTGGTTGTTACAAAATCATACTCTCCTGCAAAAGAGAGTGTTTAATAGCATTTCTCCTAAAGTTGTGCCTTGGTGTGTATTTGCTGAAGCTTTTATATTTTTGTGGACCTTTGCGCAGATTTTGTGGCCAATAGCCACAAAGAGTTTCTTGATTTGGTAAGAGTTACTTGTAGGTTTTCCTCAATTTTGTCTTTTTACCTCTTCACTGACAACCTCTCACTCGATGTATCACTTTACTTGTTGATTTCGTAATAACTACCCAGGGGTGTGATTTTGCGGACGGAATTTCTCGTTCAACAGAAAGAAAAAGAAATAAAGAATGAGTTATTGGAGCAATCTGATGGTTTATACTCATAAATGAAACGGGTGTTCCTTTGTGGTAGATACTTATCCAAATGGTTATGGTTAGGTATCTAAAGCAAGACTTTGTAGGGTGTCAGTGTCCGCAATTTTAATTGTTTAGGAGCCAATGGTGGAGTTTTAAGCCCAGCAAAAGCGATGATTGCCTGAAATAAGAGGTTTTTTTGCACAGATCGTCAACCTGCTCTTTTACTGATTGATTCTGTTATGTAAGCGAGGCAACTGTCTCTTTTGGCAAAATAATCAAGAGTATAAGTAGTAAAATAGTGGGGAAAATAAATGACAAAAATGTCTAAAAGGTTCAGAGGTCAGACAGAGCTAAAAAATTTTGCATCCATGTTCTTTCTTAGCACTGAACGTGAGAAAGTTCTACCAACCCCATTGGTGGATCACAAAATTTCCATTCAAACCCCAATGGAAAATCCCTGTCCCATATTGTAGGATACAGAAACATACAAAGCTAATTACTGGTACATTGAGTTTGACTGCATTGGATAATTCATGCAACCCCACCTTTGCATCATTTCAATACTTTTCTAGCCATTTCTTCTTGTACACTTGATTGTTTGTTTATTTTATTATTTTGCCACACAGTAAATTGCAACAAGTAGAATAAAACACATTATAACTTGGTAAATGACATTAAATTTAAAATGTTATACGGCTTGGAAGGAGTAACTGTGGTGGGGAAAACTCTTGGAAGACAAAGAACGTATTAGGGATAGAGATTTTCCCCACAGGCAATTGACAACTCCAGAAAATACCATAACATACCATAATGCTCCTCGTTTGTCACCCCAAAATTTTGCACAAGCATTGTTTTCATTTTCTCTTGGGGCCATTTTAACTCCCAAGAGAAACTGAAGACAATGCTTATGCAAAATTTTGGGGTGACAAACAAAGAGCATTATTGTATGTTATGGTATTTTCTGGAATGGTCAATTTAAAAACTAGGCGGCGTTTAAAAATGAAAAAAGACGCGTATCTTAGGGATATAAGTATGATTAGAGAAAAATGGAGATATCTAGTAATCAGGTATTACCCTTAAAAATGGTTTCATCGCACGCTTAAATACATTAACAGTCGGGGCGTTTTATGTTGTTTGTTAAAGAATTACATATTTTAGGACCTTAAATGAGGATCCAAAACTTTTTAATGTTTGTTATAAAGGTATGAGGTCGGTAAAAGTCGAAGTATCTGGTTAAATGTTCATGAAGGTAATTTCCAGTTTACAAAATTAGGGTAAAAGAAATAGGTAAAGCATTATGGTTTAAGTACTTGGAAGAACTTACTTAGGGAGAGTAGATACTGAAAACATCAAGAATTTTCAAGTTTGCAAGAAGATTTTTCTGTAGTAGGTAGATTCAAGGCTGGTTGGTGACATGTTTAGAGGCTAAATTAGATTGCAGTAAGATATGGATAATTAAGCCCATAACAGTGTGTAAGAAGGGATTTTGAGGGCAATTAGCATTTAGTTTTATAAAGAAACCTCGGAGATTCAGAAATGTTAGCTGAAATAAAATCAACATGCGCTTTTCATGTAAGTTGTTGATCAACCTAAATTCGAAGGAACTTAGTATTACGTACTTGTTCAAGTACATCGTTTTCTATAATAATCTACCTTGTAATAGGTAACGTTTTTTGCCTTGGCTTCAAAATTATTAGTTTTGTTTTCTTAACGTTGATTGATAATTTATTGGCCTTTGGCAACCCTAATTGGCCTTTTGCAACCCTAATTGTAACCTGCGTCACACACGTAATCTAAACCCAATAAGTGACATCTGAGAAGCCTTGTTCTGGGCCCCAATTGGACTCGACAAATCACCGGAAGGCTATTTTCTATTCCCTTCAACCTGACTGGTCATTCAATAATGGCACCTTTAACAGACCAATCATAGTGCATATTGGTTTAATTCTGTCTGTGGCACAGGCTACCCTTAAAGTCTCCCTGTGCTAGTAGTAATTTGAGCTTTACATCCTGAAAAACTTTTAACCTTAGCAATGTTAGAAGTGCTGGGCTCTTATCCTCTCTCAGTCAATTATCTGTTCATTTGTTTTCAAAGTGTTCACTGTTATCAACTAGACCCTTGTGCATGAACATGCCCCAACAAGATCTTCGAGGTAACTGATGTAAGGGGCTTTCCTCTTAGATGATATTGCCTCTATCTCCATGTTATGGTGGCTAGATTGGCTGTAGCTGTGCTACAGTGAGCATAGTGAGCCTTTTTTATTGTGTACAGTGTGCATATGTTTAGATTGTCATAAATGATAGGGTGCACCAGATGGCTCTGGTCTAGGACAGCAGTACAGGCATGTGAATGTGATTCTTTGTTCCCAGCCACCTGTATATCGCTTTCGTGACTTTTGCACCTGATTGAAAAGCCGTTGTGTGCCTCAACTTTGCAGCATTACATGAAAAGTAGCGTTGAATTTGTTGAGCACACAAAAATTTATTAACTGTAAAATGCTGCTGGCCTGTTTCAGTTGTCATGTATCGCATGTCTTTGGGAAACCATGTCGGGATTGGGTTTGTGTCCGCTCTCCTATCTGGAACTTGTCATCAAGGTATGACGCTGGTTATGATATGTGAGAATGTTCAATTTTTTAAACATCATTGTCATGCTTTATATGAAAGTAGAACATTGTAGTTGTAGACGCAACTAGGTAGCGCTTGTATGGGATTCAAACCCTTGACCTCTGCGATACGCATAGCCTGCGTAGCAAGCGTTTCCAATCGAGTTATTGCCCGAACGTTAGAGCGTAAGCAAAAAAGGTTGAAGGGGGAGGGGGAGGGGAGAAGAGGAAACGCTTGCCCGCAAACCCCACGATTCTGGAAAACGCCCCTTGATATTTCACGGTTCGGTTCATTTGTAAATTGACAGCTCGTCAAAATAGAAACATAACGAGCAGATTACCCCTGGATTACCAGATATGTAAAATTACTTTGTTCTCTAATAGAACACGTTGCAGGCGATTGCAAGAACTGTAACAAAAAAGATTTACGATAAAAGAAAGTTAAAACTATGAGCGATTGCTGCGGAATTTCTTGTTTTTATTGTGTGGCTTTATCTCGTCTGAAACCTTGTTGACCCGTCAAAGATGATTTGTCTGGAACAATTCACTCCGCCGGGTATAAGTTT
>BOPM01000508.1:176764-187291 GCA_022179025.1 Porites australiensis | reverse complement strand
TATATTGCAGGATGTCAGAAAGAGCTTTTTTTGGACTTGTCCCTTTTTGCACCAAAGCTCTCTTGCATTTTGAGGTAGTAATCCGTGGAGCTCGATGATCAAACCACAACTGACAGTTTGATTGCTCGTGTGTGCCCCTTTCAACCGATTCAACTTCTTCTTTGGTGATAAAACGTTTTTTCTTTATTCTTTCTGCGCGATCTTTTATCTCAGTTAAAGAAACAGGCTGCTGTTTAGGTGGACTTATGATGCTATCAATGGCACTAGATTTGTGAGCTTTGGAACACTGGCCAAGATTGTTAACAGCACTAGCCTGAGTGTGTACTGGTAACTCAATTTCTGTACTTGTTTCAACTTCGACCTCTAATGCATGTGCCAAGTCTATATCCTGCATTTCATGACTTAGTTCCTGAGAGCTTTGCTGGACTGATTCCAGTTCATTTGGCAGTTTTCCAGTTATCAAGTGAAATACAGGTGGTAGGGAGGAGCGTTCGTTTGCAATTAGAAGGTCATTCTTAAGTTTTATCTTTCTTTCAAAGTCCTTATCCTCTTCAAAAGTAAAAGAGTATTTTCTTTCAGCAACTGAAGGTGAAGGCTTGAATGTCTTTTTTGGAGGTTCCTTGCCAAATCTCGCTTTATGAATGTTTATGTCTTCAGCAAATTTTGGATCACAATGTGACCCTTTAGGCTCTGCCCATGGACATAGAATGTCAGTACAAGCTGGATCTGCTGGAAGTTCAGTGAGACCTTCAGCAACAATTTCACACAAAACATACCACAAAGCACCCACATGGGCACAGTCTTTCCGTAGTCCTACAGTGCATGTACAGTGGCCAAAACACGGTTTTCCATTGTCAGTAAGAACAACATGGACTGACTTTACATCATCAGCGTTCGTAGAGAAGGAAGGATTGCAAAATGCTTTAACTGCACAAACACCATCCAAGCCTGGGAGTTGATTGAATCTAAAGACAATGAAAAAATGAATATTGAACTAAAAATCTATCAAACTAGAAAATAAAAACTAAAAAGAATGAGCAACTCCTTGGCAGCAGAAAGAAAAATTGTAGGACCAGGTGCATGAGACCAGATGACATTTGTTAAATATTAAGCTATGATGATACACTTTAAAAGATCTATCAATCTTTATAATATTTAGCAACACACACAACACAAATGTCTCTGTGAATAGAGGCATTGCAAAGAAAAAGGCCAAAAATGTATTTCAAAGTCGGATTTACCTCACAGAATGAATCCCTCTTTTGTGATCCCAAGCTAGATTTTTTTTGTACTTGACAACTTAATCCTGAGTGAAGCCCCCACCTAGCAAATAATTTCCAACAGCCCGCATGTCCAGTTGTGAAGGGAATCCTTGTAAAAACTTGACCCAGCCTTTCACATGCTGCAAATATGCAGGTGTAATCTTCAGGCATGCTGGTACCTCCACATCACCACTTGTAAACAGCATATCCGCGTTGGAGTCTCAAGCATTAGGCTTTGAGCAACTTGTTGGAATTTTTAATGAATTGCAAACAATATTTATCAACGCATTCTTCCCAAGCTTTTCCGAAGGAAGCTCCAATATCTTGCAAATCTTTCGGAGTTCATTTTTGTTTTTCTTTGCAACCGAAGAGTATGAATTTAATTCAAGAAATGTTTTCACGAATTCATCCGCCATCTTGGATTTTTGCTTGCCCCCCAAGACGCAAAGCATTATGGGGAATTGGAAAATAGAGAATTGCCTGTGGGCTTTTGACAGGTAATTATGCTATCAAATGCTGAGACTTGAAAATCGCTATTCGCATGAAATTGTGGAACCCCTTCAAGGGAAATCAACCTATGAATATGTGGCGACCATCTTTGTTAGTACTTGACTGGATGAAATCATTCTGATATTTTTCCCAATGGTTGTGCAGAACTGGAGAGGAAATTCCTGAAAAACTGACTGACTTGATTATCAAAATGCCTTGCACTAGTAACAACATCACTCTGAATTAATCTACACCTTTCCGTCTAATTGAGATTTTCTAGTTCATTATTTTTGTCGACAAGTTGGCCAAGAATCCTCAGTAGATGAGTCCATTGAGTTTGTGCTGAGGAGAAACTGCAAAAAAGGTAGCTGGACCTAACCGTCTTGTGATCATTAACAGATCTCGTTAACAGGCATGTAAGGTGTTGAGAAAGTTTCAGAGGAATGAGAGACAACTTTGTTAACATCTTATAAGTGGTTATTCCTTGTTAAATAATTCCCCCTGGCCCCTTATTTACTTTTGAGTGAAGTATATGCAACTTTAAAAAATATGATGACACTTAAACCAACGATTTTGTAACTGGGACCCATAGGCCTTTATTCTGGCTGATTTTGAGGCCAGGTCATTTTTTGACCATTGCCATGTCTAGTTAATAATTACTCAGAGCTACTCTTAACACCAAAATGCCATCCATAACTATCGTAATAAATGGTCAATAAGAATGCATTCAATAATTCATTCATTTCACAGCATTATTTAGATTGTAGAGTTCTGAAGAACTCTCCTTTCAATTTTGTATTGTCAGAAAATGATTATATAGTTACTGAAGACAACGTGAGATCATTTCTTTATTCTTTTCATGGGGAGAGGGGGAGGGAATAATTCCAAGAAATAAACCTGTGGAACAAAACATTCCTGTACAAGCTAACCTCTCTTATTAGAATGTCAGCTTCAAGTTTCATATCACAAACTTAGTCTGGGATACTTACTAGTTTGAACCTTTACTTTTACTACGAGGTAAAGCCAAGGTAAACTCATTGCACACTTCTTCTTGTAGTCTTCAACTGTGAACCCCTTCTCTTCCACCTTTTCGGCAGTTTAGTTTACCAAATAATGGGTGTCAATGTCTGAATATTTGCCATACTGGCTCTTCAGATGAGGGAAAAAAGTTCCTAGGCTTTCGATAGACATTCTTCGTAGTTTACCGTCCCTATAATATCCACTGTGCAGTTCCCACCAACTTTTCCTTTTTTTACCTGCACATACTTGCAATTAATAAGATGTTTGCAACCCAATTCCACTTTTAACATTGATTTGGCAGCTCTTTAAGATCTACCGTCTACTGCTACACTTGACTGACCTCCTGAACGCTTTCCCCTGCTGTTTAGTGCTCCACTAAGATGTTTAACTTTATCATCTAAACTTGGACTTTGGGGTGTACAAAGCTATCAAAACAAGTCGGTTTCCCATAGCAGTCAAACCCAAATTTTCAAGGTGGGATTCCTTCATTTTACTCAAGGTGCGTAAAAACGGACAACAGAATCAATGATTATTTAAAATGAGCAACGGAGGTTAAATGCCCATGTGCCTTATTCTCTTGACCAATTATTTCAATAAATTCGTCATGGATATGTATGGAAATCAGTCTGGAGGATTTGTTTGGATATTGGGCCTTAAAGGATTAAGGCAGAGCAGCCCTACTTGTAGACTTCTGTATGACACTTGTCTGAGTTGATTTTGGTGGATGTGACACTGTGGGGCGTTCCATTTTTTTTTCCTAAACCCTTCCTGTGGATGAGCACATTTCTACCACCTCACATTTTGGTCAGAACACTTTGAGAAAACATTTCCTACCCCCCTCATTTTTTTGTTGTTCCCTTTGAAAACAGATTCGTACTAGTTGTCTGCCGATGATACTCATCCACAGGAGGGGATCAGAATAAAAATGGAACGTCCCTGTACTATTTATGCATACTTCAAAAGAAACAAGAGCATCTTCATCTAATAAATCAAAATTGTGTCCAGAATTAATGGAGAGCCTTAACAGAAATCTTGCCATCAACCTTTGTGACTGGGGCAAAACATAAGCTCAAATAATTGAAAACTTCACAAAGATAGTCAAAATAATCATGTTCTGCTTTTCGAACTGGTCAACCACGATTCGATTCACCCCTCTTCCATGCAGAAAGTCAAAAAATCTGAAATTTCATGGATGCGTCCGTACAGCTGCAGGTTTTTCCTCAAAGACTTTCTTACTGTTATGATGGTATACAGTTCTTTCAAAACAGCGTGCTTTAACTGGAGTCACATTAATTCTCGGAAAATCCAAATATTGAACAGGAGTGTCTACCTTTAGAAGGGGGTTGATTTTAGCTTCTTTCCAAGCTGTTGGCCATGTGTAAGAGGACATAGGCTTGTTCCACAGAGCAGTCATCACAGGACCTAGGGTTGTGCAATTGTCCTTTCAAACCCAAAACAGCAACCCATCAGGGCTCTGGGAGTGGGTGTCTCGGGGTTTACCTTAACAGGCACTGGTTAATTAATTCTCATCGTTGCACAAATCCCCAAAATAATCATTAGACCAGCAAGAAATTCATGTTCTAAATATGAGTGAGGTTTTTCTTTCCTTAGCGTGATTTTATCCACTCTCCTCCACCAGTGCAAACTCCCTGGTGCTCCATTCCTGCCCAAGTTTTTCCAATTTTCTCCAATCAACTTGTAGACCTTTGATGACAAGTCCTCCGCTTTGTGAGTGTGGCCCCTATCAGCAGCTCTTTTCTTTTTCCTTAACAGGTATTTAACTAGTGGAGTGATCCAAGGGGGGTCACAGGAAGACATCACAAAACTCCTCACAGGGAAACACTTATCCATAAGATTGTGCAAATCCTTATTTAATATGCTAGTTGCTATTTCAACATCTGGAACATTGATCACAGGTGTCTAATCAACATTTCCCAACTAACTCTGAAGTAAATTTTATCTTGTGATGCTCTCTAAAATCCCTAAAACAGCATTCAAATTGGATTGGTTTAATTTTGTTCCCCAGAGGAAATATCACACCTCAGTGATCAGTCTTAATTAGCGCTTGAAAGTGAAAGGGGTCGTTGAACAGCTCAGGGTGGTTTGTGAGGCAGTTATCCAAGGTGGAGGTCCCTCTAATGGTGAAATTCACCATGGGCACAAGGCCAGGTGAACTGGAAAGACAGTCCAGGTCTAATCGGTTCAGATCACCTCCACAGAGAACTACCCCATTTGGATGCATGTCTAAGAATGTATCTCAACGGTTGATGATGGTATCAATAAGATTGCCTTCATCATACTTAAAACTTGGAGGATGGTACAATCCAATGATCAGGATATGATGTCCTGACAGAAGTAGTAATTCCACAATTAGCATCTGAAAGGAGTTTGCGCGATTAACATTCAAAACCTTTAAGTTTTCCCGCACATAAACGGCAACACCACCTTTCTTTCGCTTTTTATCTGTTCCAGCCTAATCTCTGTCCATTCGATATGTTGTATACCCTTCAATAGCAACAATACTGACAGGTTTCTGTCAGCAAAGGTGCACCTCTGAAATAACACCAATGTCAATATCCCATGATTGAAAACCTGCCGTCAGAGCTACAGATGCCTGTACTCTGTTCTTGATCTCATTAAGACTACAGGTGTTAAGGAGTAGGCTCGTAGGAACTGGGAATAATCCTGCAGAAGATGATCCTTTATTAACACTAGCTAAATTTTTCCAGTTAACACTGCCTTGACACCTCTTAAAAGAGCTGACAGTTTCAGGATGCTCACAAACAGTACTGTTTTCACCAGCAGTGGGACTCTCTGTCCTTCTCAAGATGTTGCAGTCCCTCAAATTCCTAATCATGGTACACACAAGAGCATTGCTTGAAGATTGTAAATGTAACAACTGCTCACAGGAGTATGTGATCATTGGAGCGTGTCCCTCATTGCTAATATGCAAATTCGAGCCCGGCTCGTTGTTACAAATGGCAGGAAAGTAATTTCGAGAAGTAACAGAATACATCTTATCTCATGCATCTAATGCTTCACTATGTAACAATAAATAATTAAAGACTCATGAAATGAAATTATTCATCACCTCTCTACTGATCTTAAACGTACTTTTTCTTCCGCAGATTTACATTCTATTTCTTCTGTAAACATTTGCACTTTTACCCCATTTTCTTAATTACATGCAACAGTTGTCATTGTAGACAGTCAAGGCAGTTGAGGTAGAACACAGCAACAGAGTTGCCTTTCCTGAACGCACATTTAACGCATTACAGAAGCATACATGTATCAGTTTGAATCAACAACAGTTTAGAAAACGTGCTTTCCTTTAAAATCGAAGTATTAAACATTTATAGCACTGCCAGTCGTACTTTTCCTTGGCAGTTGCAGTTGGCAAAATAGTTTGAATAGCACAGACAGCTCTTGTAACATGACCACAAAAAAACTGAAAAAACATAATAGATCACTGCTTGACAGTTGAACCAATCATGTTACAGCAAAAGGTTAAACAAGGTCACATTTACGTTTCGCAGTCTAGTTATCTTTAGGATCAATAAACTCTTTTTCTTTCATGGTTCTTTATTTGTTGTCTGGCTTTCCTATGATTTCATTTTTTTAATAAGGCAGATACATAGCTACTATATATTTAGTAATAGCTGTTGGGTAATTGTGCGCAAACTTTGTGAATTTTGTTTTTAGCAAAAATAATTTTATTAATGACATTCTGATACTGGTGTTTCAAGTTTACATTAAAAGAGGTACATTTCACTTTATCTTGAAAAATAAATCCATATGTATACTCCGCAACAAAAATATACAAGTAACAATGAGAGAAGGGGGTATAGACTCGATTAATGCAACATTTGGTTTGTTCCCATTTTTTGTCATGGAATTCTACCTTAGTCCACATACATGCTATTTTACCTTCTATACTGTGGATTACTCCAATGTTTGTTTTTAAGACCCACACTGCTGGCTTAACACCATTTAATTTACTGCAATAATTATACCAAATAAAACATAAACAACCGGTAAAAGTTCCGAATTGATATTAAATTCCATAAGCCAAGAATGGAGCACTACCCAGAAGGATCTTGTCATTTTGCAACTGTAAAAAAGATGCTCAAGGGATTCAATCTCGTTTTTGCCACAAGTACATTGTGGCGAATCAGTGTTTTCATTCGTGAAAACAATGTTGTTCACAACCTTTTATTGGAATTCTCTACTTTTTGTTTCTAGCGACTCTTCCTTCTTTCACTTCTTTCTCTATCATTTAATAATCCAGAAGGAAGAGAGGTAGTGCATCCTAAACATAGGGCACATGTCCTGCTTCCCTACACGAATACCAAATCTTGTGCCTCATGTTTCATATGCGATGACGTTTTACAAAAATTTTGTAGTGCTGCTTAGAATACATCTTTAGAGATCTAGAAGTACTCAGGATAGCCTGAAAAGAGTTTTTAATATATTTCAAAGAAGACCTTCGCTTGGTGCCCCTGAAAAAGGAAAAGAAAGACCACCAAAGATTCCTATATAGAACTGAATCCTTTGTCTTCGTCCTCCTCCTCTTCCACTTGCTAGAATGGACCCAAATTCTGGATCCATAGACCTGGCGTTAAAAGCTGCATGCAGCTGCCCCTTCCAGTCATTGTTTTCCCTTTTCATGCAGACAAAGGAATACGCTTGATACCAATTTGCAAAAATTGAAATCAATTCTGCTTCCTTGGAGATGCATTTCATTTTCTCGCCGAGCGTGCGCTCACCGACCACCATATTGTCAAAACAAACATCATCAACGCCAATTTTACTTCCTTTTTTTGGCCTTTGGAACAAAAACTCGTTCTTGGGATTGAGATGTTTTATGTAGAGTGCCAACGAAGCAACAGGACACTGTCGTCCAGGTTTTTCGAACATCATTCCACCTTCAAAGCCCTTGTCATCCTCTCTCCTGGTCTTTGTCAATTCATCGCCGCTTTTGGTCACATATCGAGCTCCTTTGTCATCTTTTGTGAATGAGAAGTCTTTTATTTTCAGCTCCCTGAGGTTTTTGCCTTCCACGGCGGCAAAAGTACAGCATAATCTCAAAGAAAACTTTGTTTTGAACGGTTCTGGGATCACCCATGTTAAAAACTCCACACTGGTACAGTTTTCAGAAATAATACTTAATCCGATCAAATTATGATGGTGATGATGATGACCATGATTATTATTATACATCAGACTCACTATGAAAAATCTGATTGGTCGAGAGCATTCAATCAATTCATAATAGCTTGTGAACTTGACATGATATTGATATTAAGATATTGCATTTATCATGTCAAGTTCAACGTTTGCCTGGTTACCAAGCCCCTTGGAAAATAGCTTATTTTCCTCGTCATCTAGGACATGCAGCATTTTTCTTTACTACAACTGTTGTCGTTTTGTCATCTCCCAGGAATCTGTAGTCAGTGGTATAAACATCGCCAAACACTGTTTGTCCGATTCTCTCCTTAACAGATAAATTGTTGCAATCGAAGCGCTGGATACTTGAATTGATATAATTTCCAGCAGGAGCCCACTGCTCCTGTTTTCAGATACTGCTTTACTTTTTGATAGCTTAGGAAGATGAAATTTTCGGAAAAGGGGCATTTTCGATCGAGGAGATCCTGATCGAACACGCCGCCACGAGCAAGAACTCATGTGATCAATTTTCCCGCCGAAAATTATTACCCCGGGAATCCTGACCTCTGGTAACCTACTGTCACACAATCTTCACTTTGTATTGATTGTTTGTTTATTTTATTGTTCTGAAATTAGAACTCCAATTCTCGAGACGATGCTTTGCTAGTACAGGAAATTCGTTCACTCATTCATGGTTTTATTATTTCATGAGTGATTTTAGCGACTATCCTTTACAGACTATTTCTCCTTGCCCCCCACCCCTAGCCCTCAACTACCTTTGCATTGTAACCCGGTGATCTCCGGGGTGGCAACGAAAAACGCTAGAAAAATGCAATGTAGCATGTTCTCCTTTTTTCGCCCTTTTTATAAAAGCACTTTTCTATCTATGACCTGGCCAGGAAAGGAAAAAAAAATTCCGTATTTTTGTGTGATGTTTAGCCGATAACGCCGTTGACCACTTAGCGATCAGGCATTCAGGTCGCAGCGACACTGTCAGCCCGCAATGAAGACAAAAATCCATATCCAGTTTATTACTTTACGGATAAACAACCAAAATTATAGGCATATTTTCAGTGTACAATTATACATAGGTAGTTTATAGCTTTCATCCTCCTCTTAAAGCCACAATATTGATAATGTATGTCTTGTCTGCAAATTGTTAGAAGAAGCGG
Organism: Porites australiensis; assembly: GCA_022179025.1. Lineage (NCBI taxonomy): Eukaryota > Metazoa > Cnidaria > Anthozoa > Scleractinia > Poritidae > Porites > Porites australiensis. Next base: position 178,182 of record BOPM01000508.1, on the reverse strand, counting down.
ATCGTTTAGCACACGCATGATAGTAGTTTTTGTTTGTCTTACGGATTATAGTCTTCAAACGGTCGTAATTTGACTTTGTAGAAATTTTAGAGATTGTTTTGGTGGGGGTCTTAGTTTTTGTAATTAGGAAAACTGAGAGGGGTCTTAGTTTTCGTAATTACGAAAACTAAGACCCCTAAATTTACCGTTAAATTTGACCTAAAACTCGGTGGAAAGGATCGAACATGATATAATTTGACAGCTCAGACCTATTTAGGTTACAATTTGACTTTACATTTCGACGGATTCGATTTTAGGGGGTCTTAGTTTTCGTAATCTCTAAAACTAAGACGGGTCTTAGGTCTTAGTTTGCGAGGGTCTTAGTTTTCATAACACCCGACGGTAGCACACTGTCATACATGAGAAGAACATATTAATGGAAGACAAAAATATATATATACATATATAAGATTCAAGATATATTATAGAATAGGCGAAGGATTTGAGAATAATAAAGATCCCAAATTTGTACAGATACAGTTGTGCAATAAGCCAATACATTATTATTTTCCATTTATCATTTTGCTCAAAAGATAGTATTTGCACTATAACAAAGGGAAAACGACAAAAAACAATCAAAAAGCTGAAGTAATAGCCTGAAAATCGTTGGAGAAAAGCAAAATTTCAGCCCTTTCAGGACAGGAAGTGAAATCGCCGATTTGCTAGGGCATGTGACCATGACTTAGAAATAAGAATCTTTTCAGTCTGACTGAGGAGATTCTGGAGTCTGAGGATAGTTCTTCTCTTTCTTCTAGCCCTTCAAACAAAAGGGTAAACGACAATTCGAGTGTGAGGGAGCACAGACTTATTTGTTTGAGCAGTATGACAGCGAGTTTACTAAACTCTGATACTGACTCGACAAATGAGTTCGACATGGAGTAACACAAGCAACTGCAAAATACAGATCGCAAATTCTGTTCACTACTGATTGATGGTATGATTACATTTTTGATAAAATGAAATAATTCTAGCCATAAATTTCTCTTCTGATGGAGTGGCAATGTTTTCTGTGAGCATTATTTCGATCTCAAGCCGAGTAATAAGTATGTACGGTAAGCTGCGGATGCGTATAATTAAGACAATTTTCTTGGGAAATTCAGTAATTTCTTGTTATGAACGTATGCTTGTATTATTATATAAAGGTTATACACCTAAGAAAGAGCAACTACCGTCACAATTTTAGGTGTAAATGTGGATTTTGTCGATGCCTGAATCGATTATGAGTGTGTCTGCTGCTCAGAGATTGAGTGTGTGGCAATTTTGTCTGTTTGCATAACACAACACCTGGGATTCCAAACCGTTTGCTAGAATCACTGGGTTCTTCAGACGGCCTGGTATCAGTACGAGCAGCAGTACCGAAACTCCTACGAAGGCCTAAC
>BOPM01000508.1:168230-171126 GCA_022179025.1 Porites australiensis | reverse complement strand
GAAACAAGAGGTTTGGATAGGTGTAGGTCAATTGGTTATTTTCTCACAGCCATAAGGAGACTGAGGAGCAACCATGGAGGAAGGTGAGGCACAGATTTTCTTTCCTATTGCCACAATTATTTCATTTCTTGGTAGAAATAGCTCTGTCGGGTAAATCAAAATAATAGAACCCTGTTAGGCCCTTATTACGGTTATCAACTTGCTCGATTGCCAAGGCTTAGAAACAGTTTGCTTGCTCATTATTCGCGGGGTTATTACCCTTCCAGCTCAACTTTCAATATCTTTTAACTCCTGTCGAAAATATGGGATTCCATGTAATCATGGCTACCTTCAAAAACTTAATTGTAGTGAACGTTTCTACCGGTTTAACAGGAATTATAAATCATGTTTAAAAATAACCTCGCGATGTAAAGACCCTGAAATTTGAATATTGACGGCAAAATAAAATTGCAGGGCGAGACTAGTTTTTAGATCAATTTTCAATTAAAGTAAAGTAAAGTAAAGTAAAGAAACATTCAAATGGGTTGGTTTGCTCGAGGTTGCATTTAACATCAATCAATGCAGAATAACTGAAACATAGTTACTGCCAAGGCGTGAAACTAACTCTTTTTTTGGCAGGATCCACTTGGCTACTTAATATTTCAAAGTGGTAACCAATTCCATTGAGTCGAATAAGTCCTGCGTCCCTAGAAAAAAATATAAACCAAACAAAACAAGAAGAAATAGAACAAACAAGGAGAAAACGGCCGGTTTACTAGCTGTTATTTTCAGTAGAGTTGAGATCCTTCAAATTTACAAGTTTTGAACCCAAATGATTCTAGCAGGTAATCAAAAGTAAGCAAAGAGACCCCTACATATCTGCTTGGAAACCCAAGATGGCGTTCACCAGTGACAGAGTTTCCTACGGGAAATATGTGTCATTTTGCATGATCGTCACAGACATTGGCACCTGTATTAGTTGCAATTTCACTCCCTGATGAATATGAACTCATTTTGACCCACATTTTAATTTGTTAAGCCCGGGCTTAATTGCCTAAAGGTAGCTATGCCCCTGTCAGCGCTGAATTCTGTCTGGGACTTTTCCTCTTCCGGTCACGCTTGTGGCAAACTTTGAAAAAATATTGGTATGTTATATGAAACGTCTGAGCTAAGATAACAACAACTGTAAGTATTTTGAAATCGTAGAAGAGCCCTCGTTCCCACTTCTGTCTTCTCCCACTTATGATCCCTCTGGGAAAGGAATGATCTTGTCTTCTAGACTTGCTTTTATGATCAATCTCTTATATTAGGACCTATTAGCAGGGTGCAAAGAAACTCATTTTTACAGCTTGCCATTCAGGCAAGCTGAAACTAGCATTTACTAACCCAGACTTCCTTTCAACTAGCCCCAAAAGCTTTTTGACGAGCAGAATTGGTTTCACAGTTCTTCTGTTATTCAAATTCCTCAAAAAACATCACTTGCCTGTCGGGCAAGTTAAAAACAGAATTCACTAGCCCAATAGCAAAATCCACTAGCCCCGGGCTATCGGACACGACTTTCTTTGCACGCTGTATTAGGAGCTGAAGTGTCACTTGCAGATGGCTTTTACCATCCTGCGACTACGAAGAGGGACCTGCATTTCACATAAGTATTTTCCTTAATTGATCTTCTTACAAATTTAATTAATCCATATACTAGTTATCACAATCGTTCACACTGGAACCTTGAAACTTAGGGTAATCCCATACCTTGTCTAAAAAAGAATGCATCACAAAACAAACTTTCTGTATCTTTTCGTCATGATCTCAATAAGCACAACATATACAGCAGATGTCGATGTTGGTACTAATGCTACTACCCGGGTACTACTCTTGGAAAGTGACTTAAAACCTGTATACACCTATTTCAATTAACCTTGCTCCCGTGAACCATGCTTCATAGCCTGCAGTGCACTATGGTAAACCATTTGTAGCAGGAAGTTCAGTCTTGTTCACATTCATTGAAATAATGGAGACCACTTGTGAGAAGGCGTTCAAAGAAGCTTTCAAGTCAAATGGCTGCTGAAATTCTTAAGAATGAGCGACTGAAGAATTTTTTGGAATTGAATTTTTTAAAAAAGCCTTATATATCACAAATTTTGTTAAAGTTATGATTAATTGGTAACAGAACTTCATGTCGTCCAATTCGGTCTGTAATCATGCTCGTGATTAAACAAATCAGACTCCCGCTACTCCAATTTTGTTAATCACTCGTATGATTGCAGACCCAATTCGACTCAGTGACTCAGTCCTGTTACCATTACTAATATTGAGGATTAGTATATACACACTCAGTGATCTTGATAATTGAAGCAATCTGATTAGTTAGCTATCTCAGACTATGACGTTATATTCACCTCGCTAGGCAGTGAATGTAAAGCAGAATAAAATTGCTGTCATGAACTGGGTGTTTTGCCAAAGTTTCGTAGTAAAGACTTTTTGAAAATACACAAATATCCAAGTGCTGATGACTTTGAAGGCGAGAAAAGACTTCAAGGTGTTTACACAGCGTGATTTATTGTGAGGTGGTTTACTGTAGCTGACTTTTTGTATGCTCGAAGCTATGTTTACCACTACAGAAGAAAACAAGGTCGTTTGGTCAATGTTTTGTGATTTCGGGATTTTCTCACAAGACCAATTTTGCCTGTAAATAGAAGTTAATTTATGGAGAAAAGAGAGGCAAGTGTTTTCGAAAATTGTACGTGCCAGCAACTTAACAAGGCAAAGAACACTTGAGATAAACAATGCTCACCTTGGTTGTAGCCGCTGTTGACAGCATTGCAAAAAGCGACAAAGGAAACTTTCTCATTCACGGTGAGTTGACAGAAACAAATAAAGCTCTACTTTTTTCTCAGAATGGGGTAGTAATTTAAATTGT
>BOPM01000508.1:155730-163230 GCA_022179025.1 Porites australiensis | reverse complement strand
GACTATAGGGACAAGGGGTTTTGCCACCCATTCTTGATTGGTTTGGTATAAAGTAAACACCCACATATAACAACCTAGAATTTACCGTAAAGACCGGCGTATACGCCGCACCTTTTTGCTCAAAATTTTCGTATCAAATAGGGGATGCGGCTTATCTGCGAGAACATCTGGAATACTCGTTTCCAGTACTCCATCTCCTGATGAAATGCCTGGCTACAAAGCTACGAACGAATGAACCATCTGAACACCCGTGTTCTCCATGTTCTTGCATGTCTAATTCTACTGAAAAACGGACAGGAATTAAAAATACCAGAGAAAGGTCAAATATATGTCAGTCGGATTTTCAGACTATTACAGAGCTAAAATTATAGGTAAGAGTTTTAGTATTTTCTGTTTTCAAGGTAAGTGAGTTAAGGTCTCGGTAAAGGAAAACGAGGTGCCCACGGAAAAAAATTCTAGTCACGCGAGTATTTTCGCTACAAAGGCAAGTTATATATCAAATTAAAGCTAAAAGACTGAATTACCTTATAAAATATTTTATTTCATCGAATTTCAAAAGGCGCTTAAGTTTTTTGCTCTCGAACTCAGAGGTATAGAGTTTACTGCTGAAGCTCCAACCCTTTCGCGTTGTTAAATATTCATTTCTTTTTTATTGCATCTGATTGACAGATAAAAGACCTAACAAAGGGTGTGAGGAAATTTGCATATGTCTCTTATTAGCGGAATTATTGCATTTCAAACTAAAAAGTCGAATCTCGAGTGCGATTTACGCAAAGAAACTGACATAAAATGAGTTACAAAGGGAAATCGGAAAATTCCTCACACCCTTTTTGAGTCTATATCATTATCCATCACATCTGAAAGTTTCAAAGCGATAGCTTAAAACCTGTCCCGACTGGAGGTCGGAGAAGTTTGATTTTTGCGTCTAAAATAGAGTAAGAGAAAAACAGCTCTAAAGATTTAGCGCGAGGTCCACGTTTGGCTGGTTAGCTCCGCCCCCCACTTGAACTTTAATTAACTCTAGCCAATCAGCTTCCGCGCAAGTAACAAAGGAATTAGTCATGGTCATGGTCATTCGTTTGCGCGGGATTGCGCGGGAAGTTTTGTCAACACTTCGGCTTCGTGAAAGGTGAAATATTTGGTAGCAAGCAATCCTTTCTTCTTAGCGATGGGGAAAGTTAAACCTACAAAGAGAAAATCGCGTAAGGGGAAGAAGAAAGAGACAGCACAGGTTCCTATTGAAAAGACGGAAGCCAAGCGCCTCATGTTACGGGAAATTCGTGAGGAAGGGTATGTAATCTTAGCGTTTCAGCCTGGACTCAATCGCAGTGCAATCGTGCAAATTACGCTCGAAAGAAAACATTTTAAATAATGTGACTCGGAAATCAACCTTCTCGATTATCTTAAAGAAACTGTAGTGATAAGGAAATGCAGAGGATAATGAAATCATTGTTGATTATCAGGCCTGTAGGACTCAGGGTGCAAAGAAAGTCAATTCTACAGCCCAAAAGTCATTTTTACTAGCCCGAAAAATTTTTTCGCGAGCAGAATGAAAAATTAATTATTCCTTTCTTAATTACACTGTAAGTTAATAAATTACTGGCTTCATTTATTCATTACAATCAGCTGTAGTTTAAGAGAAGCAATAAATAACCGTAAAAGTGTGAACTATAAGTAGACCTGGTAAGATACTCTTGACACACTAGTACAATAATTCAGTGTTCACCTTTTGATTATAAATGCCTTTGTCTTGAAAGTCAACTCACAGTGATGAAATAACGAATTAAGTGAAGCTAACGGAATGAAGGTCCAAATAACAGACAAACGTTTATCTTTGAACACAATGCTAAAAACTACATATTACTCATTGTATTACTGGTTAACCTCTTGTGAAAATGTTCAAGTAGTCAATCTTCTGTAACGCTTTGAGTTCAACGCAATATTCACTCCCGATGTCTTCAACTAGTTTGATTTTTTGCTGTTTTGCTCTCGGAGCTGCCACACTGTAGAATTTTTTCTAAGTCCACCACAACACGTGAATGATTAACATGCATTTGAGACACTTTACAATATAGAAAAACATTTTTTAAGAAAAAGAAAGGCGTTGAAACCGTGAAACCAAAGTTCTCAGTGGACACACTAAAAGACAACGTAGACAACGCGAAAAGCTGCCAGTGAAAGCGCTTCATTCTGCAATTTGCCGCGGGAGTATTTCTTAGCCGCTGACAGGGGAGATGTTTATATTATTAAAGGGCATAAAAAATTGATAGCTTTCATCAGTTTGCTTCTCATTCAAAAGTAGTGCATTCTGAAGATCATTTTTCTGAAGAAGGTTTGTTTGGGAGTCGGTTTTCCGAGTCAAGTTTCAAGTTCACGGGAAAGTGGAAAGTGAGAGTGCCAAGACACCCATCAGTGAGCAAATATCTTGCAAACAAAAATTATGCAAATTTGTGGTTCATCTTGTTACAACTAACCAAAGGTTTTAAGGTTTGAAAAGAACAAACGTTCGTTTTATTTCTGGCAACTTTTCATCTGAAAGATTTTCGTGAAAAGTGAACACAATACGGGGTGGCATATTTTAATCAACAAACACCTACAGTATCAGTGTTTAGAATTTACCATACTGAAACGCATGTGACCAATATTTGCTAAAACCATAATAAATAAATTTTACGTGCAAGTCGTGGCATGCGTGATAAAAATAAAAATTATATATTTATCCTAATATTTATGCGAGTTATGCACAGGATCCCGGAGTGAACTGAATGAACTTTCTACGGATGAGCCCTTTCTTTTACTTGTTATTTCCAGATAGCTGGAATTGCAGTTTGATCTACTGTTTTGTTACTAGATATGACGGGGAATTTTTCGCCGATAACTTGGAGACAAAGATGGCAGATCGCATGAAGCGGGGAAAGCTTCCACGGAGGATACGCTATCTTGAGTATTGTCATTGGGCGCACTCTCTCATGGTAGGTTGGAAGGACGGACACTTACTCTGTAAGGGGAATGTAAAACGTCTTATGAATTCTTAGCGGAAAGCCTTTGTAGTTTGTAAACAGATAAACATTTCTGGCGCAGGCTAATGATTCAATATATTTATTGTACAGGTCTAAGCAAAACAGAAAATCCTTTTTCATTGTTTTACCACAGTTCTAATGACTTATTCTGATTTATCTAGCGTAAAGAAATTGGCCCAAGCGATGCTCAATTTAGCTTCCCGAGCACAGTGCTAAGCTTCATTAGGGCGCTTGTCCCTGGTGACGTGGTGGGGGAGATTCGAGAGGTAAGAATACATAAGAAACATAGTTTAGTTATAACTGCAGCATTTAATATTTATTTTTATATTCCAGGATGCTTTTCAAGTCAGCATGAAAGACTTCTGTACTGCCTTGGAACTACCTACATCTCAAGAATAGGCAGCTGAAAACATTTTTTTGTAGAAATTTAATAAAGCATGACATTTCTTTTTAATCTCAGTTTCTGATTGTTATGTACATAGAACAAAAGTCACTTATAATGTTACTGTATAGTCAATGTTATTCATCTTACTGAATGTCATTCGTAAACTACTTCAATATGCCGTGCTAAGCAGAAATTAGCTAAGCAGAAATTGTATCAAGCCTTCGCCAATGAGGGAATTTTCCTGAGGACCCCACCCCAAAGTACTTTTATGGAAAAATAGAATCTTTACTCTTGGAAAATGGTGGGGATCTAGATTTTCTCCCCGTAAAATTACACATTACCCGAAAACATTTTCAATAATGAAACTTTTTCTGAACGGGCTCTGAAATTACACGTTACTGTTATAACCATGTTCATGATTCATCTTCAAAAATGGCCTTGGCCTCTCTGATACACACCAATGAATGGTCTCAAAGTTGTCAAAAATCAAACATTTGCAAAACATATTTTCAATGTACACTGATTGTTAATAAAATAAGCTGAGATTACACTGTACACATTTCCTGGAAATTACAAAAGGCCATATGGCACAGGTACGAGTACTGAAAGAGGTACTGTACATCATACCCTCATTGGCTGTTTTCTGAAAATGGGAATCCTTTCATTTGTGTACAAAAGTTATTAAAGTAAAGGATTGTGAAATAAACTAGACTGCTGTAGACAGCTGGATGATTGTGGTCACAAACTTGGTCATTGCTTTCATTTCTGGCCTCTTTTTGATGCACGAGCCTTGCAAGATTTCTTAGTGCTCCCTTTCTTGGAAGTTGCTTTCTTGCCTTTTGGCTTCTTGCCAGTTTGATGAAATGCCTGGGATTTGTACATAACCCCTTCAGCTCTTACAAAGGCATCTTGCTTCTTTACTTTGGACCTCTTCAGCTTCTTCCTCTTGATCTTTACTTCCTCTGATGACTGGTACTCGGCAGTGTCCACCCGTTCCTTGTCTAGCTTTTTCCAGGCCTCGACTTGCTCTTCGGTTGGTACTAATCCAATCTTGGGGAAGAGCTTCATGTATGTGCTAGCATAGCCACGGTTAAACAACAATACTCCTAAATTAGTGGCAATGTCAATCTCTGCAGGTGAATTATATTGTTCCTTGGGAGCCAGACTCCAGATCACATGGTGCAATGACTCATTTTGGTTTTGTGTAAAACACTGTTCGCAGCCTGCTAGAAATCTTTCATCACCCGATGAGTCAAAGATAGGTTGAATAGCATCTACAATGGCTGGTGTCAAAGGATGTTTATATGGGCGGTGCAACTCTGTTCCATTGGCAATGTCACGCTGGAAGGAACACCATGAAGATTTCTCAGTAGGACAATCACTGTGGTTGGGGTTTTCTAGAGTGCTCGAGCAATGCTTTAATATGGCATGTGTAGCCTTGGACATTGCCTTGGCATCTCCCTTGTTGTTTCGGATGGCCTGTCCATACCAGCCTTGCATGCTGTCGATTCTCTTGGTTGTCAGGCCACCAACGCCACCTAGTCCCTTTCGACCATCAGCAAGCTTTTTGCCTAAAATGCAGATATCACAAAATGAACCTCAAATAAAACAGCTGTCTTTTTTTTCAGAGGGGGTAGGGGGTGGGTTAGTGGTCAGTGCCACCTTTTTGGAGGAGGTTTTCCCATCTAGTTATTGTAATTTTCAAAGCATGCTTTTTTCATCTCTGGACGTCAGGCCTGAGTCCCTCCTGGGAAACATGGGTGGTTGAGGAGCTGCGAAACATACTGCTTTCCTGAGTTACCAGTAAATCATTGCTTAATTATCATACCAAGTGCCAAGGCTTTAAACAGTATTTTTGTCTGGACAAAATGTAGATAAAAGCAATTTTACTGCTTGCTTGTTTGGGAGAATGTTCCCTTATCATTATTTTGAAAATTTGCCATCTTTCCTCATGGCAAGGAAAATGGAGGTGAATAATTTTTGTAAATGAATTTTGACATGTGACTTTGTTATTTTGACACGTATCTTTGTTATTGCTGGTCTGCAACATGTTATTGGTATGTCAAACTCGTCACCAGGGAAACAGCTGAGTTTCTTCGTGTTCACATGATATGCTCTTGGCCAATTGAAACTAAACAAAATGGACCATTTTCGAAATAATTTGACTCACACGTTTTGTTCATCACCAAAGCGAGGCTATGTGAAAGGCAGGAAATTCATTGTGCACCACGCACTAAAATTCCAGCCTTTTGGGGCCCATTTCCGCGTGCCAGTGTATTTCGAAAATCTGCCATTGAGCTTTCATACTTGGTATTATAATTATATCAGGTTTTGAGTTAGATTCCTTAGTGCAGTATACTGGAGTGAACATTTAGGCATGTTTACTGAATAGTAATGCTGTAGCTGTTGAGTACAGCATTTTTGAACAAGTTTTCCTACCTTTGTATTCTGCCACTTTTTTCCTGAGATTGGTGCCCATCCTTTTTGTGACATGCGCAATGCAGTCTTCCTTCGGTATGTGGAATGAAGGTCCATATGGTGCAGCTTGTTCAAGCTGAGAGTATGATTTACTATCACCATCCCCAACAAATGGGCTGTATCTGATCCCCTCTGGAGTACGCTTATAAAGGGTCAGTACCCCTGCTGCCTCCATAGACTGTGACACAAAGAAAACAATCATTTTTGCTTTAGGTTGACAAAAGCACATCTCATATCTGATAAAGGCATTTAGTGAAAATGCAGTAAGAGATGAATACTGAACATCCTGGGTGGGGGCAGGAGTAGGAAGAAACAACTGGAGAATATCTGTTCACTCAGAAATTGCTTCAGAGTCCACAGGCAAATTCAAAGAATGCACTGTTGTATATTTTTATATTATATTACATGTATATTGAAATACCAGGGTATATATTTTTTTGGTGTGATCCACAGTCTGCAGTGAAAATAATAATAATAAAGAATCTTTCTAAGACTGATGCTGTAGATGGCATTCATGAACGCACCAAGTAAATAGATGGGAGTGATTTCCGGCGAGCGCCAAAGTGGCGGGAGGAATCTCTGGGCAATGAGAGTAGCAGTTTTAGGGAACCTCAAAATAAAATTTCCTGACATATACAAGTTTGTCCTGAGTGGGTTTTCCCTGTGTGAATACAGTCATCACCACAATAACTAAAGGCAGAAAAAATCTTTGCCAGATTCGGGATTGTTAATAACTTCCTCCTCACTTCCGACCTAGACCTTGTAAATGTTGTTGAGGAATGATCTCCTTTGACAGGGGAGAAGAAAAAATGGTATCTTTTTGAAAACAGGAAATACTACTTGTAGTTCAAAGTACTGGTCAATTGGTTCAAAGTAGTGGTCAAGTGGAATAAAATTATTATTATTATTATTTTAGAAAACCTTACCTGGGCGCTACCGTCGTGATTTAGGTAGCAAACTTCCCCGTGCTCAACTTGTTTCTCAAGGAATTCCATCCGCGAGAGCTGTCTCTCTGAGTGGAGCTTTTCCAGTCGATCGCAAGTAGAACAGGAACTGCTAAGATGAATGACATCCAGAACTTTTCCTGTTTTGAGTGAGATCCCGGCAACAACTCCGTCTCTCGCACACCATCCGTGGCTGCACCACGATCCATCGAAAGAAACAGCTGTGGTACAGTATCCTTCACTATCAGTCTCCACTAGCTCCTTCAGTTCCCTGGCTGAATGTTCGAGTTCTTCGCGAACAAGTTCACTGCATGCATCAGCTATTATTTTGGTGTTTTCGCACCAAACCGGCTTGCTCAAGGGCTTTGGTAGACCTAAAATACTCAACGTTTTTGCAGCTGCCAGTTGTCCCCTTCCAATCGCTCGAAAAGCAAGGGTAGACGCTCTGTTGATATCGAAAAGCTTTCCCGATTTACTTGAGGAGTTAAAAGGCATCTGAATGAGACTACAGTTCGCATTCGTGCAAACGAAGCCCAATCTCACACCTTGGCCGCTGCGCTCTTCGAGTTCCTCGCAAAACACCGGGCACTGGCAAAATTTGCACACAAGTGACCTCTCGATCGCTCCATTCAGCAAATTTATATCAACTACAATGTTGTTTCTTTTCTCTGTA
>BOPM01000508.1:140730-153230 GCA_022179025.1 Porites australiensis | reverse complement strand
CTAGCAAGGCTTTTATCAGGTGGTTCTCTCACTGTACGCAATGGCAACTCAAACGCATCTTGGGTGTCACCAGGATCTAGAAGAAATAAAGTTGCCTTGTGTTATAGTGTAGCTTCTTTGTGCAAAGACAAAGGCACTATTCTGTTTGTCACAGTGCTCACAAGCACCATCACAAACACAACTTTGACACTTTAAACAGAAGAAACAAAAGTGTCAATGCTTGCTACAATCAAAATAATGTTCAAAATTGCATCCATCACTCCAGCTAGAACTTAAATGTCCAGCAGGAGCCATGTGTGGATGCAGAGAACATTCATAAATCATACCTCCCCTATGAAAGTTTTTTCCCTTTGAGACCCTCCTGCCTCAAACCTTCACCTTTCAGCAGATTCAGTTCATTTAGCTTCGTACAATTTTGTTTTTGCCATCCCTCCCACCTCTGCCCCCAGACGAAACCAAAACAATCTGAGGTAGGTATGGATATTCCTGATACCTAAAACTACAAAACAGTTATTTTAGCCCCAGCCATTGCTGCATTGGAAAGATTTCTTCTCTGGCAATGCACTTGTTCATGATCATGAAGGAATTCAGCACTGTGCTTATAAGATGATGACAACTTGTTTGTTACAAACCTTGTTCATGAAGAATGGACAGGGCAGTCTGTTGTAAATCACCATTTGAACACTGCAGTTTCTCAGCCAAATAAAGTTCACTCTTTGCTGGAAAAATTGCCTTGAGGTTCCCCAGGGCATCTGTCAAATAAGTTGGGGACAAGAACTCAATGAAGTACATATACAGAGTAGTAATGAATGAGAAACTGGTAGTAATATGTAAGAGTCCCCTGTGGCACATAGCTAAGGCTATCAAAATCATTTATCATCACAGTCGTCAATGATAATAATACTCTGCAAGTAGTACTCTACATATCAGCATTGTCAGCAATAAATGAGAACGATGCTTTCAAACTGAGCACTGAGACTAAACAAATAAGTTAACTTGCGTTAACAATTAAGTTTACTAGCTGTTATTTTTGGGGGTTACCTGATTCAAAAGCAGGCTGGTCTACCATTACCCTATGAGCAGAGGTAGTTTGTGAGTTACAATTAGGATGGACATCCAGTTCACAAGGCACAGAGTTAATTTGTGAATCACAAGAAGGTTGGGTTTCAACACAGGGTCCAGTGGTAGATTCCAATCTACAAGTATTTTGTGCTTGCATTGTTGAGGATATATAGATGGGTTCATCCAGAAGGGCTGACAAGTTATCCTGAACATGCTAAAAATATTTAAGAAAAAATATTTGTATGAATAGTATTGATACTAGCACTCTGGCATAACATCAGAACACACACTTTGATTTCATCTATTTAGTCATCAAGTGTACTTGTTATGGCCAATAATTCACAAACAGTGTCACTGTCATGAAGCATGAAGGTATCACAAAGGGAGACATGTTTCACTACTACAAAAATACCCTCCAGCTCCAAAAAGCATTTTGAGAAGTTAAACTACTTGTTGTGGTCCATACACTTTCAACTTAAATTTCACTACAAAGTATATTATCCTGTAGTCCTTAATCCATTGACTCCTGGCAGTGAGACTTGACAGATTTTACTCTGTCTAACACCACACAATTTTGCTCATCAACTAGTCCCTTCCATTAAAGTTATTTTTGGTTTTTGAAACCCAACCAAGTTTACATTCGACTTGAGAACTCCTTGTTGGTGGTGAGTCTGTCAAATTAAGAAATACATACATGTACATTACAAATGGGATGTTTTTACCTCTTCTTTTTGATCATCAAAACTCAATTTTTCTTTTGGCACAAGCCAGATGGTCTTTTGACAAAATATTTTACTTAGAAGTTCACCATTTAAGTGCTGACCAGTTGCCAACTGTGGTTCAACCAGATCACTACCGACTCCCAACATCACCGTGAACCTAAACATAAAGACATGACAAGTACATGTAAATTATCAGCCATCTCCAGGCATTGCAGTTGATGATGCAAAATCTGAATTTATCTTGCATTCAAATATAACCAACCCATTTGTCATAATAATAATAATAATAATAATAATAACAATAATACTTGTTGTGAGCATTATTAAGTATTCCTTGAATAAATAAAAATACTGAAAAAGAATATTCTTGTTTATTTTTTTAAGAGGACACGATATCGAATCTTGCAATCTCATTGCTTCTTTGCGCGGTCCAGATTTTATCTTTTCCAAGGGCATGGGAACACTCTGAGAGTTTTTGTCCTTGACCTTGAATTTCCATCTTTTTACATTGATCCGTTTGTGTACAAAAGTTAGTTTCAAAACAGATTTTTATTAGACAAGTGGCTTGGAAACACAGTCAAATAAAAATATTTCTCTTTGAAACATTCACTTTGAAAGGCGCTTACTGCATTCGCTATCAAGCGCTAAGCAAGTCAACAATTATTACAAAGTGATTTCAGAGTACAATCAAATTTCAAAGTACTTTGAACATGAAAAACAGGAAGTGTGTTACTTATTTCAACATGACAAAAAAACTACGCCTTATTAATATTAACATGACAAACCTCTAAAAAGAGACATAACATGACAACAAAACTAGCTTCAAATCAACTACGCCTTGTTAATATTAACATGACAAACCTCTAAAAAGAGACAACACCTAGCTCTCTTTAAGTATGCTTTTGTTTTAATCCGTCCCTCATATTGTAAGCGGTTAAGGATTTCTAATACTGTAAATTTAGGCAAGCGTTGCCTCCCAGCTTCATCTTTTTCATCTTATTTAAACTGGCATCAGAAACCTCTACAAAAAGACATAACAGTGAACCTAGCTTAAGTACGCTTTTGGTTCATCCGCCTCTCATATTTTAAACGGTTGACAATCTGATCTACGGTAAACTTTTTTAAGAATTGCCTCCCAGCCTCGTCTTCTTCAAGAATGTTCTTTACGGCTGGTTTTGAGATAATTCCACTCTTGATTGTAGGCTTAAATAGCCGAAGGAGATCCTCCTTTTCCCTTAAGGAAAAAAGGTTTCGGCTCACGTAACTTGAATTTGATGGTGGCACAAATTCTGAAACACTTGAACTTGACATATAGCGACTCATTTTGTCTGAAAAAGTTTCTTCTTCGTCTGGAGGGTCAACTGCACCAGCAGTCTCCAAGTGACTTTCATCACGTTTGTGACGCCATTCACTGCGAACTCTGTCGCAGATCTTTTTAGGGTCGTGATTGCAAAGGATCGCATTATGTGTTATCTTTTCTCTGACAAGTGCCATTGTTACCGACTTCTGGTCGATTTCTTCACGGAAAAGCTCTCTTATGGCTTCTATTTGTTGCTTGTTCCAGGTTACATGTTTCTCCGTGCTATCTTTAGTACCAGCAGGAATATCTTCTTCCATAGTAGTAATGGAATCGCCTCCCTCCAGTACTTTTTTTGTTGTTCTCATAATGGAGGGAAGCTCGGCTGCTGCTTCAACACAGGATTTTTGTTTCTCGTGAAGTTTGTAGTACCTTTGGGCTGTCGACTCTTTGTGTGCCATGAGATCAGCGAGTTTTCCTGTCATGTCTTTGTGGCTGGTATGTACGGCAGTCACCGCTGACTTTCGGAAAAGAGTTGAACTGATATGACCCTCTAACCCTGCTTTTTTCCAAGCGGCGTTGATTGCAGTTGATATTTGGCCTGACACGACCTTTGCTCCACTCCACGACAATATCACAGAGTCATTTTCATCTTTGGTCGAATTTACTACACTTCTCACTTCATTAACGTACACTTTCAGGTAACCAAACAGTTTAGGTGAAAGCACGACTCTGGCAGGACCATGAATGGATGCAGTCTTATGGTTCTTTACACTTATTACGTAGCTTCCATTGCTTTCATGCTTTGATTTGTTGAACTCACCTATAGTCATGTTAGCTAGCACACCCGATCTATGGGCATTAGCAATTGTCATTTCAGTTAGGATGAAATCTCTAATTAGTGTGTACTGTTCTTGGTTAAGTTGAATACAGTGAGCCCCACTAAGCTGACCAATGAGGGACACTGCTCTTCGTGTTGATTCACTCTGCTCAAATGTAGTCACCATCTCAGCTGTTATCAAGTTAGAAATATCTTCATCCTGTTTCTCCAAATGCCTACGTTGACAATCTTTCTTGTATGAAGTCGACCACAAACGGGCTTTCTCATCAATTACATTAATACTAGCATCGTCCACATTTAGGCCCTCAGGACGCTCTGTTAAGACAAAGCTGCAGAAATATCGTAGACTTAACAAGTACGATTTAATAGTGTCAGGTTTGTAGGTTTTTTCAGCGTGATCTCTTAAGAAAGTGTCACGAATAAGTTTACGATCAAATAGCGACGCCAGATCTTTGTTCGGGTCAATAACAGTAAGAATCTTTTCTACCTGTGAGGCATGCTGTTTCGACATTTTGTGCGGTTTCCTTCCACCATCAGTTGTCTGTAGCCAGCTTATGAAAGAACCAAATATGCCATGGCTCATTTCTAAATTGCCAGTGCTTTCAGCTTCCGTTTGTGAATCACTGTCAGGTGTGCCTTCATAGCCACAGTTGTCACCATCACTGATACTATCTGAATTTTCTGTGCCGCTATCCTTGTTGCCGTCACCTTTCACGCTAGTTCCAGCTACGCTGTTATTATCACTGTTGCTACTGAGGCTTATTTCGGCTTCTTCAGTTCTTCTTGACACCAGTGCTGATGATCGCGAAGGTTTTCTTGGCCGAGCTTCTTTTAATATGGCTTTGTATTCCGATGAGCCCTTCCGTATTTCTTTGTGTACTTGCCGTAAATGTTGGGAAAGTCGCTTTACTATCGAGTGACAACCTGAAATTGGGCACTTGCGGTGGTAATGATAGTCTTTCCACTTGCGGTCTTTTCCTTTTCCGTCCATGTTAGTAGACGAAAAGCTTTCCCGCATTCCAAACCTGGAGGTCGCCTTTTTAGCTTTTTCTCTGGCCCATTTATGAACGTCTCTCAAATGGCGAGGAAGATCACGTACCTGTGATTTACACCCTTTAATGGGGCAAAGATACTTTTTTCTGGTCTGACGAGAGTTGCCACCGTTGTTTTCACCTTTAACTGCCTTTTTAGATACCTTCTGCTTTTCGTCGACGCTGTTGTTGGGATTATCCTCGTCTTCCCAACCAGTGCTTCCTACCTCCTCATCACTAGGTTCATCCAAACATTCGAGGGGCGGTTGTCGAAAATCATCAATGTCGAAGTCTTCTTCAACGGGCTCATATTCTCTCATCCGGAGTTTGTTTACCCATTCATTTTTCCTGTCTTCCAATTTTTTCCTACACTGCAATTAACACATTTCAGCAAAAGGCAATTAAGTTAATACGCGTGATCACTAAATCGTCTATTGGGCCTAAAGTACCCACAATTTAGCATAGTTTTCCCCGTATATTACTCTACTTAGTGGCAGTTTCATATGCTATCATAATGTAATTATCTCATAAGTAGGTTGAGTGTGATCGTCCGGGTGATCGACTCTGAAGATGACTACCGCACATTTTGTCGAAAGGTCAGTCACTGTCAACAACAACAGTCCTATTCAGGACTACGTTCACCCGGACGATCATCCTCAACCTTTACGTGTGAATTCAACACGGTAAAAAATTACAAATTTTGGACAAAAACCATGGACTAACCCCTTTGAAAAAATCCCAGTTTTTCGCCTTTTTTAACTCCTTGTTTTTATAGTCTAGAAAAGCTTTTTTTCTTTCTAGAATATCGTCAAACACATTTTCCTTGCCTATTTTATGTAAAATAAAAACATGGAAAATTTTCAAATTTTGGTAGTAGTCAAAACCATTGTTTCATAGCTTTGCTTTAACAAGAACAGGATCTATGTTGAGAAAGATTGGATTACTTAAGGACAGATTATGATGTAGGTATGAATATAAGAAAATCATATATGACAACTGCGGGGTGAAGAACTATATGACGGGTTTATAACGTAACAAGGAAAGATAAATGAGAGCGCGCTGATCACTAATTTGAAAATGAAAGATAAATCAGAGCGCGCTGATCCCTTGCGTTACAATAAAAGATTAACCAGAACACGCTGATCACTAACGTGACAATGAAAGGTAAATCAGAGCTAGCCTGTGAACAGGCTCTCTGTTTTGGGAAAAAATTAGCAAGGAAAGTTCCCCGCTCGACCAAAGGCCTGTTCACAGGCTAAATCAGAGCACGCTGATCACTAGAGTAAGAATTAAATTCAAATCAGAACGCGCTATCACTTACGTAACAATAAAAGATAAATCAGAGCGCACTAAACACTAACGTAACAACGAACAATAAATAAGAGCGCTCAGATCACTAACGTACGTAACAATGATAGATAACTGAGAGCGCACTGTTCACTAACGTAACAATGAAAGACAAATCAGGGTGCGCTGATCACTAACGTGACAATGAAAGATAAATCAGAACTCGATGACCACTAACGTAATAACGAAAGGAAACTCAGAGCGCGCTGATCACTAACGTAACAATGAAAGATAACGGAGAGCGCGCTGATCACTAATGTAACAACGAAAGAAAACTCAGAGCACGCTAATCACTAATTTAACAATGAAAGATAAATCAGAATGTGCTAAATACTAACGTAACAACGAAGGATAGAAATGAGCGCCCTGAACATTAATGGTAAGAGCGCTGCACCGGTAACGCAGAGGTCAAGGGTTCGAATCCCCTACAAGCCTGAATTTTTCAGGCTTTCTTTTCCCAATTGCAAAAGTTGCCTCTATAACTGCGATGATCTTCTTTCATATAATTCTTCACCCCGCAGTTCTCATACATGATTTTCATATATGATATCTTTCATATAATTAAGGACAGATCATAAGAAACGTTATGGGGAAGTGAAGGGGCTGGGGAGGCAAAGCACCCAAGAATATTCATGCAAGAGAAATTGAAAAAAAAATCATGTGGCTAGAAAATTGCCTGCACACCTCAAAATTCCTCTTAGATGAATGTTTTGGGTACTGATATAGATGTATATAAAATAAACCTCAAATGATCTTCTTACCTGCTCGACTCTTTCTTTAACTCCTGACATTAGTGCTTTTGCAAGGTCTGATTTTGCTTTTTGTATACTAACAAGCAGTTCCTCAGACATGGTTGTAAACCCTAACAGATTTCAAAGAAAATTCTGCATCAGAAAATAGTACTATATATGTAGCATAGTTTTCCCCCTATATAAGTGGCAGTTTCATATCCTCTCATAATGTATTCTCCTTAGTAGGTTGAGCGTGATCGTCCGGGTGAACATATATAGTCCTGAATAGGACTGTTGTTGTTGACAGTGACTAATGGAAAATGCAACATCACTCCACAATCCTTGTTTACGCGAGTCCTGTCCATTATTAATTTTTAACTTAAACTCATGTTCGATCTCTTCTTCGATCTCTTCTTCGATCTCATGTTGGATTAATTTCATAGAAATGTGAAATTAAGTGCCATGGGAAAGTGCCAATGGTTTTAACTACTGCCAACATCTGTTTAGAACAGTTTCCATGCCGCTTTTCACTGACATTGAGTACACGGTGAAACGTAGAAAAGCGGCCTTTCCATTTTCTCGAACAATCCTTCAATGTTATTGAAAATCATTTATGCTGCGTAGTCGCAGATACGTAACATGGAAATTTGATGTTGCATTTTAAATTTTTGGCCTCATAAAAAATGTTTTTCACGATTAAAAAGAGGACAAGAAAAGCATGTGCTACTCACCTCGTGTTTCGTTTTACGGGCACTTCAAATATGCATCACAAAGTGTCATACTGTAAACGTTGCTGAAATCACTCGTAACCAAGCAATTACACATGCCATACATTACAAATCCGATAGCGAAAAATGGAATGAATGTAATATAGCTCTTTTTCTGTTTCGTTTTTGAAAATCGATTGATAAAATTTTATACCAAGCATGACCAGGTTTGTATCAGCGGTAATGGGTAAAGGGGGGCAGGTGGAGGCAATTACACATGCCATACATTACAAATCCGATAGCGAAAAATGGAATGAATGTAATATAGCTGTTTTTCGTGTTTCGTTTTTGGAAATTAATTGATTAAATTTTCTACTAAGCTTGACCAAGTTTATATCCGTGGGAATGAGTAAAGGGGGTGGGTGGAGGCGGAAAAAGCACAAAAGACCCGCGTACTTACCGATCCGATAGTGAGAACTAAAAAGAAAATGTACGACAGCTGCTTTTCGAGTTTCGTTTTTGGAAATAAATTGATTAAATTTTCTACTAAGCTTGACCAAGTTTATATCAGCGGGAATGGGTAAAGGGGGTGGGTGGAGGCGGAAAGAGCACAAAAGACCCGTGTACGTATAGATCCGATAGTGAGAACTGAAAAGTAAAATGTATAACAGCTGTTTTTCGAGTTTCGTTTTTGGAAAAAAATGGATTAAATTTTCTACTAAGCTTGTCCAAGTTTATATCAGCGGGAATGGGTAAAGGGGGAGGGTGGAGGCGGAAAGAGCACAAAAGACCCGCGGACGTACAGATCCGATAGTGAGAACTGAAAAGTAAAATGTATGACAGCCGTTTTTCGTGTTTCGTTTTTGGAAATTAATTGATTAAATTTTCTACTAAGCTTGACCAAGTTTATATCAGCGGGAATGGGTAAAGGAAGTGGGTGTGGGGGGAAAGGGCCAGTGACGCCATCAAAATGATATGGAAATCTAATTTTGGAGGGAGGATCGGTCACTTACAAAACGGTCCAAAAACGTAGGCAATTACGCTGAAAATCGTAAAGCTCTTTCAGCAAAACTTGGTACATCACCCTTTAATAGTGGGTTGTACTGTTTGGGAGCCTCAAAATATACGAAATTTTGCTGAGTGAGGTTTTTTTTTTTTTTAATTATGTACTTCAGGAGCGTAGCATTCTTATAAGCACATACGCACGGAAAAAAAAATGTTTCTTTCCTGAAAAAGCCTTTTTTAGTATTTGTTTTGATAATATATGTTTCTGGATTGAAAGTACTGTATCAGTGCATTCTTTTGACGTAACAACATTTCCATTTATTCCAAAAACAGATAGTTTTAAAGCGACTATAAATCTACTTGACAATTAGGGCATTTACGCAACGCGCAATATATTCGTATTGCAAAACGCTAAAAACTTAAAAAAAAAATGTTAGCCGCTGTTTCCTCGAGCCAGTTTTTTTGTGAAGAAAGAATGCAATATATGCTAGTGTTTTGGGGAATTTCAACTGAAAACACTCAGGAATTCCAGAGATATAGCAACTTCTTTAAAAAAAAAGTGCTTCACATTTCGAATGAGTTTTCAGAACCTCACAAATGGATGAAGAAGTATATGATACTACGGCGCTTTTTTGTCGATTGCAAAATCTCGGAAGAGACTGTTTGTGGATCACGAGTGAATGGCTAGGAAGAGTTTAACAGGTCGAATACCTCTAAATCCACGCAAAAAAGCACTTTAAAATGTCTTTAAAAGGACCATCCACGGAGTAGGGAATTTTTGCAACTTCGCAACATGTTTAATAGCTGTAAAAACATTCAAAATATTGGTAAAAAGTTGAAACAGTGTGTGGTTGTTAGTATAGTTATTAGGCATTGAAAAATCATAACAAGCAATTGTGAGTAACCTTTAGAAGAAAGCTTTAACGAAAGGAGGAAAAGTGACAAAAAATGCCCTACTTTATATCTGCAGAGAGAGAGAGAGAGAGAGAGAGAGGTGAAAAAATTAATTAAAAAAAATTAATGGGTTGGTCGGTACAGCAAAAAACTGTGACTGAGGTCTTGAAAAAGCTGCTGTCAGCCTGCCGTTTTTAGCATTTGCAAGATTTCGGGTACAGGTTTTTCTCTATACAAGGGGGGCATAAGGGTTTGTAGTGATGCGGTTTTGCTCAATTTTTGGTGTGGTTTTGTGGAAGTTTTTATTTTAAGTTGCTAAACCAAGCGGTTTGTGGTATTTAGAAATTTTTGGTTAATTTCAATGCAGTTTGCGGTTTTCCATGTTATTCTGTGCGGTTTTGCAGTGTTCGTACCCCCCTTAAGCCCCCCCATACAGACCTCCCAGCCTGCAAATAACATATATACCTCCTTAACCAAAGTTGGAAATATTTACAACTACCATGTTACAGAAGCTACTGTGTGCAATGTTCAAACTCCACTAGATGCGGAAATGCACTTTTCTCCTAATTATGAAAAATTAGAGTTCAGTTTATATATCAATAATTTATTAAAGATGACAGTTGACAAAATTATTCTATGATGATCAAGATTTTGACACCCAGCTAAAAGAAAACTCGATTACTTGTTAGAAGTAAAATACTGTATATGATTCAATGACTTACTTGGGCTCCTCTTGAATGTTGACCAGTTGAGGAAAGGCGCCCTCAAGATTACTGTAAACTTCTTCAGCCGTCCAGCCTCTGCTGAATTGGAAGGCACTCAGGACATTTCCAGTCCGGTGTAAACTTGCTTTGCGACTTCCCCTAAGTACGGTTTGATCATGTGGTCTGTTAAGCAGTACCACCTCCCTGCAGAACGGTGTCTGCTTGTCAACTCTTGCACTCGCATTTGTCGATGTTGCAGACGTTGCAGTGTGAGATCGTGTCCGGCTTGCATAGGCTCGTCCTCTTGGTCGTTGATAGAAACGCCTAAATCTAGGCATTGAAGTATTCTGGCCCTGTGATGATGAGGTTCCGGCCCTAAAAAGAGACCGAAATTCTTCCACAGGCGTCTGAAACACAGACCGTGATGTCGTGCTCCCGGTTGCCGGTTGGTTTGCTTGTAGGGAAGGGCTTCGATGCGTTCTTCTAGTCGTTCTTTCGAGCACGTCTTGAAAATGAGGGTTTTCCAATAATCCAGAGACTAATTCAGCGATGGATGACTGCGGACCTGGCGTCACTGGAGAAAAAGACGAAGAGCCACTGCTGTCGGCCATGTCCTCACAGTAAACAGGGAAAACTTGGCGGGAATAATGGCGGGAAATTGTCGTTCATCAGGCATGCGTGCCAGAAACAGTCCCGCTGGATTGACAACGCATGCTCATAACATATATTTCTGTCGCTGGTCATAACGTGAATAATTTGGGGTTTGTAACTTATAGATGCCGCCTAGTTCAATAAATCAATGTTGTAAATATAACATAAATATATGTCATGAACTAGGCGGCATCTATAAGTTATGAACCCTAATAATGATGGTCTGGTACGAATATTAACGTTTTGGTCTACATTTATATATTTATCTTTTTGTCATAAATGGCGTTCCATGGTGGTGGGTAAAGAGAATATCTATATATGTATATCATGATATAGAATAATTAACACACACTTTCAGATGGGTCCCTTTTTGGTTTTCATATCATGTACTTTTGAATTTCTTTTTCAAATCAGTCCTTGTCCTTGGAGTTAGTGCAAAAAAGACAACGTATTCCGTCAAATTTATTTAAAGACAACAATTTATGGAAATAAATTCTATATTTCATTATTCACAAAATATTCAAGATTTAAAAAAGGCCTTTTGCATTTAGGTTGATCAAATGATCAACTTTAGAAAACACTAAAGCAGTCTACTTTTGAAAAATTTTGGTAGTTGTGTGAGAAAGACAACTTAATTCCACTCGGGTGTGTTTGAATGGTTTTCCATACAAAGTGGAGTTGTATGGAAAACAACTCAAGTGTGCCTGGGTGGAAAAAAAATTTTTTCCTCGTACAAATCCTTCCAACTTTTGATGGCTCTGAAAATTTGCAGGTTACCTATTTTTAAAATGCCCTTTCAGCTCATGCTAACAAACTTTTTCAAAAGCAGACTGTTTTTCTGTTATCGAAAGTTGATCACATTATTAACTATTGCAAAAGGCCCATTTGTTATTTTCACATCCCAAATTTAAAAAATGTAAT
Source organism: Porites australiensis (assembly GCA_022179025.1). Classification (NCBI taxonomy): domain Eukaryota; kingdom Metazoa; phylum Cnidaria; class Anthozoa; order Scleractinia; family Poritidae; genus Porites; species Porites australiensis. The sequence continues at coordinate 141,317 of BOPM01000508.1, read as the reverse complement.
AATTAACAATACAGCCTGCCAATAAAGCCTTCTCTACTTGCTGCTCACCACTGACAACATTTTGTGGAAAAGATGTTTACAATGGACAACAATATGACCTAACTGATGAACCGCTCCTGGTGTCTGCTCGGTGAAAGTAGTTATATTTAATATATTCTAATCTTTGAGCTTTTTTTATGAATAAATACTTACCAAAAACAAAAGGTCAGAATGAGATCATGTCATATTTGAACACAATGAATCTTGCACAAAACAGTCATTTTTGGAAATATTCTTCTTTGAAGAGGCAATTGACTTTCTCCGAGGTTTTTTTTCCAAGAAATAAACTCAACAGTTCAATGTAAAGCAAAAGTTGCATAAACTCTCACAAATTTATGAGTATCAAATTAATTGCTGCGAAGCGACCAAAGGGAGCGAGCAGCAACATAATCAGGATTTAAAGGAATTATATAAGGGACGACGAATTCTCAAATTCATCACTTTTTACCACAATGCATTGCATTTAACCACACTTTTAACCACAATGCATTGCATTTAACCAGAGTGCATTGCGCCACGAACAACTCAAATAAAAACACCAGGAAGTT
>BOPM01000508.1:120615-127076 GCA_022179025.1 Porites australiensis | reverse complement strand
TTTACAATAGTGATATTGACATTAATTTTTGAAATTGAAACATACCAAGTGTGCTAACTAAGGATAGCCAGGTGCTTACATTGACTAGTACCTATGGTTAGTTGATTTTGCTGCAAACATGTTTTTCTTACTGTGGTGACCAATTAATTATTATACAGGTTTTCTTGGCACCAAGATTTCCGTGACACTCAATAACCTGTACTGTTTGCCTGTTAAAAAGTGAAGTTTGCCAATCATGTTGCAAGACGTGAAGTAACAAACATTAAAGTTTGAATAAAAATATCAATTCCATAATAGTCCAGGCATTTTATCGCGAAAAGTTGGTCAACCTGCCACTAATTGCAAAAGAAGGTTTTTTAACGGTTTTTGGTCCAGGAACATGTCCTCTATAACATATCAAAAGTCCCCGAAAATCCGAGAAGGGGAAGTTGACGAAAAACGAGTAGTTTTAGAGCCCTATATAGACTAATACTGCGCCGCATGGAAACGAGGTTGTATGTACTGCTTGTTGAGTTGCTCGAGTTTGAAGCCCATACAGTATGGGCTAGTAAAGATTGAGAGAATTTATTGTGTTTTCTTCCTAAGTAAGTGCATTTATGTAACGATTAAATAAAACAACTGTTCTGTATAAGATTCTTAAAATTAATCAGAAAAAAACACGTAAAACATGTAGAAAATGTCCACGATTGTTAGCTATCTATGTGAAGTATTTAGCGAGGAATTATGTCTTCTGCAAGCGAATTTAGAACTGTAAAAGGATAATTTTAAATTGAAAGTAAGAGTAATATCGTGTTCTAAGGTAATATAATTCAAGAGAAAAATATTTGACTTGAGTGTCTTGAGTAGAGACTTCCAAAATTAACTGATCATTCACCTCGGTTAAAAACCTGTATTTCACTCATCGCTTACTTTTTTCGGGAGTCACAAAACTTAGTTTATTAGTAAATTTATCTATTTTTTTGCTTCAAAACTTAAAGAAAAATGTCTAGGAATCGTATCAAGGTTTATGAAACTGGCGACCATTTTTGCTAAAGCCGAAGGAAATGTTTTCACTGACTTATGAATTAATAAATAAAGCGCGCGCCCTGCAATGCCAAAGTTCTGGTTCAAGTTTACAAAGTCGGAGGGAATTCCAATACACTGAAGGAATTTCCTTTATTTTAAAACTTCGCGTCTCGATCTTAAAGAAGAAAATTACGGGATTGAAGATATCCTAACTATACCAAAAAGAAAGATTTTTACGCGAGTAGATACAATACAATACAATTATACAAACTTTAATTGACACTCCCTAAAGAGAGGGCTTTTCAGTGACATTGATAATCACTAACGTTGAAACGAGAGTAAATCTAAAAATTACAAAATTATAATAAAATTTTCTATAGAAAAAATTAAGAAAGCTAAAAAGTAAATAAATATTCACAACAATTACAACTGCAACAGAAACTTTAAAAAATACAATAAAATAGATATGATATTAAATACGACTGATAACATTGGAAAGCAGCAAATAATTCTAAGTTTACGCTTTAAATTACGAGCAGAGTTACAGAGTTTAAGGAAATTATGTAAACTTTTCTACAGACTTACCATACGGTAAAAGAATGTCCTTTGTCCAGATTTACGGGTTTATTAAAATAAGGGTTTATGAGAAGTTGGGAGCTTCTGGTCGTGCAACCACTTACTTCACCATGTGTTAGAAACTTCGAGGAGAGGTAAGTGGGAGCGGAGCCAGTCATACACTTAAAAGCATAAAGGACGGCGTCACGGAAATATAGCTGAGATCTAATAGGTGGCCAATGCAGTTCTTTCAGAAGCGGAGTAACGTGGTCAAATTTTCTGGAAACACAGATAATCCGGGAGGCAAAGTTCTGGACCGCTTGGAGCTTGAGAAGGTTAGTGTCTGCTGCATTGGACCAGACGGAAGAACAATAAAACGACTTACTAAACACTAAAGTGTTAATCATTGTAGTTAAAGTCGATCTGTCAAACACGTTCTTAACACGATTAATTTGAGCTAAACTTGAGGAGCAGGAAGAAACTGTTTCAACAATATGCTCGTCAAAAGTAAGGCTCAAGATCAAGTATTTTCTGTTGCAACGGACTTGCCGCCAGCCCCAGAATTGCTTCTTTTGTTAATCAGATACAACTGTTCGTCTGACTGTAGCAGTAATGATGAGGTGCATTTGTTGAAAGAATGCTGAATGGTATACAGTGTTCCCCGGCCTGCAAAGGGTCACAAATTTTTCGAACACCGTAGACTACGAAAGTGAGGATTCGGAAGACTAGTGTATTTAAAAATAAATTTTGTATATAGCACATTTAGAATTGAATTAAAGGGGGCTTTTCTAGTGATGGTATAAAACTTTTTTGTCGCGAGTCTTAAGCAGTTTTGCCTCAGCGTAATGTTTCGGCAAAATCAGATCTCACTGCTGGGGAGTACATAGCTTCAAAAAAATCTTAATATTTTACTTCTTCAAATGATATTTTTTGGGAACTTATTTCACGGTTAAAGCCTTAAAATAATTGTTCTTAAGAATATATTCTTACTTTGGGCGAAATGGCTCGATTTATACCGATAACAAAGGCTAAACAGCAACTTCCGGTTAACAGCCTCGTTTTCATGCTATGGGAAAAAGGGACTTACGTTGTGAGTACTGTTTGGCGGTGTTCCAATGCTTGGATCTTTAGGGACTTTTAGTATGTTCATGTATGGGATATTTCTAACTGGTTAATGATGAGAAAGCTCCTTTTGCAATTAGTTACAGGTCCAACGACAAAATGCCTGGACTATAACAGTCACTGTTCCTCAGTGAGTCTATGGCTTGTTTTAGTTCTTGTGTTTCTTGTAGATTCAGTGGGCACTCTGTCAAGGGCAATTCAATCATTTCATCAGAATCTGACTCTGGCAATGGACCATCCCAATCTAGACCATATTGCTCAACCTCATCCTGAAAATTATGCAACACAATCAATTTTATTCAGTAACTATATATATTTTTTATTTTGTTATTATTGTTGTTGTTGTTGTTTTTTTTTTTCAGGGGGAGGCTGGGGTGATAAATGTTCTCTATTAAAACAACATAATTCCTTGTAAAACTGGCATACAAGGATTGGTTGACTTCTGTTTGCACTGATATAATGCTAATTTCTTGGGTAAGGGCGACCACTTCCCATTGTAACTACCCAAAAAAAAAGGACACTATGACTACAAATATCTGCATGCTTTTACAATCACTAAGTTTTCCTTTGTGCAACAGGGCAATGTCAATTAAAGAACACAACTATTTGATTCAATTTTTTTTTTCTTAAAGAAAACTTGAAGCATAGTTTTGGCATGCTAAGACAACTTCAAACTTCCCTTGGTTCCTTTGATGTACCACAGTTTTGTTGCCACTGACTGCCAAGTTTGTTCAAGAGATGTAGATATTTTTGGCTTCTTACCTCTCTCAAATCTTCAAACATTTCTTTAGCAATTGTATGACTGCTTCCAGCTATTCTCATCATACCAGATATGAAAAGTTGTCTTGGTGTCATGCTATTTTCTGTACAAATTGGTTTTCTGATCCAACCCTCTTTCCATACATGTAAATGATTGTTGATCCTGGGAAGGTACACGTAATGCAAACAAAATATGTGGATTTCATTGTCTATATCCAGAGTCCCTGTGCCCTCCAAATGACTAAAGAGGTTGTAGTAAAGGCCAACTACACCAGTGAACACATCCCGCCACAGCCTTTCAATTCTTTGGTTGTGGACTGATGATCCTGTTATCATGCTTCCGCGCCCAGGGCCTCTTGCAGGGTGTGAAAGCATGAATAAAGAGACTTCCACATTTTCCCCACCTTTGTCCGCTCTTACCCGAGAAGGAAGGCCATAACTTTCTACAGCGTTCTCAAAAAGATTCAGGACTGTTGAGGCACGATTGTTGTCAGAACATTATAAAAACACAGGGATCCTTGAGTAGCCATCCACTCCTCCGTGTATGACGAGGCGCCACCTAACAAATAATATTCAAGAACTGAGACTGCTTTGTACCTGTAACATGCCAGCATGTAGGGTCACTTTTTCAATAAAAGAAAATAAGTAAAGGAAAACCGCATATAAGGTAGCTCTTTTTTTACAATGACTGATTTTTAATGTTTTAGTAAGAAATTAATAATGTTAGTTTCGAAGACAACACTCCCAAATCAGAATTCTTGGTTTTCACATGATGCCATAAAAATTAAAAAACTCAAGTATACCTCCCACAAAGCCGTTTCCAACATGGTATGTGGATATACAGAAAGCTTCAGGTTCTCAAGATGTTTTACATTGATTTATCAAGGTTTCAAATGTGTTGCACAATCCATCATGTTATTTAAGAATAGCCACTCAAATAAACAAAATTGACCAGTTGAAAGTTATTTTTGCATTGTAGATGCTTATAAGCCAATTTAATCTAATTTATAGTGAATTCAATCTTTTCTGATGAGATTTTTTGTGTAATTATGACTTTAAAGTTTTGGCTGCCATGTTGGTGTCCCAAAGTGGGACACCAACATGGCTGCTCCATACATTTGTTACTAAAAGTATGTAATACTCACTTGCCTGTAACTCAAAATTTGGCTAAGATGTGTAGGTTTAAACCCTCTACAATTCCATAAACATTTTTGTGATCAAAATCTGTTATTTTATGCTTCTGAATTTTGATATGACGTCAGTGGAAACCACCAATAGCGTTAGCAGCCAAGTTTCCTGATTTTATCTGTCGACTATGAAGTTAAGCAGTTCAGTTTTCTCTTGTAGGGTTGGTGTAGTTGAGTATTTGTTTTGTGCATTACTTTTGTACCATGAGCCATAAATACATATATGATGCAATTTTTCTTCCTCGAGGCGGGTTTACACATGGGCTCTTCGTCGGAAATGGTGGAATACGGTAATAGGTTTACCAAACCGTGCTCACGAATCCTACGAGCCACAGTACTTAGCGAAACGCGTAACATGTCTGCTACCTCTCTTCTTGAAAATCGTTCTCTAAGAAAATATACCAGTTGTTCTCTACTGATCTGGTAAGAAGGTCGTCCACGGCCACCAGAATTTAGTAAAGCTGCTCTGTAACCCGTTTCCTCACTTTCTACTCGTTGTGAACAAAAAGTTAATTTTTCGTAGGCGAACATGAGGCAATTCAGAACACTCGAATCTAAAACATTGGCGGTTACAAGTCTGGCTACCTGTCGTGCTAGCTGTTCGCCACGAAAACACAGTCCATCTAATGTTTCATGTTCCACGTTGTTCGCATGAAGCTCCCGCTGCACATCGTGAATCATTCCCTCTATTCTTGTTATCAACGTCTGTCGAAGTTCACCATATGCGTCCGCCATGTTTGTTTACGAAGAACAAATCACGTGATTCGTTTTGGCGGGAAGTAAGTCCGCAGTGCATGCTTTCTTAATGTCAAGACGAACATTATCTCTTTAAAAGGCGTTTGTTTTGTTCATGTATATTATACATATGAACCTCATAATGTCAAGACGAGCATCATAATGTTAAGACGACCATTCAACTTTTTTAGAAGACGATTGTTTTGTTCATATATAATGTACATATCAACATCATAATGTCAAGACGAACATCGCAATTCCAAGACAAACGTCTTAATGTCAAGACGTATTCCGTAATGTCACGTTTAAGCTCCACATGCCAACGCATTAATGTCACGACAGACATTTTAATACCAGTATAAATTCAAAACATTAAGACAAACATTATTTTGACACTGATAACGCGCCATAAAATTGTATGATAATGTGGAATATCTGGCTTCCAAGAAATTTAACTGGGCAAAGTGTGATGTTCCTAGATTAATCTGTACCGCTCGGCACATAGATTGGTCCTATTCTGAAGAGGCACTCCACTGTGTTGGCATCATGTGCAGCGAACTCGAAAGTAAAATACTACACGCAATTCAATTCAAACAGAGATATCCTGAAGAGATATAATAAAATTATCTTATATTATCTTATTAGCTCTCGGCCAGGGAGCGCGAAAAAAGAGCAAGGTGAGAAATCTTGCGTCGTCTCTCACAACAATAACAAACAATATAATTATTATTCGATAATGGTTCTGTGTTTTGGCGGTAGAGATTTATTACAATTTATTCCCTTACGTAAGTTTACATGAAAATTTTGTTACACATAGCACACACTGCACGCAAGATATTTTAAAGGCCTGCTTTCAGTTTCCGCACTGGGTTATGAAAAATGTTTTGTTTCCAAAGGTTATTACAATAATCAAACTTATCTGTGCGGTTATTGAAGTGAGCGCAGTGTATCGATTTTTGTTATAAACCCGGACCTCACAGTTTTAAAATCCTGTATGATAATGTTTCCATCTTCGATAATGGTTCTGTGTTTTGGCGGTAGAGATTTATTACAATTTATTCCCTTACGTAAGTTTACATGAAAATTTTGTTACACATA
>BOPM01000508.1:107815-111770 GCA_022179025.1 Porites australiensis | reverse complement strand
AGACGCTATTTTTCGGAGGGAGAGAAGCGACGACCGGAAATGCGTCTGCGGTTCGCAGGCTAACTAAAAGCAACTTAAATCAATCTATAAAACTGTCAATCAACGAAATCGGGGATCAGCAATCAGTCATAACTAACGATCAGTTCAATGTAAAATAGACATAAAGTCACGTAAGTTCCAATACATTTGGCGGAAACTTTGGACGTTTAGACCAGTCACCATGAAAAGCCTTTCTATTCACAAAACCTGCGAGATAATGGCTGCATGATACAGTATGTATAATTTGATCATTAGTTACGTCCTTATTAGACCAAATCTAATACAAGAAGAAAGAACAATGAAAGAATACTGACCCGCATGTTTTCGAAGGTCGATAAACCCCATAAGCCGTGGGATCAGAACAGACCAATTAAATTTTTTTTGTTCCAGCGTAGAAAAAGCTACTTATACTTTACAACGGTACGTAGTTCATATCGAAAAAAAGTAGCGTTTGCAGCTAGGCTAAAGGAACACGACGGCGAGTTTTTTTGCGCTTTTGGTGATTCCTGCTATAAATTAATTCAAACGCCGAGTTTAGCCGCAATTTTATGGCGTTTATACAGTTGTTTCATAGGGTGCATGTAAGCTGGTGCCGGCAATGAAAACTTGAATCGCCTCAGGGGCACCTTACCACGACAGCGACACTTTTGTGGAACCCTAGAATTTTAATGACGCTGTTCAATTTCGGACTGTCGTTCTGGCTTTGGAAATCGATGAACCAACAACTAAGAAAATCCGTGAATATGGCGCAAAAGAAACACAGATCAGTTTAATTTTAGTAACTATAGCGTCGTGTTTAATATTTCCAATAAACATTTGTGAAGTTTTTCTTTACGAAAAGCTAATTGAAATGTGAGGGGATTATGTATTTTAATATGCAAGGGGGATAAAATTAAGCAAATAAAGCTTATGTTGTTGTTGCATTACATTTAATCGAAAAAGCCCGCCCTCAAATCACCTTGGCATCTTCAAGTAGGAAAATCAATAAGCACCGCGGCGCTCTTTCGAAATTTCCGACTTTTTTACAATTTGGTTTGTGCGAACTTTACTGACTAAAATTCAATACGCAGCCTTGCAGACTCAATTAATGGAAGTATCACGTACGTACTCTACGATAAATAAAATTTAAAGTTGTTTATGGAGATACTTTATTATCACTTTCATCACACTTATTTAAATACCATACTGCTAAGAAGAAATGAAAGTTCAAACCTTGTTTTGTTTTGAACTTTCGTTTCTTCTAAAGACTGGTTTTAAACTTATATCAATATGCTTCAAGCTTACATCAGTAATGGTAATCAACATATTAAAAGTCTGATTTGCAAAAATTAATAAGCGCTGCTATATTGCTGGGGAATGCGGCACTCTCGCTTGAATGGGTTGAATGCAGGAGAAAAATATGATTATTCGAAAGAGCGCCGAGGCGTTTATTTATTTTTCTTCTTCTCCTGTGCGACTCTTACTTGAGGTCGGCGCCCTTTCGATTAAATGCAGTAAAACATTGAATTTTTCGAAAGAGCGTCGCGGCACGTATTGCTTTTCGATTTAAAAGATGCCAAAGTTATTCGGGTGGCGCTGTTTCGATTAACTGCTTTTTTTTCCAGCTGTGTTTTGCCAGAAAGTGTCGGGTTTGTGTCATGGAGTGTGTGTGCGTGTGTAATTTTTGGCGCTGGTAGGGAAGGGGGTTGTGGGGATGCATCAAAGGGCTATTGATAAAAAATTCCAGGACTGTTCCCTGGAGAGAGACCTATCTTGGAAAAAATATAAATGATTGATTGAGACAGAGGAAACACCCGGGGGGGGGGGGGTACTCCCTTATATAAGCTATGTAGGTATTTGCCGCCCCATCGGGTAGGGTTTTTGCACCGTTTTGGTATAAACTTTGTCCATTTTGGTCTGGGATCGGGTATGGTTTTCGAGGGAACTACGGGAGTGTATGAACGTATTTACCGTTTCAATTCCAAAGAAAGAAAGAAAGACAGAAAGAGAAATACGCGAATTCGAAAATCGAAACGAATTTGAGGAATTTTTTTTCTTTCCGCTCTAATCTAAGTAATACTAACATAATTTCTGCCTAAAGGCTAGGTCTGAAAACGGGTCTGGAAAATGACATTTTTCGGTCTGAAATAGGGTCAGGATTTGGAGAACCGGGCGGCACACCCCCACCAAGAATTCCCAGGAGTTCCCCCCCGGGGGGGGGAAACAGAACAAAAGGTTTTTTTTCAGCAATGCGTTTATTGAATTTAATTAATTTCCACAAATATTTGTCCACGCAAGAATTAAGCCTTCACTTAACCTACAGGTTCTATTTAGCATTGTAAAGGACACTGATTATTGACTATGAAGTGGAACAATATTTTTGACGTTGCATTTGTATACTCATTGCACCAGGATGTACCCCATCGCTTTAATGTTTTTTTCACCATTGTCTGGTTGATGCCACCGGGCCGTGTTTCCACAGGTGTTGTCATAAATAGAATAACCACCAGTACCAAACCCAATTCTTGAGTCAGGGGTTTTACAGTCGTTTTGTTCGTTACTTATGATGCCTATTCTTGCTTTGCTGTATACTAAGCTGTACAACTGGAGCCAATCACGAGAATTGAACCCTTCCCGGTTACAATTTCTCTGCAGCGATGCCTGTTGGCCAATCAGCTTCTTCCAGGTGTCACGACCCAGTGACGTCGAACGGTATTTTCCGTCAGCGATCAGGGAGTGTAAGGAGTTGGCTTGTTTGTTGATGACGATCGAATTAACTTGATGGCCGATCTTCATAGCGAGGCAGATCTTAGTGAATGGTGTGCTCCAGTAGGTGGGTAATTTTGTTTCTTGATGATCAAGCAGGGTCTTTCCCGCAGAGGGATTATGGTCCTTCTTGTCGGTCCACAATTTTGAATCGTAATGAAAGGTATTCTAAACAGATAAAGAATGATATATCGTCAATTAACAAACTGTTTTCACATGACATCACAGCAGTCACATTCTGCTCCAAACGTTTGTAAGACTATCCAATTTGGCGTTCTGGGCCCTGGGGGTCAACTACATCCAACCTCCTCCCCCTCCCCAAGTAGTTTTGAGAATATCTAGGCTAAGACAATCAAACGCCTGGTAAGAATTTAAATAATGTAATAAATACCCCAGCCAGGTAAATGACGTGACATGGAGAGATTCCTGTAAACATTTCGCTGTGATGATGGTCAATGGCCGCCATCTCGGTGTACTAGTGAGCCAGTGTGAAGAGGCTACATTATATGACTGGCTGTTTAACGACCCATCAAGAGGAAGCGAATCCTGTGCTCTGTGCGAGAAACAATTTCCTTTTTGGCCATGTAAGAATGTAATAAATCCTCGATTTACCAAATCTTCGGTCAAGAGGAATGGATACTGGGCTGGTTCTTTTTCGCGTTTTTATGGACCTCAACTCGGTCTTGCTTCATAAAAACGCAAATAAAAAGGAACTCAGCCAAAATCGAGCCAAATTAGTCTCATGGTTTGTCAGTAAAGCCCTGTTCTTGTAAGAAACCTTCGCAGTAACATTTTTGCGAGCGGCACACAAGATTCTCTTCACGGGCTATCTCGGATCACCCACTTTTGCGCAACATTATTATGGCAGGAAATATGCCAAAAAGGGTAAAAATTAAATAAAATCAATTTCTGTACAAAAATTCTGCTCCTTCATTGTAGAAATAACAATTCATCTGAAACTATCAACCTTTCAGAAAATAAACGTTTTGTTCGTGCGCAAATAAAAAAACTTGCCCCGAGGATTACACTGGATTTAAATCACGCCCTTTGCCCCATTCATACCAAAGCTTAAAGTTTACCTAACAACTAATTTTAAACATGAGCCGGAATGGTTTACACAACAGACTCCCATACCGTGCGGTCCAGTATGGATTGGCAATTTCCAAATTTG
>BOPM01000508.1:87815-100315 GCA_022179025.1 Porites australiensis | reverse complement strand
CGTCATTTGCCTGGGGTTCACCCACCTTCGGAATGGGACTAATGCGTGCAACCTTCCAAAGAGTTGGAAAGTCCAGTTTCGAAATGCACGTGTTTAAGATATGCGTTAAAGGCGATGCTAAATGGTCTGAAACTAGCTTGATGAATTTGGTTGGAATGTTATCCGGACTAGTAGCGCAGTCGGACCGCAGCGCTTTGCTCTCCCGAATAACTTCATGATAGGTAACACTCTTCAGACGATAGGAAGTATCAGGGTCCTGTGCAAGCGCATTAATACGCCTTTGCAGCTCCTCTTTATCAACTGCCACTAGGTACTTTAAGATCCAACGATGTGACGACAACGAGAACGTGTCTTAAAAAGTGAATTTGCGTTCTTTCAGTCTTTATAGCAATTATTCCTACCCACTTACTTTGTCAAATGTAGGCAAACCCTCCTGAAGGTGAATTTCAAGTGACCTTTATCTAAGCTCAGAAAGAGAAATAAAATTTCGTCGTTGCTTGTTTACGTCCTCCTTAAAACGCGAAATAAGGCATTTTCACGTCGTAGTCGTGCAAAAACGGGAGAGAAATGTACAAAAAAAGTGTGATGCAAGTGCGAAGTTGTTGTTTTGCTTATTAAACTTATTGTTTTTTTGACCTTCTCGTTGCCGTCCGCGTCGTTGGATCTTAAAGTCCCTATTGAGGCATCGACACGCTCAGCTGCAGAAGCAAAGTGCTTATTATCCGGATAGACAGTTATTGGTTGCTGGCTAGGGTGAACTATGCGATGGATCTTCTTCCATACTTCGTTGGGCTGCTTATACGAGAGTGCATTGGTCATAAACTTTCTCTTTGCTTTCCCAATCAGTTTCTTAAGACTGTTGCGGGCGTCTTTGAAGATGTCCCACGCCGCCTCACTGCGAGGGGGTGTGTGTGCTTTCCTACGATAACACTTGCATGCCTCCTGCAGCGTTCGAATGTTCGGATCATTTAACCAGAGCGCAGGTGGTCTTGTCACCCTCACACGCTTTAAGGGTGCATGTCACTCTAAACAGTCCGAAATAAGAGTATTAAAAGCGCTTACTTGTTCGTTAGGATCCTCTAATTAAAGCATAAACGACCTCAAATGAAGTTGAGTGAAATCGTCCCTGAACTGTTTTTCGTACCTAATAACCTTGTATCTTGGAGTGAAACGGATGACAAGCGCATTAACTGTGCCTCACACACGTGACAAACACTCTGCTGGAGAACATTGACGAAGGACTATTAGCTGGCCTTATATTTTTAGACCTAAGCAAGGCCTTTGACACCTTAGATCATAGCATCATGTCAGACAAGTTAACTTCGCTAGGAATGAATCGCTCTGCTGTCCAATGGTTTAGGTCCTACTTAACCATGCGCACCCAAAGTGTTGCACTAATGGGGTCTTGTCTGAGCCCTAGCCTACATCTTTCGGGGTCCCCTAGGGTAGCGTACTTGGCCCGTCATTATTTATCATCTACATAAATGACTTACCTCTGGCGGTTCAAGGTTGTAGCGTCGAGCTTTATGCTGACGATACACTTGTCTATTTTGCAAGCAAGTCGGTCAGTGAAATACAAGCTCAGTTAACTAGTGGCCTAACTTACGTCCTAAGCTGGCTTCAAGCTAATTTTATAATACTTAATCTTGAAAAAATGAAGATTATGCTTGTTGGTACTCATCAGAGGACTACGGAGGCTGATGATCTAGTTATAGAAATCAGTAACACGCGTTAAGAAAGAGTTAACAAGTTTGAATATCTTGGGGTCTTAAACAACACCTTATCTTGGAAGGACCATAGATTGGGTATTTTGCGTCGAGCGCGTAAAGTTCTTTCCAAGCCAACTTGTCAAATGCTCTCCAATACTATAGTCTTGCCATTGTTTGATTACTGTTCGCCTGTCTGGGACAGCTGTGGGGTTGGGAGCAAAGCTTATCTAGACAAGCTAAATACTAGACGCGCCGCATGTATTATTGAAGGTCGATCTATCGGGGCTGAGGAATTAAAATCAACACTTGGCTGGTCCAGCCTACAAGCACGCAGAAATTATCTCAAATGCGTCTTAGTCCATAAGTGTCTTCACGGAATAGCGCCTTCGTACTTACTTGCAGAGTTTAGTCACGCGCACCTTTTCCATGGTGATAACACCGGAAGCCGTTATTTGCTGCGCCCTTCCTTCGCGGAAACTACTAATACCAAGGTAGCTTCAGAATAACCAGTGCGAAGTCTATTTAATCAGAATTATAGAATTCTTTTAATAAGCAAATTAACGCTCTTCGTATTCCTTTTTAATAATTCTGACGCTTGGACCTTTCTCAGATTTATCAGTAATTTATTGCAATCTTTAATTTTTCATAAAGGTGGTGTCATTCTTCTATTGTTGGTTTTCACATGACATCACAAAAATTCAAACTAAAAAAATATCGATCCTACCGGGATTTTACTTTCACGATGCTTTAGAGCAGCTGAAAACTAATGTTCATACAAATTTTCGCTTGAAAAGGGTTCTTGGTTTTGTGATAGAGTACGCTCGAATTTCTAAGCTTTTGCCGGTAACGCGGCATTTTCATGACAGCCAAGAGAGCGGTCATGTAGGTTAAAAAAATCACTTATTTCAGGAAATTTTGCTATTTAAACAGTTCATGTATTAGAAAAAGTACTACTTTAATGTTTATGAGTTTCTCGAAGAATATATACACGCTTTTGTAGCAAAACTCGGTAACAGATGTTTCTGTTGGTTTCCGTCCGCCATGTTGGAGCTCATCCAGGTGAGCACCAGCATGGCGTCTCCATACAAATCTCTATAAGTTTGGGTAAAACATTTCTTCGGATATCTCGTATACAAAATATTCCTCTGACCTGAATCTTGGCGAGAGTCATTGTATATGTACCCCCTTTCATTTCCCAGATAGATACACGTATCTTGGCACCTGGTAAATCGCTACAAATTCAAAGTGCGGCAAATTTCCTTTGAACAAATATAATAATACAAGTAATCAACCAGTTAAATTATTTTTCTTATAGTTCTGTATTTCCTATTATTTTTTGTTTTCTTCTATTTTCTATTTCTTTTCTTTTCTTACTATTGTTTATTATTTATTTTCTTCTATCTCGGAGATGTTAGCTTTAAGAGCTACACTACCGAAAATCCGAGGTTAAATAAAGGTGATGTATGATGTGATTTAACGCTGTTTCTCTTTTAAGTGGCTTGGGGGGTCAGAAATTCTGAACACTTTTATAACTATGAACAGATAGCCGTTTTTGTCCTTTGCCATGATGGGGATCAGAAATTCTGACTCCTTCTGGAATTAAAAATAGATTACTGTTTTGTTCTGTTAAGTTGTGGGCCGGGGGATCAGAAATTCTGAATCTCTCCAAGAAAGAAAGCGCAATGGGTGTACGATCTCTTTCACATGAAATTGCACAATTTGATCGAATTGGAAAATTGGATGTGTTGTTTCTTGTGGACACAACTGAACACTTTTTTTTCTCCTTCTACTTAGCGAAAACCTTTCAGAAACACAAACTTTTTCAGCGTCAAATACCAATAATCTTATGAATTTTCCCAAATTGGAAGGCCACATTGTAGTTTGGAAGGCGTTGCTTATAATAAAATAAGTTTGTACAATAAGATGTAAAGGTGATACAAAGGTACTTACAAAGATACTGGTTGCCTAGTAACATATAACAATTAATATTAATAATGATTAAACTAAAGCAGCCGAAGTGATTAATTCAACTATTGCAAAAAAGACAGTTTTTACATCCGCCATCTGAAATTAAATTTGCTAAATCTTTTCTTTATACAACGTTTAAAAACACCCAAGCTGTTCTTGTCACTTTCCTCTTTTGTTAGCCTAGACCACAAGAAAGGTCCCAGGTATTTCAGAGAGAGTTTCCCGTATTTTTCCTTGTTAAAACGGGGCATAGTAAAGTCATAGCATATCGCCCTTTTTCTGCCTCCTGAGTTATTTTATTATTCTAAATATGCCTCATTGACCAAGCGTGCGATCTGCTTCAAATTTATCCTTACAATATAACTATAAAAGCAAAAGACAAGTTCTGAGAATTAAGAAATGAGCACCAGTGAATTTTTTTTCACTTCTCCCTGCCGGTGGTAGAGGAAATGTGCAGAGATTAGCGTGACCTTTGCCTTCTTGTCTGAAGTAACTCTACACGCTGCCAAAGTTCCATTTTCTGTGCCACAATCAATTCTCCCAAGGCGTGGACAACCAGCATTTTCTTTTACACATTGAAGGGACCTCAGGCCTGTTATTTGACCTTTCAACTTCCAACCAAAGGATTTTTCACTGTACCCTTCTGCGTAAGACTTCTCTCTCTTGTTCCAGCTGGATTTAGCTCACGAAGAATATTTGCAGCCCTTTCTCTTGGCACATGGATGTGATGATTCAATCTTAGCTAGTGCCACACTGCTCTGTAATCACGAAGTTCGCGGGGACCAGACATTTCCCTTTACACGATTTCCCTAACTTCGTGATCGCTAACGTCCACGCTACGTCTGCTGAGACCGGCCGTAGTCACGAAGCTGTCGTTTCAAAGTTGAAGGACTCATTGTGACTGCTTGTCGATTATTGAGGAAATCAACAACAACTTGGTTTTGAAATCCATGGTGAAAATACTGTTCAATTAATCGCCTTACTTCCTTGCTGTCCATTGCATCTGTATCAAAAGCACTAAACATGGCGGCTTGCCAGAACTCAGGCTCTTTGCGTTTCCTGTTTACTTCCGTTTTGCTTTTTACTTCCGTCTTTCTAATATATTTATATGTTTTATTTGTTTGTGTTGTGCTTTTTTGTTTGCGTGTTTGTTTCAAGTTTTTGTCTTATTTGCGTTTTCCTTTCCTATTTGCATTTTCGTTTTTTCATTTGCGTTTTGCTTTTTTTTATTGCGTTTTTTTTTTCTTTGCGGTTTCTTTTTTGTTTGTATTTGAGCCTTCTGGGCCACCGTCAGCAGCCCATCGTATGTCGATATCATGCTCCGGGTATTTATATGATTGCATGATTTGTAATTGCATGCTCTTTTCAATTAATGCTTGTAGTTGCACATCATTATTCATGGTACTGCTGTACGCGCGTTCATCATCTTATGTCGATATATAGACCATGTGTGTAGAAAGGTAGAAAGCTACCAATACATTTCGGACAAACGGCTTCTTTAGGGTGTGACGATGAGACAACAAAATTTGTCTTAGAGGTATGTCAATCTTAAAAATAGAAACCCTTTATTGAAAACTAATAGACAGACAGCTACAAACATAACACTAGCCGAAGTGATGGAAATTTGAACTTGTGGCCCCTGAAAAAGGGTGAAGTGAAGAACATCTTGTCTTATTCCCGGCATAGTAAATCGAACGTTCGAAAATCGAACTCAATCGAACTCAATCGAACTCAATCCGTGGATTGAGTTCGATTGAGTTCGGCAATCGAACGAAATCGAACACCACACTTTCAGTGAGTTCGATTTCCGAACAAATCGAACTCAATCGAACTCAATCCGTCTGATTGTGTTCGATTGAGTTCGGAAACCGAACTCAATCGAACACAATTAAATGGATTTCGTTCGATTGACTCTGGTGAACCTATACAAAGCAAGCCCAAAGCAAGCCCGTCAAAGCAAGTTTTTCTTGCGCTTTTTTTACTATTTATTCAATAACACACATTTATATATATTCGCGAATCCCTTACAAACATCTTCACTTACCAAGTTATCGAAGCATTTACAGGCCACAGGGAATCAACCAGTTCACGTTGAAGGTGACCTAATTGTCCGCGCTCGTTTGCAATTCGGAAGGCACGGCCTTTCTCGCCTATTTTCTTTAAAACCCTGAAAACTTCGCCATCCTTGACGTCAAAGCGGCATTCCTGGTAGCCTTTGACTATACATTTGAAGCTTACGATCCACAACGCATCTGAAGCCATTTCTGCGGAATTTCTTCGTTTAAACACGTGCGCTACACTCAGGGCTGAAGTAACTCGAGCTTCTAAGATCTGGTAATGGATTTTCAACGTCTGTTTTACATAAATCACGAGTTCGAAAATCGAACGTTCGATTGGGTTCTATTGATTTTTTTTCTTTTCGGTGAGTTCGATTTCGTTCGATTGCCGAACTCAATCGAACTCAATCCACCGATTGAGTTCGATTGAGTTCGATTGAGTTCGATTGAAATTTAGTTCGATTGGGTTCGATTTACTATGCCGGGCTTATTATGACTTTAAAACACTTAAATAATATCTAGAGAAAAATTTGGAAACCTTTGCTGCTACAGTTAAATTTTATGGCACTAGGTGACATGGCAAAATGTAATTAACACAGCCTGAATAGTGTTGCCTTCTTGATTGTTTATTGCACAGTGAGGGCCTGTTTACATGGAGTGGGGGACCCCGGTCTAGTGGGGTTGGTTTCTTTTGTTTTCACGCTCTGGGGGACACAAAACAAAAGAAACCTACCCCACTAAACCGGGGTCCCCCACTCCATGTAAACAGGGTCTAAGATAAGATGACAACTGGATTTACGTAAGAAGGTAACAAGTGACAGCAAGAGTGTCAAACGGATGAACTTGTGGCCCTCAAATTTAAACAGCTTAGAATAATACTGATTAACATATAATAATTTATATGATTAAGAAATATGCACGGTAAAAATGAAGTATACAACATATTTCATCACTCTATTGCCTTGATTGCTCACAAGTTCAAAGTCTATCAGTTTAATTAGAATTATAAAATTCTTTTAATTAGCAAATTAACGCTCTTCGTATTTCTTTTTAACAATTCTGACACTTGGGCCTTTCTCAGATTTATCAGTAATTTATACCAATCTTTAATTTTTCGTAAAAGTGGTGTCATACTTCCATAAACGCGATAACAACTGCGAAACTGTTCGATAAAGCAAGATTTCCTCTATGTCTATTAAATCCGTGATTTCATTTTACCGAGATCTTTGTCCGCAATATGTAATTAAAGCTCAAACTTGGGAGGTTTTGCTGCTAGTAAAAACCATTGGAGTCACCTTTTCCAGATAACACTAACTGAGATAGTGCTTCACATGACGAAGGTTTAAACAGTTTATTTGGGGGGTGGAGGGGGGGGGGTGTGGTAACATTGTACTTACTATGATATGAGAAAAGTTGTGTGTTATATCGAGACGAAAAAGTAGTAAAAAATGTTGCTAACACCATAGTAATGACGTATGCTGTACTCACAAAGTCGTATTATAAATGTCCTTGCAAGTTGACAACGCTATAAAAAAAAATCATCGACAATGCGTCATTCTGTCGTTCATTCCAGTTCATGAAGCACAGTGCGCATATATGGCCCTCGAGCGAGTGCGTCACTCTATTTTGCGCTCTTCAAGTAGTTAGTTCCGATCTCTTTAATTCAATCTCTATTTTCAAAGCAAAGCAAAAGAAAAAAAATGGACAAACTATAAGAAAAGAAGACGAGAGTTTTTGATGAATTACACAATTTCTGTTAAACCTGATTCACGTAAACCCGTGCCTGAAAAGAAGACGATTTATTTATAATAAGTACCCATTCACAATTAAGATATCTTGAAGTGCTCGATGGTATATTTACCTGTACAATTATGTTCAGGTACACTTGCGTTATACCCTTTCCTGCAAACACACCTAAAGGATCCTTTAGTGTTATGGCACAATGAACTGGTGGCGTTACAGTTGTGTTTTCCTGTCTCACACTCGTTTATGTCTGCAAATTAAGAGTTAATGCTGAATTATTAAACTGTAGATCTGTTAAGCATCATAATATGCCGTATACGTTCCTATTTTGACGATGCTTTTATCATTTCAACCTGATTCAACCCACTTAAATTCGACAAAAGAAGAAGACATTTTTAAAGTATCCATTTCAATTGATATCTTGAAGTGCTCGGTGGTATATTTACCTGTACAATTATGTTCATGTCCACTTTTGGAAAAACCCGACAGGCAGACACACTTGTAAGATCCTTTAGTGTTATCGCACACTGAAGTATCGGGGTCACATTGGTTGTTTCCAGTTTCACACTCGTTTATGTCTGCAAATCAAGAGTTAATGCTGAATTATCAATCGGGTTAGATTTTTGAGTCGATTCTATCCAATGAAGATAGATATATATCATATTTTTATAGAATGATAAATTTTTGTAGTGGACAAAACAAAAAGGAAGTTAGATTGAATGCCAGATAACTAAAAAATACAAATGATAAACCAATTTACATGTTGCACACTTGGAAAGCTTTCGCTGGGGGAATTTAGCCCGCGAAAAGGAAAATTGAAAAGACGAAGATATTTTTAAGCACTCATTTCAATTAACATATCTTGAAATGCTCGGCAGTATATTTACCTGTACAATTATGTTCAAGTTCACTTGCGGTATACCCATCCCTGCAAACACACCTAAATGATCCTTTAGTGTTATGGCACAATGAACTGGTGTTATCACAGTTGTGTTTTCCTGTCTCACACTCGTTTATGTCTGCAAATTAAGAATTAACGCTGAATTATCAAACTGTAGATCTGTTAAGCATCATAATATGCTGTATACGTTCCTATTTTGACGATGCTTTTATCATTTCAACCTGATTTACCCCACTTAAATTCGACAAAAGAAGAAGACATTTTTAAAGTATCCATTTCAAGTAGCATATCTTGAAGTGCTCGGTGGTATATTTACCTGTACATTTATGTTCATGTAACCTTTTGGAAAAACCCCACTTGCAGACACACTTGTAAGATCCTTTAGTGTTATCGCACACTGAAGTATCGGGGTCACATTGGTTGTTTCCAGTCTCACACTCGTTTATGTCTGCAAATCAAGAGTTAATGCTGAATTATCAACGGGCTTTGCTCGATTTTTATGTCGACTCTATCCAATGAGGATAGATATATATCATATATTTATAGAATGATAAATTTTTTTAGTGGACAAAACAAAAAAGGAAGTTAGATTGAATGCCAAATAACTAAAAAATACAAATGATAGACCAAAGTTTTACATGTTGCACACTTGGAAAGCTGTCGCTGGAGGAATTTAACCCGCAAAAAGTAAAATTTTGGCGGCTCGAGTAGACAAACCCGGCGAGAATAATAGGGCTAGGAAATGTGCACGCCCAAATTTCCCTCGAACGAAATTGCACATGTAAGCCTGTTCGCAGGCTACGGGGAATCTGGAGGCTGCAACTAACACCAGACATTTTTCATGGATACGACCTGTGGGGTGTTTCTTGGTGATGGGGAAATTATTGTTGGTTAGCTGTTGTTATGTGGTTGTTATATCGTTCAGTGTCTTTTTAATCTTTGTATTACGTCATTTTGTGATTGCACCCGTCCACAATCCAAAGAAACTACCGATCTGACACATACCACTGACTAAATATGAAAACGGTTTCCAGCTTTCTGACTGGCTCTAATCTTTATGGTATGGAATAGCATAAAACTAAAGATTAAACTTCTGTTAGTTTAAGCTCGGTATGGTTTGCTACCTGCACAATTAACACCATCCCCAGTATATCCAGGCTTACAAGTACAAGTGAAGGAACGCTTGGTGTTGGTGCAGTATGCATCATCGTGGCAGTTATGTTGTCCTGTTTTACACTCATCTACAAATCAGCAAGTGGAAGTTAGGTATAAGAATTTATTTGACGTAAATTGATCCACCTGCAAATTCAGTTTTCACTTTCGGCCGATCAAGAGTTGTTTAAATTATTTATTTGCAACAGTTCAATTGAGTTCAAATTATTATAATCTATGAATACTCTTCGTTCAATGTCACCAACCACGGCGTGATTTACTAAACAAGTTTGTTGAAGGACTTGGAACGTTAGTCTCAAAACTTCAATCAATAAACTTTACACCCTTAAGGACGCATCGTATAGTGTTGCTAGGCTAAACTCAGTCCACACTGTCCAGTGACTTCCGGTTTTGCGTCCGCGCCGGGGGGGGGGAACTCCGGATTTCAAGTGATAGGAATAGAACAGAATAGAATTGAACACGGTAAAATTCATCAGGAGTATAAAAAATCTTAAATAAACCTAACTACCCTAAACAGCCTAACTAAGACCTGTTTTTCATGAATGCCTTGTACACAGTACTTAAAAAATCAGAAATTCAGATGATCCAATCGTTTAAGTTGACTTAAAAAATACCAATTAACTGCTTTGAAGCACACTTACCAACTCCGTGGTATGGCCAGCACCTTACATATGGGCACAACCACATCACCCCGGCAGTGGCAGCCATGGACAGCTGTTCCGCCCTTATTGGGGCTCATGGTTGTGCGCACAAGTGCGTAAGGTGCTGGCCATACCGCGGAGTTGGTAGGTGTGCTTCAAAGTAGTTAATTGGTATTTTTTCAAATTTATTTGGGCACGCAGGTCAATTTTTCTGATCCCATCTCCATACGCATACCGTGGGAGAACTGTTTTGTAGTTCCCAACCAACAGCTATCATTTGTTTACTGTGGAGCTGGCGCCTAAAGAAGTGCTTGCACTCGCCTCGGTAGTAAAGGGTCTTTGACAAACGGGCTAACCCCCGCTCATTGGACCAACGGCTATACAAAGTTAATGAGCCCCAAAAGGGCAAAGCAGCTATCCAGGGCTGCCTCTGCGTATAGCCCGAGTATCAGGTGTTTCTAGGGGAAAGGGGAAAATATGGATCCCCCCCCCCTCCCCCATCTAAAATCTCCTCTCCCCTAGCCCCTTAGGAAGGCCTGATACTCAGGCTAGCCACTGCGCGAGTGATATGGTTGTGCGCATGCGTAACGTATTGGCCATACCGCGGAGTTGTAAATTACTGCTCCGCTATAAGTGACGCTGTTCTTCACGTCGTTAGGGAGTAGCGCGTTTCATATCGTTTAACACTTTAGAGGATACCTATCCTGAAACTGAGTGCTCAAGTCTTTCCAATTAAGTTATCTAAATAAGCGGTTGGTATCAGTATCATATCTAGAAAAGGTTAAAACTCGACCAGCACGGTTCTGAAGCTTCTGTAGCCTGTCAAACAAAGTTTTTCCACAATTACCCCAGACAATATCACTATAATCGAATTGAGATTGAATGAGAGCGTTGTATATACAATGGAGAGTAGACGTTGGAACAAAATCTCTAAGGATCTGTCCCTTGAAATCCGGAGTACACCCCCCCTTACCCCCCCCCCCCCTTCCGGGCATCCGCGCTGGATTTTTTTTCGTCCCACGGGCGATAACGCTTCCAATGAAGAGAACGGGTTCAGAAATGCATAATTTACATTTGTTCTTTGTATAACAAAAACGACCCCAACCCTCCTTAAGTTATTTTTACTTGTACTTAATTATTCATCCCATGGTTTTTTATCACTCACCTAAACAACTGATTTCAATCTCTCTCATGATCTCTTCCATTTGTTCTCTGTTTCTTTCCTGCTCTTTAATTATCTCCTCTTCTTCTTTATTCATCGGAACGGGACAAACTGCGAAACAGCAAAACAATAAATGAACAGTAATTATAAATCCATAAGTAGGTGGAGCATGATCGTCAGGGTGTAGTTCTGAATAGGACTGTGTCGGGTAGTCAAAGTCGTTTGTTGTTACAGTCGTTTATTGTTAGTCAAATTGTCTCTTCTGTTTTTGTCAGTTTTGCTTGAGTCCGCCATAAGTCGTTTATAGCCAATAACAACACGGCTTAACTGACACAAGACCAATCACATCGAGACTTGATTAACCAATCAGGTCAATAACCAGAGTACAATACAGATATCAATATTGACGTTTTTGTAACCGTCGCCGTCATTGTTGCTTTATAAGCTCCCCATTATAAACCTTCGCCACGGTAGGATAGGAAAAGGAATAATTATAATTCTAAAACAATAGAAAAATGAAGGTGACGATAATAATAATAATAATAATAATAATAATAATAACAATAATAATAATAATAATAATAGCACGATTTTCTAAGATACAGATTCATTGAAAATCTCTTAAGAAAGTAAAACAGAGGATCAGTCTTGAACGAAGGCGTTTGGCTCGTTTTGAAGTCTTGATCGCACATTTTTTATGTGTAAAAATCATTATTTCATTTGTTTTTTTTTGACTTCAGAATGATTTTTTGACAGCTTTCTGTATATGAAACAACAACAGGGTGCTTAAAGATAACGCCTGATATCATTAGTCATTACCTCCATGGTTTACAACTTCCTGTGCCATCATCACAGCTGGGAACATGATAAAGGAACTGATAACTATCAATGTTGTCATGTCAGCCATCGTCCAAGCTTGTAAAAATAAAATAATATTGTATAATATTCATTGACATATAAAAATGAATTTCGTTGGTGAAGGAGAACCGATGCATAACCACGAGTCGTGGTGGGATGTGGACGCCCTGGAAATTGCGGTGGGGCCGTGCGCCGTAATATGATTCCTAAATCCTTTACCCTATTTCATACAAACAAATTTGACTTTCCTTACTCTGTTCTATTTCAGGTTAAAACTGGGGATAAATT
>BOPM01000508.1:73655-86855 GCA_022179025.1 Porites australiensis | reverse complement strand
AGCCGTGAACTACTAATGGGACGCAGCGGCGAGTGAAGCTGATCTGTGACATGACTTCCGATTGTCTGCAACAATTTAATTTAACGAGTGCCTGGGATCAGAAGGAGAAAACCCAGCAATCTTTTGTTGTACAGGAAGTCGTGTGAGGTTTGAGGAAACAATCCATCGAACATGAAACGTTTTAACAGGCATTCGACTTATGACTCCGATACGTAGTTGTATAGCAGAAAGTACTGACAACAGGCCGCGCGATCTTTACTGATGTAGTTCACTGGGAATGTTCCTTGTATCTTTTCTGTATGAGCGTAGATGTTTAAGAATTGAACTTTTAAAGATAAAGTGTTCCCTGAATGTTCCATTTAACATCTGGTTTCTTTATGTGTTGAATCGAAAACGTTTGTTTTGCGGAACACCCGACACAACTACTCGGAAGGAATTTTTTTTATTTGCTGATAAGCAGTTGAAATTTATGCCATAGTGACGGAGTCCTGTTTATGCCATTTTTTGCGTTGTTCTTTTAGAATTATCTTTATATTTATACGTTATGTGGCTACTATTGCAATGAAAGCGTTTTATCATGAAGCGCTAAGAATTGTTTTCAAACACTGCAACGATTTTCAGCTGGTATCAATCGACTGAGCTACAGTGTTCATTTAGAGTATTCATCGTGCTAGCCGACCGCTATCACTCTTTAATTTCCGTCAAGGATATATAGTATTCTGATTCCAACTTCTGCTCTTCTGTTTTACATCAGTGAAACTGTATAAATTTAGCCTCGAAATAAAGAACTAAAAACCTGATAAAAATATGAAACAATAAAAAACAAATAATTAAACAGTTAACTATACTTCAATGACTTTATATTTCGTTTTTATAGACATGTATGTTTATTATTGTTTATGATTTTTTTGAATCATAAGCTGCCTGAAGTATATTTGAAAGTTATTTTAAACCTGTTTCGAAGATTCATTTCTTTTATATCAGAGATGCCCACTCCAATTATTTTCTTGCGAAATCATGGCGAATTTTCTGTTCGCTTTACTGGAAATGCTCAGTCGTTGCTACTGGAAGGAGTGAATAAATAAAAACAGTACCTTTGTAGGAGTCAATTTAAAGGGAAATTAAGCCGACTATTACAACTGTCAAACTATCTTTCATCTACCTCTAGTGCTTTTGATCATTTTAATGTCTAAAGGCGCTATATTAAGTGAATAAATTATTATTATTATTATTATTATTATTATTATTATTATTATTATCTTTTATAGTTTCTGTTGTCTACATGCCTGTCTCACGAAATGCAAATACTTATTGTTTTCATTAATTTCTGTTTCTTTCATTGGAAAGAGAAATAAACCTGACTTGACCTGATACGACTTCACTCACTCAAACTTAACCAGTCGCAATTCTAATTCACTGATGAGCCGTGACGTACCTTACATAAAAGTAAATACTCCAATGTTGTTTGGCTTTACAAAGGTAACTCACAATTTCAAATGACCACTTTCACCCAAAGTTAAAATGGCCCCGTCAGTCCAAGTGGCAAATTCAACTCGTTCTCTAGCAATTTACAACTCGTTAGCCTGCGTACTAAGGATTAAGCATTTCTGGGGAGAAAAAGCGAGCTAGAGAGAAGCGGAAAAGGTCTTTTAAGTCCTGACCCTAACAGGTGAATATTTCACAAACGGCGCACTTGTGGCCGTTGGACATGAATATGTCCTCTGTCAGGATGATCAAAATTGATAGATGATTGCGAAATATTGTAGTTACAAACATCTCTATGTGCCATTCTTGTTAAAAAGTTTTATATCGTACGCACCTCAAACTTTTCAGCTCCTTTGATCGGTTACATGTTTACCAACTTCAGGGGCACCCAATATCTGTTCGGAAGACGATTTGAGATCTAGAATTTTCGAAACATTTGTTGTAAAATTTCTTGCTTGCCTGCCTCTCCTAGGATTTTCGAACATCCAAACAATGGTATATTTTCCTATTTTTAACGGATTTTTACCCTAAAAAGGTCACCTAGAATTTTCGGAAGCCTTTTTTCTGGCTGAACTTTTCGAAAAGGTAAGTTCTGATCCCTATAATTTTCGGATCACTAGACTTTCAGCTAGGAAATCCGAACAGATGAAAAATTTTTAGGGGATAAAAATATGCCTATATCTACCGTTTAAATACTAAAATACGTTTAACAATGCTATGTTTAAGTGGTTTTGAACTATATTCTCGTTGGGTGCCCCTGCAACGTTTGATGTCAAAAAGCTTCTTAATTCTGAGCAAACTTGTCTGAGTAGGTTGCTAATGAAGATGTTTTATAAATTACGTGAATGGTTTGGTCAATAAAGCAAACAATATTTAAAGCAATTAAAACTCAAAGATAACGTTCAACACAGGATACGTTTAAATTATCTTTTTTTTGGAACGTCAAAGATCCCCAAGTTAGAACAATTAGAGACATTACTAAGAAACTTAAACGCGGAAATTCAATGTTTGTCAGACCGATGGCGCCAGTAGTTAATTTTAATTATCGCTTATATGTTGATAAAATGTTTGACCAAAAACAGCGGACAATAATCTCATATTTCAGTACCGTATTACTGACGTTGGCAGTACGGAGTACCATTTAAGACTCATTTAAAAACGCCAAAATATCTATTTGTAGTTATTACTCACTATTTTCCGATCCTGTCCATAAATTGTTAAATTAATGAAGTACGTGTAACATATCAATCCATTAGAGAGTTTTAGATTCACCTTTATGGAAAACGGCAACGTCAATTTGTAGCACATGACGAAGTTCTCTCTCTACTTGTCGTTTACTATTTATAATACAAAAACTAGTAGCTAATTCATGCTAGATTCATGCATATGAAGTATTTCTGCTCATTTCTGAATATGAGAAATTGTCACCTTGAATTTGCCGTATGGCGACTTTATCGTAAACGTGAATCTAAGGCTAAAAGCTACCCAGTATGATTTGAACATCTATCCGATATGTGACTCTCCACTGCGCAGCTTCGCTCTGTTACAGAAATCGCGCCAAAATACCTGTTCTTATGTGTGTAAACAGAAGCTCTATCCGGTATGATTTTCGTGCAGGTGCAAAGCTCTCCAGTATAGTATGAACACCTTTCCGACATGCAACTCTCCACTTTAGAGATTGGCGCGGCGCAGCTTCGCTCTGCTACAGAAATCGCGCCGAAATCCCCGTTGTTATGTGTGAACAGAAGCCCTAGTGTCCGGTATGATTTTCGTGCCGGCGCAAAAGCTATCCAGTACGATGTAAACATAGTCTAAAACTCACTAATATTATCACGCTTTTAAAAAGTCGGTCCCAGCACCAATTTTGAGGATCGCCGAAGAAAAGAGAGTTCGACAGAGTTCCCAATCCAACACCCCAAAAATTTAGAAAGAAGGGTGGGAGAGATAAATTGTATTGGAATATAAATACCAATGAAATGTCGATCTTAAGGAAGAAAAGCCACCGGACTTTGGATGTTTTTTATGTGCACGTGGATGGATTGTTTTCAATTAAGATAAAAGTCAGTTATAACGCGGAAACTTTCTATATGCGTTATCGGCTTATTCATGATTGGTTGCTTATTTTGACGCCCAAGGTCTTATTTGAAACTTTATAACGGAAGGACATCTGTGAGCAGGGAATAAGGCAGCACAGAATTTGATTGTCGGCGAATTTCTGTAATCGTCCATCGTTCTGCTAGTGATAAGCTAGCCGTTGTACACTCTTCTTGCTTGCTTGCGGCTGAGTCTTATTCCGGTCAAAGAGAGAGAAAGAGTGTCTAGCAAGGTTTCCAATATAAATCAAAGATTTGTGAACTCGTGTCTGGCAAA
This sequence comes from Porites australiensis, assembly GCA_022179025.1. Classification (NCBI taxonomy): domain Eukaryota; kingdom Metazoa; phylum Cnidaria; class Anthozoa; order Scleractinia; family Poritidae; genus Porites; species Porites australiensis. The sequence goes on along the minus strand of BOPM01000508.1, from coordinate 83,000 downwards.
CTCTCCAAGTGTTTATAGATACACAGTTAAACGCACCTTATAACCTCATCTGCGCTTAACGAGTGTCTTTTGGTCCACAACTTTCAAAACAATTGCCCCATAGAATGTCACTGCACAATAAATGTAACAAAATCTACCTGAGCGGTCCCTTCGAGATTTTCTGTCTTTACGTCATCCTAACCATTTCGTACTTGCGGGCGCAAACAATAGAAACGTCATCATTACCTACTGATTCCTCGCGGCCTCTGTCCAAGCAAATCGAGATTTTTTCTATATTGACTGTATGACTGAATATTTCAACTGTAAGTACTTTCCTTAATATACGCGCAAGTTACTAGAGTGCCTCCTCGGGATTTCGCCGTCTGGGCGAAATCCCTGCAGGGGCAATAAGTACTGACCCTACTAATCCACCAGGCATGCAGTGTAGCTGAGTGTATGAGGTCAGACTGAACCCGAGTCTCTCGTTATGCAGATTAATTGATACCAAGAGCCATAATGGCTCTTGTTGATACATCAGTACATGAGTCTGCTAATTTACATGTTGTTGCCATAAACTTTCAATGATTTTTGTTCTGTATTCAAAACAAAAATTCCATGCAATACCCGGTGGTTTTCGTTTATTTTATAGAGGGAGCGCAAAATTATTGTCGGTGATGGGGAAACAAGTGGTTTTTCTCTGTCAAAAAATGGCTAAAATCAGCACTTTCCGAACGCAATCCAATAACGAACTGAACAGTCTCTGAGAACCGAGAAAAATGCGATAAAACAGTAATAATATTACACAAAAATTTTAAGTGAAATTCTGAATGGACAGAGTCATAAATAAGAGAGCTTTTATGTACCAACTCTTGAGCGATGAACCGGCCAAATAAAAGAAATAAACTGGTCTACAAGGGATAACCTTGCAGCCGTATTTAAAAACCAACAAAGGTAAAGTTTATTTGCTGGCTCTTCGTCAGTCGTATAAATGCATGCTGCATGAAATAAACAAAAACTAGACAACTGATGCGCTTGAAACATTGTGCAATACATCAGACAGTTACTGGATCGAATTAGAAGAAAACAAAATTTCTGAGGACAAAGTCGTAAATAGATGAGTGCTTCTATGAACCAACTCTTGCAAGCGATGAATCGGCCAGATGGAGGTTCTCTATATTGGGATAACCTTGCAGTCTAGATAGCAACAAAGAAAGTATATTTACTGACTCGTATATGCGACGGTCAAAAAAGAAAAAAGAAAAAAGAACTTGAAAAAAAAGTAGACAACTGATGCGTTATTTGAAACACAGTATGCATGATATCAGGGCCCAAGGAGGGGGAGGCCTCTGCCCCCCCACCCCCCCCCCCCCAAACTTTTTGAAAAAAAAAGAAAAGAAAAGAAATACACATTTTCAAATAAAACGAATCTTTAATGGAATAAGAATATTCGACTGGCAGACCTCGCCGAAGCATCCAAATTGATGATTGGTCCGTTTCGATCCGATATCATATGGTGATCCTCACTGAAAACGACTATCTCAAAAACTCAGGGGCACCCAGCGGCTATATTCTGTAAAATAACTGTTCGAAGGAGCAAATATTGCCTAGAAATTTCTAAAGCTTGAGAAGAGCTAAAAATGTCTGGATAACCGTTCCATGTTTTCACACTTTAATATCCAGATATTGCAGAGTATGATAAATGAAATTGTCCCGACCTGCAAGCTTTTGCTGGTAACGCCGCAACCATCGAAGCAGGAAAAGGTCAATTTTGGCAGCTCGAAGGTTAAAACCGTCTGAAACATGGCTCCATTCCGTGACAATGAATAAAGAAAGGTTCGAAACAGCCGCAAGGAGAAAACGGACAAGTTTTTGAAGTAAATGAAACATGCGAAAATTATGATGCTGCTGTGCACGGTCACACCTTTTTGTTACTAACTCCTTTCTTTTTTGTTAAACTATTAAAAAAAATGATTGATGAGTTGCAACTGTATTAAAAAATATTGAGTCGGCACCAGGTAAACCATTTTTAAAGTCCACAACCCCACAACCTCGCCCCCTCCCCCTCCCCCTACTTCACCTCAAAAAAAGTGGCTCGGCCCCCGCACTTTGAAAACTGCTCCGCGGGCCCTGGATATATCAGGCAATTATTGAATTACAAGAAAACCGAGATGAAAAGAATTAGAAGATACAATTTGAATTTATCGTATTCAAAAAGCACTATTTCAAAATACTGTTTCATCACTCTTTCCGTCAAGGATATATAGTATTCTGATTCAAACTTCTCCTCTGTTTCACATCAGTGAAACTGTATAAATTTAGCCTCGAAATAAAGAACTAAAAACCTGATAAAAATATGAGGTAAGTAAAACTCCTGTAAAGATGGGATAGGAGTTTGCGGACGAAAAAGCACGTAGTTTGTACTGAAAAGCACGACAAAGCAACTAAAGGGTTCAGTTATGTTGTAATAAGGGAAACGCGCCATCTTTCGATGCTATACAAAGAAAAACTGGTTTTGTTCAAGATTTCGGTCTACACACCGGTCTTCGCACATATTTTTAAGGCACAGTAAAACCTCACGCTAGGGGAATTTAAAATGTAAGTGAAAAAAAATACAGTGAAGGCTTTCAAAGTTGACCGTCACAACCTGCAAATTCCTATTTCTTATGAGACTGATAAACAATTCTCATTTCCAGTCCCATGCTCCGCCACTTTTTAAACAGTTAACTATACTTCAATTACCTTATATTTCGTTTTTACAGACTTATATGTTTATTATTATTCATGATTTATTTTATCATAAGCTGCCTGAAGTATATTTAAAAGTTATTTTAAGCCTGTTTCTAATAATGGCGAATTTTCTGTTCGCTTTACTGGAAATGCTCAGTCGTTGCTACTGGAACGAGTGAATAAATAAAAACAGTATCTTTGTAGGAGTCAATTTAAAGGGAAATTAAGCCGACTATTACAACTGTCAAACTATCTTTGATCTACCTCTAGCGATTTTGATCATTTTAATGTTTAAAGGCGCTATATTAAGTGAATATATTATGTCCTCTGTCAGGATGATCAAAATCGATAAATGATTACGAAATATTGTAGTTACAAACATCTCTATGTGCCATTCTTGTTAAAAAGTTTTATAGCGTACGCACCTTAAGTTTTTCAGCTCCTTTGATCGGTTGTGTGTTTACCAACTTTTGGTGTCAAAAAGCTTCTTAATTCTGAGCTTGTCTAAGTAGGTTGCCAATGAAGATGTTTTTATAAATTACGTGAATGTTTTGCTCAATAAGGCAAATAAAGGATATGTTTAAATATGTTTTCAGGAACGAGCCCCAAATTAGAACAATTAGATACATTACTGAGAAACTTAAACGCAGAAATTCAATGTTTGTCAGGTGGCGCCAGCAGTTAATTTTAATCATCGCTTATATTTTGATAAAATGTTTGACCAAAAACAACGGGAAATAATCTCGTATTTCAGTATTACTGACGTTGGTAGTACGGAGTACCATTAAAAAACGCCAACATATCTATTTGTAGTTATTACTCCATTTTTTGCGATCTTGTCCATAAATTGTTAAATTCCGCCATCTGGTCGCAAAGAGACAATGGCAGTTTACTTTAACAAATACATAGTTTATTAAACTTAATATATGATTGATGTGTTATGGTCAAGTTAACGGCGACGCGATACAGAATTTGTTGTCTTTTTTACCCTTTTTCTTTTTAACTCCCTTCCCTTTTCTAGGCACGACAAGCTTGACCTGTTCTGTTATATGATCTCTTGACTCATACTTATTTAACTGAATGACGATGATCGCTCGCTCGATTCTCGCTAATCGATGGTGCATGTGCTAGTTAAGAGCCCTTTTTAGATCTCTCTTGGTTTAGCAGTTTCCAGGTGCCTGACACTGTTTTCTCACTGAAGTGTAACATATCAAAGCAAAAGTCCATTAGAGTTTTAGATTCACCTTTACGGAAAACGGCAACGTCAATTTGTACCACATCTACATCTGCATCTGATCTACATCTGCACTCATAATTTTAGGCCTTTTTTTCTTAGTAATGCTTGATTTTCCTTTTCCTACTCTTAAATTATTCACAATATTGTAAATAGTTTTCTATCGTGGACATATATTTAGTTTTTAATTAGTATCTTAGAATTCTGAATTGTGAACGGGTTTTGCCGGAAATTTGTATTTATATAAAATTGATGTGGACGTTTTATTTTTATGAATATTTTACAGAAGTTTTGTGTGTAGTTTTTATAAGATTTTTATAAGATTTTAATAAAGAATTTTTCGTTATTATTTGAACCACATGAGGAAGTTCTCCCTCTACTTGTCGTTTACTGTTTATAATACAAAAATTAGTAGCTAATTAATGCCAAATTCACCATCCATATGAATATGAATATGAGAAATTGTCACCTTGAATTTGCCGTATGGCGACTTTACCGTAAACGTGAATCTAAGGCTATGTTGACACTATACCGGATAGCTTACAAGATATCCAGTATGATGTGAACACATATCCGATATGCAGCTCTCCACTTTAGAGATCGGCGCGGCGCAGCTTCGCTCTGTTACAGAAATCGCGCCGAAATTCTGTGTGAACAGAAGCCCTAGCGTGTGTACTGTCGCACTTTGTAATACCTGTCGCACTTTGTAATGAAATTGTCACACTTTGTAATACCTGTCGCACTTTGTAATAACACTTGTCGCACTTTGTAATAAAAAAGCTGTCGCACTTTGTAATAACAGACCATCGCACTTTGTAATAAAAAAAGCTGTCGCACTTTGTAATAACACTTGTCGCACTTTGTAATAAACTTGAAATAGATAGTTGGAGGACAAGTAAACCCAGTAATAAGTGTCATGATCGACAACAACAACAACGACAATAATAATAATAAGTGTTCACATCAACTTCTGGCTTCAAGATCTTTCTAGGCAAGTACAACTCTTTATATGCGGACGGCCTCGATAGAGAGAAAGTGTCTACGCCTATGACAGGGAGAGTCGTTTAAAATGGGAGTTTGTATTGGAATTCCATTTAATTGATTGTTAGTAAAAGTAATTAAAGGTGTCCTTCAGGCGAAACGTGATCGTATAAGCAAAATATTTTTAAAGTTTTACTACTAGCACAGGCAACTAGAAAACCTATGATTTCGTTACCTGCGAGGTATTACTTGAGACATATACAGAGCTATCACTTGATTTGTATTTATTACCATGAATAAGCTATACTGTATTTCATAAAACCAAATGAAAATCACAAACTCAGAGCACAACCCGGTGCCACAATCATTGTCATCATCATCATTATTGTCACTATTATTTTCGCACTAAAATGTTCTTTAAAACATTGCATATCACGTCATTGTGCCACGATGACCACTACTAATGAATGTTGTGGAAATTTCGAATACGCTGGAACCTACATGAAACGGCATCATTGTGATAAATACACAAAACCAGTGTTAGATCTGGATATAGTTAAAGGCTACGTGCTGTGTACAGCTGAACATTGTTCTCGGAGATCGCGAAACTGCCTAAACTTTACGGAGATATTAAAAGCAGATACTCTAAGATTACAGCAGCTATGGAAAAATTATTATATTTTTGAGTAGACAAATCTCATAAACGGGCCACAATTTCAACAGGAATACTCGCGAACTGAACAAATTGTCTGTTGTACATTTTAAATGTTCTGCTTAACTTACACAATTTTCCCTTGCTGAACATAAACTGTAACGAGCCGTATCTTGGTCCGCTATATATAAGCTATATCATGGTTCAAATATTAAACTGTAAGATCCCTGAAAGAGTTCTCCTCAATGGAGCAATATGTAAAAGGTTTTCAAAGGTTTCACGCCGGTGAAGATGTGCGGCCTATCACCTCTTGCAAGTTTTTACTTTATTATTATTATTATTATTATTATTATTATTACTATTATTATTATTATTATCATCATCGGTCGTTGTTGTTGTTGTCGATGATGACACTGATTACTGGGTTTACTTGTCCTCCGACCATCTATTTCAAGTTTATTACAAAGTGCGACAAGTGTTATTACAAAGTGCGACAGCTTTTTTTATTACAAAGTGCGATGGTCTGTTGTTACAAAGTGCGACAAGTGTTATTACAAAGTGCGACGATTATTACAAAGTGCGACAGTACAGCGTGCGGTATGATTTTCGTGCCGGCGCAAAAGGTATCCAGTACAGTGTAAACATAGTCTAAAACTCACTTATATTATCACGCTTTTTAAAAGTCGGTCCCAGCACCAGTTTTGAGGATCGCCGAAGGAAATAGAGTTCGACAGAGTTCCCAAACCAACACCGCAAAAAATTTTTTTAAGTTGTATTGGAATATAAATACCAATGAAATGTCGATCTTAAGGAAGAAAAGCCAACCGACTTTGGATGTTTTTTGTCTACACATGGATGGATTGGTTTCAATTAAGATAAAAGTCAGTTATAACGCGGAAATTTTCTTTATGCGTTATCGGCTTATTCATGATTGGTTGCTTATTTTGACGCCCAAGGAAGTGACGTCATTTTAGAAACACAAATCAAAGAGAGCAAAATCAATCTCACGTCAAGGGAAAAGATTACCCAAGCAAAATTCAAAGAATTTACGAATTTTATATTCTACAAATGAGGTAATTATTATTTTATAAGTAAGGTTATTGTCGTCAGCAACATTGGCAAAGATGCTTGAGATAGCGTGTCAGCGATAACAAGGGTGAAGCCCTTGCGATCCTCTACCCTGAAGCTGTACAGCATGCTTTGCAGACGACGGGGAGCAAGTACATGCAAAGGAACGTTTGAAAATCGCCTCCAAGGGTTTATGATTAGTATGTACAGTGATGTCTCCTTTGCCAAAAAGCAATTGATCGAACTCCTTAAAGGTATGGACGATAGTCAGGGTCTCTTTCTCAATCAATTTTATGCGTATTTCTGTTCTGTGGGCTCGCAGTAGAGAACTCAAACTGTAGGCAACAGTTTGTCACTCAATTTAAGAAATGTTTGGTGACACTAGATTCGATTCTCTAACTGCTATTTAATCCCTGGGTCGATGGCCCGGCGCAATTTCCACTCTTCTTTTCTCCCACGTTTACTTACAGGTTAGGAATTTTTTTTACAGCAAGGGTTATGTTCTGATGCCCTTTTTACTGTCAGCCCACTTCAGCTATAAACAGCAAGGGGTTAAAGCCGTATGCCCAGCCTTTACCCATGGGAATAACTTTTATCGGGATCAAGCACTACTACAATGATGTGCCAGACAGAATGGCCTGATAGAAGGTGGCCGCCGTACGCTCATGAATGATAGAGACATGGGAAAACAGAGAAAAAGTGTTTTTTTAGCAATGCGTTTATTGAACTTAATTTCTACAATTTCTACCTGTTTCTATAAGCGTTTTAAAATCCATTGATTTTTGTCGGGCGTGAACTGAAACCATGTTGTTTGATACTCATTGCACCAAGATGTAGCCCATGCCTCTAATATCTCTACCGCCATTGTCTGGATGTTTTGAAAGTTTTTCTTCTGGGCAATTTTAGGTGCGCTCAGGAACGATGACTACGTGTTGCGTGGTGAACGCGAACATGGACCAGTCAGGGGATCCGAGTAATCAATATTGCATGACAAAACATGGCTCTTCCTACCCTCAGATAGTCTACTGTTTGCGCGTGAGCGGTGTTTGAAATTATCCAATGGATGAGCGTATATAAAGTGATAGCGTTCACCACGCAACACAGAGGCATCGAGGTTCCTGAGCGCACATCAGATTGCCCAGAAAAAAAAAAAAAAATTCCCACAAAACACAACGCAATGCCCATGACGAGGTAAAAGATAAGAGACTGAACTGGCCTTAAGGATTTAGCGCTCTCATAATGGTGAATCGCTGCGCGGTTTTTTGATGCGGGAGAGATTTGTAAGCTGAGACTGCACACAGTCACCTGCCTTGCTTCGCTTTAAGTAGGAAAACAACACCGAACAAACAACGAGCCGCAAAACAGTATAAAGTGGCCATGAATTGAGCCCAGGTTACACAGAAAGATCAACAACAGACTCAAGTTTCGGTAAATAAAATTTATTCCTATATGTATGCCTATATTTCTACGTTTAAACAACTACCACTCTGTGTCCTACGGCCGGTTTAAACACCGTTTAGTCGACTTTCTTAATTTCCATCGAGTACTGAACACTACTCGATGGAAAGAAAGTCGACTAAACGGCGTTTAAACCGGCCGTAGGACACAGAGTGGCTATGAACTAAAGGTAAGGGAGCTTTTTGAATTAATATTTCGCGTGATCAAGATTTTTTTTCTTAGCGTTGTAGATTCGAATACCGATGTCATAAAATTCGAACAATTAAAGGGCCCGAATCACATGTAATAATGCAAGAAATATCGACCTTCGTTATCTTAAGGTGACTCGACCCAGTTTTTTGGGGGGGTACCATCCTACTGTGAAGCTCTCTGGTATCCCACCTTTACTTTTATCGTAAGTCTAACACATAGAATGGATAACATATAGATCAATCTTCAATATAACATAAAATTTTTAGCGATGGGAGTAAATGTCACGTGGTTATAATGCCACGCCCCTTTGAGGTCTGAGTCGAAAATCTGCTGTTGCCGGCATTTTTTCACATAGTGCGCATTAGTGCCTTGCGCTGAACAGAGTTTCACCAAAATCGCAAAGACCCAATTCGAGAAATTCAGCGGTTTCCAAATTTAGGTCATAATTTATGCGAAAATGATAAGCAAGCTTTACACGATTATATCTAATAAACTATGAGATTCATCCCCTTATTTTGGGCATCGTTATAACAGATCGAGATGGGTCCTTGCAAGTCAGCAAAACGCTTTAGGGCCTTGTAAATGCCCGCGATTTCGAGCAAAGCAAACATATAGAAATTATAGTTTTCGCTATTTGTTGACGTTTGTCAGCGTTTAAGAGTCCTTCTCACGAAAAAAGCATTTTCTTAAAAATTCGGAGTTTCTTTTCCTTCAAATTTTTTCAGGGCCACAATTGATTAACTAAATACCCGGATTCTGAATTTCATGGTCATTGAAAAACTGTGACATTATCTTCCATAAGCCCAAACTTGAGTAAACATTGAAGATTTTTAGCGTTTTGGCTGAGTTTGTGCTTTGGGAGTTGTCTGTTGTTTCTAGTCTGTCATTATACAGCATTCTTGTTCAGTACTCGTGCAATGACCACGCTTGGCTGACTTCCGAATGCTCACCGAGATATGATAATTTAGTATGAGAAAATAGAAGGGATTCCCGTCACGAGTTGGTTTAATTACTGGCTTGCATTAAACCTATGAAAAAAATGATATTTTTTTAA
>BOPM01000508.1:61171-63481 GCA_022179025.1 Porites australiensis | reverse complement strand
AAGGAGCAATAGTGAATGAGAGGAAGGAACCGTCTGTTAGAGATGGAGAGGGAACCATTAGGGAAGAGGAGATACAGGATTCTTGTTAGAAAAATGGAAATATTGTCTATTAAAAACATATTTAGATGATTGCAAATAAGTGCAGTCAACAGTGTAAATAACGGCTGTGATTACAAGTATTACTTGTTGTACCTTTGTATCAAGAAATAATCCACTGCTTTAAGCCACAGAGAAAGCATGCTTGGAATAATAAAGAAACTTGCACAAAATAAGTCAGATATCTCCTGAATACTAGATGGTTCCAAAGAAGGGAAAATGCTGTTGTCTTCCCCAGTGCAACCAGATAATCTCAGTAAAGGTCTTCTTATTAATACTCTTGAAGAGAATGGGGCATCTTTCAACTTGTTGCTTAGAGATGCAGTAATGAACAACAATAATGAGGCATACCTAACGATAAAAGAAACACATAATGAAAATATTCACATTATATGATGGTGTTCAGTTTCGTTGCCTGTCACTTTCTATCTTAAAATCAGTGGTCATTTTCATAATGGAGTTAATTATTGTGGTAAAAATAGCTTACACCTGAGTCAAACTTGAAAATTCACATGCACCAAACATACATATATATACATACATACATTTTATTTGTTTTGAAGATTGAAATATGTTATTTTAACATGCCTGCGGGTAGCTATGCTAATCTAGGTGGGTTATCCTTTCAGGAAATACGAACTCATGAATGCAGAAACGCAGAGCGTCAGCAAAAGTGTCTGTTTGCCACAAAAGAATGTGACAAACATGCAGTAAACAAGAACAATAGAGTTTGCTCCTTAGCATAAGGTTTGGCACATGTGAAGATTGACCTTTTACCTTGGCCTAAGAGACTATAAATTAAAAGAAGGTGACATAACTGTACTTGTTACCACCAAGATGGCACTTACTGAGTCGGCACTTCTCCAGGTGCAGCAAATCCATGCCACAGAATGTTCCTAAGATTGAGACTGGTAGGTGGACCAATTAAAATGTGAAGCAAGGTGATAACAGCATCACCAAATACTTCCTTTAGCTCTTGTGTAGTCAGTAAGTCCTTCAATAAAGAGGGGCACTGTTTGGCACCAGAATAGGATAGATACACATCACCTAGGGCATGTTCCAGTGAGGATGTTAACAATAAAAGGCACAAGTTATGATCTGCAGGGTGAGAGGACTTGAGTAAACTAAAGCAGTTTATAAATCTATCAATGCATCCAGTCCACTCTAAGTTCTCTTTGTAGCTTTGTTCAAATTCATGTTGCTCCAGGTTTATGAAAAATTGATGAATGGCACAACACATTGGACGTAATCTTTTCACAGCCTCAGGATAATCAAAGTTTGAAGCATCCACAGTGGTAATATCTAGAGACCAAGAAAACGTTTTGATGACAATTTATAAACGCATGGCTGAGCTCACACAATATGAAGCTGATGCTCATTCTGTCTTTAAAATTCATAATTTGCCAAATGCAATTCTTGATTGCTCAAACAGCCCCAAAGACAACTGTCCAAGGATGCCAGTAACAGGTAGAATTGAACCATGCAGAGCCGGCTGCTGGCAGGGTGGCGAATGCACTCCCTATAATGGCCTATACATGGAGACTCCGCCCGAAAGGTGTACCTATTTCGGGCTTTAGGCATATCAAGGGGTAGGGAATTAGTGAGTTGAAATATATGAAAGAGTAGGAAAATCTATCATGGAGCTGATTATCCTTTCTTCTGAAAGACACCCCTCAGGGTACTTTTATTAGGGTACTTTTTCTGTCAAAATGGTATTTAAAAGGGAGAGGGGTTGTATGTTGGGGTGGAGCCACCCTGTTTAAATTTTTGTTGAGTAAGTATTCCCTTGGGGCTGGTGGTAAGACTTTCTAAAAGTGACCAAAAGTCCTTTACATTTTTTTGTCACTCGCTCAGTCGCTGCGCGACCTCTTTGAAGCTTGCTTCACTCACTTTGCTTATCAGAGGTCGACTTGCAGCAAGTCTAGGCTGGTGTCTAATTTCACTGGCTGAAAAAGACCTTACCACCAGCTCAAATTGCTCTGGAAAACAAACACGTGGAGTAATTTTGAAGCTGCAGTTGAGTAAGAAAGACAGCTTGACTGATAGAAAAGCCTGTTTAGTTTTTCCTCAGCTACATCCCTGACACATATATGCATTTGAACAACTATCTTTTTGCTGTACCTTCTCGAAGTAGGCGACTTATTTTCACCCATATCTCCAAATTCTCAATCTCAGCACTGGTGATACTACATTCTGTGCATGAGATGACAGCAT
>BOPM01000508.1:41171-56171 GCA_022179025.1 Porites australiensis | reverse complement strand
CGATTGGATCCAGACGGTATTGTTATAGCACGAGACCAGAACAGGAAAAAAGGTGCTAAATGCATAAAAAATGCAACAATGAAACAAATCCGTCTGAGTCGATTAACTAGACATTAACTGATAAATTTAATTACTGCAAGATAAATTTTCACAACAAAATAGGATATTAGACAGTTTTGTCCCAACACAAGACACAAAAAGAAAAAAAAAGGGCCAGCTTACTGTAGTCTACTAGTGAAAATGGTATATATTTGGCCTGTTTCAAACGTCGTGCTACTGCTGTGCTAAGCTGGCTCGACTGTAGCTCGACTGCAGCACGACACTAGCACGACTTGGTTTCAGACGTCGAATTTAATTCAGTCGAATAGAACGCCTGTTGCCGAAAACAAAACACAAAAATAAAGAAACGGTTTAGCAAACTTTTAAATATATTGTAATGTATTTATAATTCATGAATTGAGTTCGGCACGGCACTGGGCAGTAGCACGACGATTGAAGCCAGGTCGAGCTACGGCCGTGTAGCACAAGGCTTGCCGTGCTACACTGCAGGGTCCTGCAGTAGCACGACTTGGTTTCAAACGTCGCGCTACTGCGGTGCTAAAGTCGAATTGAATTCGGTCAATTTAGTTCGGCACGGCAGTAGCACGACGTTTGAAACGGGCTTCTCAAACTCATTAATAATTCATAAAGAAAATTCAAAGGAAATCAATGTCTAATGAGCGTTTGGATATCGGATGAAAAACTGCTCATTTTTGCATCCTTAATTTCTCCTTCAAAAATGATTTTGTTTGAGAAGAAATATCAAACATTCGACACAGTGTTTCATCACCAGATGAAACACCTCGAAGTTCGTCAAAAATACTCCGCTACGCGTCGTATTTTCAACTCTCTTCCCGGTGTTTCATCTGGTGATTAAACACTTCGTCTCATGTTTGATATATTACACCTTCAACATGCGACACCAGTTCAGTCGTCAGGTTCGCGTGCACTTCAAGAGTATGTCTCTGGTTGTGTTTGTGTCGACTGCGATCTTCGTTTTTCGCATAACCGCAGGGACAGAGGATTTGCAGTTTTTGTAAATTTGTAATTTGTTCTTGGTAACTTGTAATTAGAGTTTACCCGCGAAGTACGTGTTTAAATGTGTCCGTGCGTTCAAGATCGAATTGGATTTTGGAAGTGTTGGTTCTTAAGGAGAGGGGAAAAGCGGAGTGCTCGGAGAAAAAGCTCTCGGAGCAAGGGAGAGAACCAACAGCAAACTCAACCCACATATGGCGTCGACGCCGGGATTTGAATCCAGAGGCGAGTGCTTTCACCACTGCGCCACCGTTGCTTGTTTCTTATCTTCTTCGTTTTTAGTGCTACGGGTGGAGAAAACGAACGCTCTTCGTCGAGCATGGCTTTAGATTTATATGTGTTACCTGAAAGTTCCCCTTTATCGGTCAACAGCCGCTTTCATTTACAGTCAAATCTCGCTACTTACAAAACAGAAGGTAAAGATTCAGTGCCTGCCCCTCCTCAGTCAATTTCGTTGACTTCCTTTTAAGACGTACATCCCTAAGATAGACACTTACTTAGTAAGGTTTATTGTATACAGATCCATCAATCATTAGTTTACGCTAATTTGCGGGAGAAACTGAACGCAGTCTTTCTTTTCTCAGTGATGAAAACACTTTTACACTCGGGAACGTAACTAATGTTAGGCTTTCTTTCCACTGGTCTTGATAGATTTTCGCTAACTAGTCCAAATCAAAAGTTTAAAAACCTGTCAGGGTCTATAGCAGTGGTGACAAATTGAACTTACAGCTCGAAGGGTTTTCCAGTGGAACCGATGTTTAATGGCTGTTGCAAATTGATGGGCTGACGAACATTGAGGGAGGACATAAGACGCGCTAACAACTTTACGCTAATGCAACCAGAGTGTCTACATATTTTTCAGATGAACGAAAAGAACAATGGCCGCCATTACGGTCAAAGCAATTTTCGCTCGTGAATAAACTAAATACTTTTAAACTTGGCAGAAAAGATATGATTTCATAATTTGACGTAATGGCTGATCAGAGCTGGAGAAAATACCTCGAGGTAAACGGCAAAGATAGTAGAGAAATGATGGAAAATTCGACAGTTTTAATCTACTACAATAAAACCCCGCGACTAAGAACCTGGATTCAGTTAAGAACCTGTCAGGCTAAACTCCGCCACTTAAGCCCCCTATATATAAGAAGCTGTTTAGCCTAAAATTTGAACAGGTTCCTATTTTCTAAAATCTATGAAAAATTATTTACACGTGGGCAAAAAAGATAAGCAAACATTCCGAATCCTCTTGGGAGACTTAGATACCTTATCACTACAACCGCAATGTAAATGCCAATGTTTACACTTCTAGCTATATTGTATTTTTTTTCTTCAGAAAATAAGAACCTATTTAAGAACCTAAATACCCTTAACTACCATTTATATAAGAGCCTGTTTAGGCTAACTTGGAAAAATCCAGGTTCTTAGTCGTGGGGCTTTCGCATCTTAATTTAAGAAGAGAACTTTTTAAATGCAGAGCCCAAAGGGTCGTGAGAGCAAATACCATGAGCTGATTTTAAAATTTGTCTTCAGTTTTGACTAGACCAACGCCTTCTCTCGACTTTTTCCCCTTTCTTTGTTGGTTACAAAACATTGATAATAAAACAACAAGTTGTAGAGGTTTGTAATGACGTCTGTAGTTTTGTGTGGCTTCACGCCGCTATATTATCTCTGCCCTCTTGACGAATGAAGTAGACAAAGGATTGGTTTTTAAGGAGCGCGTGGAGCGCAGAGAATTTACTGCCTACACCACAAAAATTTGACGAAGGGAAAGCCGAACTTTTTACAGCTCTCTATTTACCCGTTCCTTAATTTGACGTAAAGCTAGAGAAGCATACCTCATTGAAAGAGGTAAAACTTTTGAACCATTAGGTATGAGTAAGAAATATGAAATGTAATACAGTCTTTATTTCTTCTATTTGTCAACATTTATTTATACTATTTTATATTTCTTATTTTTACATTTCAAATTTCTTTCCAATCACTACTTCAACGGTTTTTGCTTTCAACGTTCACTTTTTTCTCATTTAAATTTTCTCGTGTTTTTGTAGTATCATGTTGCACGCTATTCTTTAATTTTCAAATTGTAACTTCAAATTGTTAACCTCTTCATTATATGAAGACCCTGAAGAGGGAAGGCCGTGCCTTCCGAATAATATCGGTAAAAATATATATATATCAGCCTTGCTTCTTTTGTTTTATAGTTTCACGACAGCTTCGCACGATTTTCGTAGTAGTTTGCGTCGAAAAATTGGAGGAGCTTTAAAAGCTTCCAAGAGAAAGAAAGGAAAAGAAAGAGGAAAAGTGCCTGCTGTTTTTAGTTTTAAAATATCCACACGTATCCAGATATTTTTGAAAACGGAGATAAGTTTATTGGTTTTCCAAAAAATACGCGTCCACATGAAGGGTATTTGAATCGTTTTCTCCCGACGATGAAATACGATAACATTCCTTACACTGAGCATGCGTAAAGGTTAGGAGTATATGATGTTTGACATACTTGTATTCGAAAGCGTTTGCCGGGTTTTGACCGTCCACATGTAAACGAGAACTTAACCGGCGTTTTCAAATGAAACCTCTACTCTAGGGACCGTTTTCGAAAACCTGCTTTTCATGGTGTGCGAAAACGCCGTTTACGTGTGGACGGACGTTTTAGTGGTAAAAGGGAGATAAAATCTCCTTTATAAAAAATATCCGGATACTTGTGGACGGGGCCTGAAAGCGGATAAATGCTGTCCAGGTGGAAGATATTCACTTTATAATTGATTTGAGTTTTTTAGGGGTCTATCTGCAAGCGAAGTCTCTCAAATGTGAGGATGGGATGAGGACTGAGGAATGGAAGGAGGGAAAGTTTAGAAATAAAACCCTTCCCCGTTCATTGCTACCGATAACTTGCTCGTGGCCTACAAATCCAGAGAGAGGGACGGACCTCTCCAATCCCAGATGACACTGCGGCTCCTTCAGCGCCAAGGGTCAGCGAACAGGCAAATGGTGGACGAGTCCGTCGATGCTAAATCTCAGACTCTACTTATTACTGTTTGCTTAACTCTTCGGTACTGCTACCCTATTATTCTAGACACCTTTTTTGTTTATTTCGGACAACTCGTACTCTTCTTCTTGTTCTTGTTCTTCTTTTTCTTCTTATTATCCTTTAATCATCATCATTATTATTGTTAGTATTACTTCTGTCAGGGGCCAGCTCCTGGTAATCAGTTGTAAAACAAATGAAGCTGTTGTTGTTGTTATGATGGAAAAAAATAATCACCTCATCCCACCCATCACTTTTTCCCTAAAACAGGTCTGCCTAGTCACAAACCTCTGCATCGCTTCTCCTTCTGAGGTGACAACAATCAGGAATTTAAATGGTCTGCAAGACATTATGAGCGCCATGAATTGCACGTCCGCGCCACTTGAAAGAGGCTGCAGGTGTGTGTCCGCTGAACATGTGCATTTCAGAGGGACTAAGTACGAAACAAGAGTTGATGTTGGTCAGTGCATTAGATGTCGTATGCATGGTGAGTCATGAATAATGTTGTTAGAGAGCTTTAGATTTGAGGACGAGGACGAAATTTATCTTGACGTTTTTCTCGCGAGTATTCTCAAAAATTATACACCCCCAGAAAGCTTTATTATTTTACTCTCCCGCTGATACAGTCGACTCCCGATAACTCGAACCCTCGCTAACTCGAATCTCGCGCTAACTCGAACCAAAATCGATTTCAATACCAATTTCAAGACTGGGACACACGTATCAACTCCGCGGTAAGGCCAGTACCTTACGTATGCGCACAACCATATCACCCGGGCAATGGCAGCCATGGACAGCTGTTTCGCCCTTACTGAGGCTCATCAACATAGCATAGCCGTCGAGTGAATGGACGGGCGATCCCGTGTCTCAAAGAGAAATAAGCAATAAAGCTTCAAATGTTGCAAGTAGAGGTGAATTAGGACGATTTCCATTAATTCTTAATATCTACAAAACATCTCTTATTACATATTGTATCTTTTGCGTAAAAACGAGGATATACTATTGTTAAACAAGCCTTTCGTACCTCGCTAGAACTTCACTATAATGGTAAAAATAGCTTTTACGATACCGATTTTGATCCTAATAATTTAAGTGAAGCTATGATCAAACATTATACAAATAAAATAAAACAAAAATATTACATATAGACAACATACAATCATTCTAAGAAACTACAATTTTACAGCATATTTAAACATGATTATAAAATTTCAAGTTATCTAGACTTGACCAGAAATTCAGCCAATTAAAAGGAAAGACGTAGTGAAAATTCGTATAAATAACCACAAACTCATGATTGAAACTGGATAATATAATTAAACTCCCCACAACGATAGATTTTGCCCTGTTTGTAACTCTGGTATAATTGAAGACGAATTTCATTTTCTCTTGCATTGTCCAAAGTATTCAATCCCAAGGGAAAAATTATACAATCAAATCCAACATAATTTTGTTGATTTTAATCAGCTATCTTGTACAGAATTAATAATCAAATTGATGAGATCACAGAATTTTTCTGTAAATTCACATTTGTTAAAATGTATTTGTTTATGTAATGATTTACGTATTAATAATTTGTTATC
Source organism: Porites australiensis (assembly GCA_022179025.1). Taxonomy (NCBI): domain Eukaryota; kingdom Metazoa; phylum Cnidaria; class Anthozoa; order Scleractinia; family Poritidae; genus Porites; species Porites australiensis. The sequence goes on along the minus strand of BOPM01000508.1, from coordinate 50,489 downwards.
AAATCATACTTATGACACTTCATTGGCCATTTTAATCATTTTTTGCATTGTATTATCATTAGCGTAAATTGTAACTTTATCTTAAAGCTTTTGCAATACTGTAAATATACACCGAATGCAAATATGGCGGATTTCTCGGACGGCCCGGGTCTAGTTGCGCGAAAGCGAGGCTAGTGAGGCCTTGATAGTTTTGTTTTGACTGCGCGTCTTAGCGATTCAGTCGATGAATATGGTTTCCTTCGAGTTGTTACGTGCTTAAGAACCATCAAATGGGAGATTTAACTCCTGCAGAGACGAAAGTTGATTATCTTCGCTTTGCCAAAGTTCTTTACGAAGAAAGAAATGGATTCAAGCGATTCGGCGCGGCGAATGGAGGCACTCTACTATCACGGAGTTATTTTTTAAAAAGAACGAAAGTGTGCTCGCTTCACTTCAGAAGAGAAGACTCACGAAACTATTCGAATGGGTGAATAACTGAAAGATTCATGGTTCTGCGTCAAGTTTGCTTTGTCCGTTTTCTTACCAAGGAAAGGTAAATATCCTCGAGAACGAGTGAATCCACCGTCGCGACTTACCAATCTTTAGGCGCTCTCGGGGACACAACGACAAACAACAAGGGCGAATGTTTTTTCACAGTCTTCACGATCCTGTGTTCAAGAGTTTGAGCAGTGCCATATAAGAAGCAATTTTTGGAAAATCGCTGTTAGTTTATCTCGAAACCATTCGACAAGTTGCTAAAATAGATCACGCGCAAGGTCAAATACAATGCTCGAATACTCGCACGCTCTTTTTCTTCCAGAACCTTTTTTCTTCTTCTTACTTTCTTAGTTGGCAACGGTTCCTCCGTTAGTTTTTTCAGTGCATTTTGTTCAAGGACTGTTCTTGAAATATGTCGCTTTCTTCTGGTTCTTACATAGTTTCACAGGCCACGCTTGTAGGATTAACAGGCGATTGTTATTGTTGTTGTTATATTTTAATGCAGCTGTTTTCAGCGTGAAGTCTAAAAGATCTTACGGTCGACCGCGGATGCTCCCGTTCTCGAAAATGTTTACTTTTTGTTGGATAAATAACAGACCATGCAAACATCTTGGAACAGCACCATCTCTTGTGAAAATTATTTCATTCAAATACTTTCGTGAGTCTTCTCATCTAAAGCAAGTGAGCGAGCACAGTTTCGCTGTAAAGTGCCTCCCATCGCCGCGCCGAATCGCATGAATCCTTAAGTTTCTTTGTGAAAAGATCTCGGGAAAGTAAAGGCTATTCCAGCTAGAGGAAAATCTTCTTTTTGGTGGCCCTCAGGCATGCAACAACTCGATGCAAACCATATCGATCGACTCAATCTCTAAGACGAGCAGTCAAAACAAAACTATCGAGGCCTAACTAGCCTCGCTTCCGCGCAACTAGACCCGGGCCGGCCGAGAGGTCCGCCATATTTGCATTCGGTGTATATAGTAATGCAAATAAAGCTTATGTTGTTGTTGCATTACATTTAATCGAAAAAGCCCGCCCTCAAATCACCTTGGCATCTTTAAGTAGCAAAATCAATAACCACCGCAGCGCTCTTTCGAAATTTCCATCCGATTGTTTTACAATTTGGTTTGCGCGAACTTAACTGACTGAAGTTTAATACGCAGTCTTGCAGACTCAGTTAATGCGAGTATCACGTACGTACTGTCTACGATAAATAAAATTTAAAGTTGTTTAGGGAGATACTTTATCATCACTTTCATCATACTTATTTAAATACCATACCGCGAAGAAGAAATCAGTGAAAGTTCAAACCTTGTTTTGTTTTGAACTTTCATTTCTTCTAAAGACGGGTTTTAAACTTATATCAATATGCTTCTAGCCTGTGTACAGACGTCCCCTCTCCCTCAGAAAAAATCGTCTCTTCTCCCGATTTTTTCTGAGGGAGGGGGGACTTCTGTACACAGGCTATATGCTTCAAGCTTACATCAGCAATGGTAATTAATCAACATATTAAAAGGTCTGATTAGCAAAAATTAATAAGCGCTGCTATATTGCAGGGAAATGCGGCACTATCGATGAATGGGTTGAATGCAGGAGAAAAATGTGTTCATTCGAAAGAGTGCCGAGGCGTTTATTTACTTTTCTTCTTCTCCTGTGCGACTCTTACTTGAGGTCGGAGCCCTTTCGATTAAATGCAATAAAACATTAAATTTTTCGAAAGAGCGTCGCGGCGCTTATTGCTTTTCGATTTAAAAGATGCCAAGGTTATTCGGGTGGCGCTGTTTCGATTAAGTGCTTTTTTTCAAGCTGTGTTGTGCCAGAAAGTGTCGGGTTTGTGTCATCAAGTGTGTGTGCGTGTGTAATTTTGGGCGCTAGCCCTGGTAGGGGAAGGCGGTTGTGAGAATGCGTCAAAGGGCTATTGATAAAAAATTCTAGGACCGTTCCCGGGAGAGAGACCTATCGTGGAAAAAATATAAATGAATGATTGAGACAGAGGAAACACCCGGGGGGGATACTCCCTTATATAAGCTATATAGTTATCTGCCGCCCCATCGGGTAGGGTTTTTGCGCCGTTTTGGTCTGACAACGGGTATACACTTTGCTCATTTTGGTCTGGAACCGGGGATGGTTTTCGAGGGAACTACGGGAGTGTATGAACGTATTTATCGTTTCAATTCCAAATGAGTAAGAAAGAAAGAGAAATATGCGACTTCGAAAATCGAAACGAATTTAAGGAATTTTTTTTGTTTGCTCTCTAATATAAGTAATAACATAATTTCTGCCTAAAGGCTAGGTCTGAAAACGGGTCTGGAAAATAACATTTTTCGGTCTGAGTTACCCCCACCAAGAATTCCCAGAAGTAACCCCCCGGGGAAAAACAGAACAAAAGGTTTTGTTTTGAGTAATGCGTTTATTTAATTTAATTTCCACAAGTATTTGTTCACGCAAGAATTAAGCCTTTAGTTAACCTACAGTTTCTATTTAGCAATGTAAAGGACACTGATCATCGACTATATGAAGTGGAACAATATTTTTGACGTTGCATTTGTATACTCATTGCACCAGGATGTAGCCCATCGCTTTAATGTCTTTCTTGCCATTGTCTGGTTGATACAAAGGATCAGCCAGGTTTCCACAGGTGCTGTCATCATGAGGATCATCACCAATACCAAACCCAATTGTTGAGTCAGGGGTATTACAGTCGTTTTGCTCGTTACTTATGATACCTATTCTTGCTCTGCTATTGATTTGCCCCTGCTGAGAATTGAAACCTTCTTGGTTACAATTTCTCTGCAGCGATGCCTGTTGGCCAATCAGCTTCTTCCAGGTGTGACGACCCAGTGACGTCGAACGGTAGTTTCCGTCAGCGATCAGGGAGTGTAAGGAGTTGGCTTGTTTGTTGATGACGATCGAATTAACTTGATGGCCGATCTTCATAGCGAGGCAGATTTTAGCGAATGGTGTGCTCCAGTAGGTGGGTAACTTTGTTTCTTGATGATCAAGCAGTGTCTTTCCCGCAGAGGAATTATGGTCCTTCTTGTTGGTCCACAAATTGGAATAGTAACCAAAGGTGTTCTAAACAGATAAAGAATGATATATCGTCAATTAACAAACTGTTTTCACTTGACATCACAGCAGTCACATTCTGCTCCAATAGTTTGTAAGACTATCCAATTTGGCCTTCTGGGCCCTGGGGGTCAACTACATCCAGCCTCCTCCCCCTCCCCAAGTAGTCTTGAGAATATCAAGGCTAAGACAATCAAACACCTGGTAAGAATTAAAATAATGTAATAAATACCCCAGCCAGGTAAATGACGTGACATGGCGAGATTGCTCTAAACATTTCGCTGTGATGATGGTCAATGGCCGCCATCTGGGTGTAATAGTGAGCCAGTGTGAAGAGGCTACATTATAAAACTGGCTGTTTAACGACCCATCAAGAGGAAGCGAATCCTGTGCTCTGTGCGAGAAACAATTTCCTTTTTGGTCATGTAATTATGTAATAAATCCTCGATTTACCAAATCTTTGGTCAAGATGACTGGATACTGGGCTGGTTCTTTTTCGCGATTTTATGGACCTCAACTCGGTCTCGGTTCATAAAAACGCAAATAAAAAGGAACTCAGCCAAAATCGAGCCAAATTAGCCTCATGGTTTGTCAGTAAAGCCCTATTCTTGTAAGAAACCTTCGCGGTAACATTTTTGCGAGCGGTACACAAGATTCTCCTCACGGGCTATCTCGGATCTCCCACTTTTGCGCAACATTATTATGGTAGGAAATATGCCAAAAAGGGTAAAAATTAAATAAAATCAATTTCTGTACAAAAATTCTGCTCCTTCATTGTAAAACTAACAATTCATCTGAAACTATCAACCTTTCAGAAAATAAACGTTTTGTTCGTGCGCTATTAAAAAAACTTGCCCCAAGGGTTGCACTGGATTGAAATCACGCCCTTCAGGCCCCATTCATACCAAAGCTTCAAATTTACCTAACAGCAAATTTTAAACATGAGCCGGAATGGTTTACACAACAGACTCCCATACCGTGCGGTCCAGTATGGATTGGCAATTTCCAAATTTGATATTTCAATACCTGTACCCCCAGCCAAAAGCTGACGGTATGTTCGCTTCCTTTCAGCTAATTGCTTAAAAGCTGTTTAGTTACTTTCCTAAAACCAGCTCCGCTGTTCACTTATCAGTCCAGGATTGCAATCTGTCGCAAAACTGATTTGCTAGCAATTCTCGGTCGCAATTTTAGCAAAAAAATAGTTTAAAGTAAACTGCTCGAGGTTGATCGATGAGTCATTTAACAATTATTCCACGAGTGCGCGTTGGGTATGAAATAGTGGGTTAGCCAACGAGGCCGCGTAGCGCCGAGATGGCTATAATCATCTCATATCCAACAAGGGCGAGTAGAATAATTGTTTTATCAAAAACGCCCGCAAAACAGTATCGAGAATTCTTCCCAACTTTATTTGTAAAGACAACCGATTTTCAGCTTGTTTTTAATTTTGAGCAGACGCGTACAGTTACCATATTTGGAGAGCATGGTATAATGGCTCGTATACCATGATGGCTAAGCCAATCAGAGCACTAGAATTGCATTATCCAATGAGTCAGTTTTTAATAATAGGCAATATACCATAGAATCGATCATGTATATTCAGTCCTACATCTTCCAAATATGGTAAACGGCGGTTGATTATGAAGAATTCGTCGGGGGATTGGAGCCAATCGTGAACGCGGGAAACATATTATCAATGAATACTACTACTAACAGTTGACACTACAGCTGCCCCCTTTCTGTATATTGTCGGTCAATAGTACTGTATTCTTGCTCGTTGTGTAGCTCTTTGAAATATACCGATTCATAATTAAGATTTTAACACATACTCCATACAATAGGTGAGATAAATACAGGAAACGCAAGGTTCCATGCACAGTTTCAGTTCGATCTACACAACTTTGATCAAAACATTCTCAGTTTCGAGAATAGTTTATTCTAAACCATAAGAAAAGATTTAATTAGAAGTTGAATTTTTCGCTATTTCTCTTTCACTTTTTACATTCAGTTCATTATCGCCCAGTGTGTTGCCAAGTGTCACGCCCTCCACCTCTGCCAGCGTGTCAACCAGTGTGTCAGCCAGTGTGTTCAAGAGCGTTTCAGTGTTTACATCGCCAAGTGTTTCGCCAAGTTTCTCGGCCTTCACCCCTGCTACCGTGTTAGCCAGTGTGTCGACCAGTGCTTCGGTCTCGACATCGCCCAGTGTGTCGCCAAGTGTCTTGGCCTCCATCTCTGCTAGCGTGTCAGCCAGTGTGTCGACCAGTTCTTCAGTCTTGACCTCGATTAGTTTGTCGCTAAGTGTCTCGGCCTCCACCTCTGCTAGTGTGTCAGCTAGTGTGTCGACCAGTGCTTCAGGCTCGACATCGCCCAGTGGGACGCCAAGTGTCTCGGCCTACAATTCTGCCAGCGTGTCAACCAGTGTGTCCACCAGCGTTTCAGCCTCCACATCGCCCAGTGTGTCGCCAAGTGTTTCGGCCTCTACCTCTGCCAGCGTGTCAGCCAGTGTGTCGATCAGCGTTTCAGCCTCCACATCGCCCAGTGCTTCGCAAAGTTTGTCGGCCCTCACCTCTGCTAGCGTTTCAGCCAGTGTGTCGACCAGTGCTTCGGTCTCGACATCGTTCAGTGTGTCGCCAAGTTTTTCGGCCTCCACCTCTGCCATCGTGTCAGTTAGTGTGTCCACCAGCGTTTCAGCCTCCACATCGCCCAGTGTGTCGCTAAGTGGTTCGGCCTCCACCTCTGCTAGCGTGTCAGCCAGTGTTTCGACAAGTGCTTCGGTCTCAGCATCGCTCAGTGCGTCGCCAAGTGTCTCGGCCTCCACCTCCGCCAGCGTGTCAGCAAGTGTGTCCACCAGCGTTTCAGCCTCCTCATCGCGCAGTGTTTTGCTAAGTTTCTCGGCCTCCACCTCTGCTAGCGTGTCAGCCATTGTGTCGACCAGTGCTTCGGTCTCTACATCGCTTAGTGTGTTGCCAAGTGTCTCGGCCTCCACCTCTGGCAGCGTGTCAGCCGGTGTTTCCACGAACTTTTTAGCCTCCACATCGCCCAGTTTTTCGCCAAGTTTCTCAGGGTCCACCTCTGCTAATGTGTCAGCCAGTGTGTCGACCAGCGGTTCGGTCTCGACATTGCCCAGTGTGTCTCCACGTTTTTCGGCCTCCACGTCTGCTCTCGTGTCAGCCAGTGTGTCGACCAGTGCATTGGCCACCACATCCCCCGGTTTTTCGCCAAGTGTCTCTTCTAGTTTTATTTCCTTTGGTACTTTGTTTAATCTTCCTACGGTGGCCATAGTTCCTTCAAGTTCTTTGCATTTAAGTTCATCATCTGTTGGTAAGTGTTTAGGGTGTAAGGTGACGTTGTGTTGTTAAATATAAGCTGTCTTTTTAAATTCTTGGATGATTTGAGATTCTTTAGGTTTTTTCATAATGATAAAGTAAATTTTAATGTGAGGTTTGGGGTTAGGTGTGATATTTTGTTCGTTCGTGAGGAAAAAAAACAAAAAGGAAGGATTCTCCCGGCAAAACGGTTTTTTTGAATAAGTGATTATTTTTAGGTTTGGTCGTAAAACAACTAAGGAACGAAGGGACTCATTTTGCACTGCAATTGGCTAGACCTTTGTGTCGCTCGGATGGCCACGTAAAATGGTGGTCCCCTCTCCAGAAGATATAGTGTCTTCAAATAGTACTTTGGTGCTGGATGCATTGAGACTCTAATAAGGTGCATTTGGTTTTTCGTTTTTACTTTAACGTTGCAGTTGCCTTGAAGGGGCTGCTGTCTCTTGCAGTTTACGCTTCAATGTGCTATACGAGCGTAGAAAATGTACTTGTTTGTATTAAACATAGGTAGGAGTAAGAGGGCTCAATAGAGATATGAATTGATGGATACTTGTCTGTTTAAAAGGGTTGTGTTCGGTTAGACCCTACGGTAGGGAGGGGGGCTCTGTAGAGGAGAGAAATGGAATCCTAGAAATGCACGTAGCGTTTCTATTAGCGTTAAGGAATTAGTTTCGAGGCAACCAATGGAGTTAAGCAAAAATCTTGAAGCTTCTTGATTTTAAATCACGACCAAAACTTTCAAAATTTTATTTTAAAGCTTTGCTTTTAGCTTTATCACATTTTTGGTCAGGTTCTAGAAGACTGGCCAAAATTTTGACAGGTAAATAAAAGTTTCACCAACCAGGTTTCTTTTACGGTTCATTCGTTTAAAGCATACGCATGAAGCAGCATTTGCCCGTTGGTCGTTTTTTGAAGTTCATTATTTGTAAAGAAAAATATATCAATAGGGAAATGCGTGGCAATGCGCGTACGCTACAAATTGACCCACTTGACTTCTCAGTGTTTACACTTACCATAAAAGAGTACTGCCAAGCAAAAACATTACCTCCAATGCAGTTTAATGTAAGAGGTTACACGACAGGCCTTCAACCACAGACTTACAACACCTGTATTGAAAACGACGTGTAGCACTAGAAAGTGCCGCTCAATAGCCTTAGGTGGACTCGAGGAAGCTGCGGAAATCGATTCTACAACTTTCACTTAGAACTTAAAATTAAGTTACATTATTCTTTATCTTTTCGTTATATTTGGAGCTGTGTCAGGATTGTCTAGTTCATTTTGTTAATGATGCCAATCGCGCTTTCTAATTCGCTATGTTCGCTGGGATACTCCCTTATATAAGCTAAATAGCCTAATGGGTATGTGTCGCCACAAGGGGTAGGGTTTTTGGGCCTTTTTGGTCTGGAATTGGGGATGGTCTTCGAGGAAACTAGAGGAACGTATAAACGTAGTTATCGTTTCAATTCCAAATGAATAAGAACGAAATAGAAATATGCGAATTCCAAATGCATTTGAAGAATTTTTTTGTTTGCGCTCTAATCTGAGTAATGATGACAATTTCTGCCCAAAGGCCAGGCCCTAGTTGTTCAAAAGGTGGATAACGCTATCCGCTGGATAAATCTCTATCAACTGGACAGCGCAATTTGTTTCTCCAATATTTATCCCCTGGATAGTGATTTATCCGCTGGATAGCGCTATCCAACTTTTGAACAACCCGGGCCAGGTCTGAAAACGGGTACGGATTTTAGAGGTCTTGTCTGAAAACGGGAGTGGAAAATAGCATTTTTTGGTCTGAAATATTGTCAGGATTTGAAGAACCTGGCGGCACACTCCCACCAACAATTCCCAGGACCCTCTCCCCCCCGGGTTGCTATGGAACTTGAGAAATTACTGATGAATGGCAAAATTACAGCTTCGTGTGAAATAAGTGTCACCCGAACATTACATCAAACGTTACAAGCAACAAACATGAACTTTGAAATACTGATCGGCTAACACTTTTTCAAAACCCACAATAGCGTCCGTTTAAATCTTATTTTTATGTTCATTCATTATTTTGCCATTAACCAGAAATACAACAACAGTATACAGAAATGCGTTAAAGATAATATACAATATTCCAACTAAATTATTTACAAGATCAAGTGTGGTAAAGGCAAGGAAGCCTATATGGAAGCCGAGGGCTTAAAAACTATAGGCTTCGTGGAACTTTAGGGTAAACCATACAAGGTAAGGATACTGAATGGAAATTTGGATTAATTTCAAAAATAATAATAATGAAAAAGAGAAAAGAAAAGAAAAAAGAAAAAGAAAAGGTGTGTAACTCAACAAAGAGTCAATTTAACTAAAAAAGAAGAAATTTTTTAAGTCTTTTGCCAAACAAACTGATACTTTCACTGTTTTGAATTTCCCGACTTAGCGAGTTGAAAAACGTAGGACCTTGAAACCGAATTGAGAA
>BOPM01000508.1:27500-31179 GCA_022179025.1 Porites australiensis | reverse complement strand
GGGGGGGGGGGGGGTGTGTTTGAAGTCCTCCAAAACTCCTTCCCATTCCCCTTCCTAGGATAGGAGACAAAATAAATCTTAGTGTGAATAGCATTCAATGCCCCTTGGAATATTTAATTTTCTGTCTCATCTAACCCACAGACATACGGATGTTTCAAGGGCGCTATGTTGTTGTTGTTGTTGTTTTTTTTTCAGGGATAAATCAGAATTTTATTTCGACACAGTCTAAGTCACAAACAAGGGAGCCTTTATTGCGAACTGCTGATATGCGTGCTGAGGCAAATCAGTCCCATTCAGGCCTTCAGGGAATGGTATCTCCACCATTGTTACCTCAGATGGGCAGCTTAACTATTTCCCATACAGCTTCTGAGTGGGAAAAAGCTCAATGCGCGCAAGCAACAGTGGGGAAAAATATATTCATGCATGCACCTTGGGAGGTAAAGGAAAAGCAAGGTGAAGGCAACAACAGCGACAGTACTGTAGGCGAGAGTTATCACCCACCAATACAGAGTTCTGTTGTGAATGCACAGGTAAACTGGGCTATGGACACTGCATGTATCAACAAAGCTGTCAAAGTTGTAGGAACATCAGAATCAGACTATGAGGTAAAGTTGTTTACAAATATCCTGTTGACTTTCAAAGTCTTTGCCACAAAAATTTTTAACTTTCTGGGTGGCTTTTGTCTAAAACCTACAGCAACAATAACAACTCGTCGGTGAGGTATGAACTCGTTTTGTCTTTGTCCTCCCCTTTTCTCAGAAAAGGAAATAAATCAGTAACTAATTAAAAAAAATAAGTAAAAAAGCTTGCAGTAAAGGTTCCAAATGAAGAGATCGAACAAAAATTAGTTTAACTTGCCGGGTTTTGCCCTAAAATTTACAGCATTCATTACAACTTTGTTATTTTGAACCTAATAAAACTGACCACAGAATGTATATGTGGTCAGTTTTGTCTCAATAGACGAAAAAGAAAGGAAAACTAACAGCCAAGGGATTGGGAAACAAGCCTAAGATATTGGATAGCCTAACAGACGAGGAAATTGAAAAACTGTATGCTTTCAAATGCCTAGGGTTTGAAAGCTCTCAGGTCATAAAAACATTTTGTGGCTGAATTCGACCTTACGTTTCGGCCTTCCCGGCGGCAAAGAACAGAGAGAGTTTACGCTCAAATAAAGTAGTATCTTACTTATTAATGTTTGCCAATTTCGTTACGTTATTTTTGCCTTAAATTTATACCAAGAGTCTACCCTGTTTATATATTTTCTATTTATACTGATTTATTTCTGGCTTTTTCGTCTAAGTCTTTCTTTGTACTGAAATAACTTGGCCTTGTTTACGAATGATACAAATAAACAACTGACTGTTTAAACCTTTTGTAGTCAATTGCAAACCTTTATTTTTGAAATAAAGAATAAAGCATCGTTTGTTGTATTGTGAGGATTTCATATGATAACTTGAGAAGCAAATCAGTGCATTTAATATCCTCCATAAAAAAATTATTATTATTATTATTATTATTATAAATAAACGCGGGAACTAAGGAGATACTGAAATGAAGTTAATAAATAATGTATTTCCTGGTAATTTAAATTTCCATATTAAAGTTATGTAATTTCTGCCACCTCCGTTTTTGTTTCAGTCTTGAATTTGATATGATCGTCCATTCACCATTTTTTTTTTGTTCAATTTGACTGAATAATGAGATGTTGTACGTTTGAAGCTCTCCACAACTGCCACCTTGGGGACAGAAGAAAGTGGCCGTTCAGGTTGTAGAGAGCTTTTACGCAAGAGTCAATGTATGGATTTTTTTGTCCGCCGGGACGAAAAAAAAGTAGCCGTTGTAGAGAGATGGCTGTTAGCCGAAGTTCGACTGTAGTTAAAAACTCACTGCTAATTATGCATGCAGTAATTTATATTTTTATTTCATACAGAAAGTGTATGAACTGTCAACGAATTCAGGTTTCAAATAATAGAGGGGGTACGGATAATACAAAATGACTGTAAAAGAAAATTAGACATGCCGCATCGGAAACGGTGGACCCTACTTAAGCCTGTCTGGCTGTTATAAAATCTAGCAGCTTGCTGCATAAATTTGTGCTGACGTGAATACGGGTGTGTGAATAAGAGCGACGGTCAGGAAATATCGACCATCGAGTGGCAAGAGTTGTAAAATCGATTTCCTTCATTTTTTGTCCATAAGTAGCTTTTAGGTAAATTTAAGTAATCTGATGTAATTAAGTTTTTGATGTCATGGTAATTTTTCCAAATTAATGCGCAACATACATACCTCCATGACTAACACATTTCGAAAAACATTAATTAAGTGAATTTCCGTGGAATTTGCCAGATAACGTGTATACGAGACTTTGAAGGAGAAAAGCGTCGTAAAAACTTCTAACAAGACCTTTTTCTTTATGATTATTACCTTTACAGTCGCAATTATCAGATTTGGCTGTAGAAAGGTTCACGGACTCAGGTTTTGAAGCAAGTGATGGCCTTCGCATTAATGACGGTAAGTTAAGAGCTGAATTGATCCTTTTTGTAGATATAACGCAACGACAGTGAAACGTTTCTTGCATATTCTGGAAAACCTTTATCAACTTGCAGGTAGGCTACCGACTACTGGTATAAGCGCCCTTTTACAAGAACCAGTAAATTTTGGCCGAGGCATGAAATATGAATAGAAACTGTATTTTGCTTTATTTTCACCCCAAGGCGGAACGTCAATTGTTCTTAGGTTGTCTTTAAGTTCGGGCAAATTTGAGCCTTGTTGTTCTTATAAAACTATAATAAGAAACAAACTATAGAAATTCAAACAGTAAGTTTGTTTTAATACTAGCATTACTGGCGTTTTGTCATGGTAAGAAAATGTCAGATATCAATTTACATATGCCTGTTTTCTTCGTAAAATCCTAGAACTAGTAAAGGTAATACTTAATCGGTACTGAATCGTGGTATATGATCCCTCTTTTTTGCCACCCTGCTTCTAATAAGTGTCTGTTATCATAACTGCAAGCGACTTGTCATTTGCCATCTATATAGCCCTTGTAGTCTACTTTTATTATAAATATAAGGTTTTACCAAGTCCTGATTTTCTTACCAAAATACACATACCACATTGAAAACGTTTCTTTGCTCATATAGGGTCTTCAGAAACTGGCTTTGAACCCGTTTTTAGAGGTTTACCTGTTCCAAGTAATCTTTCAAAGGATCCATGTGCAGATATCCTCAATTCTCAGAGTGGACAGGATCTGCCTTCAGATGTCAACCCTCCTTCGTCTCAGGTCAATTATTTTTTCCTATTTTGGTGCAATAGCAAATTAAATTTTCGGTAATCATTATAGTATTATTATTAACGCCAAAAGTACATTACACAGGCACGAATGAATAATAGTCCAGTGGATAAGTGCCCTTTTCAAGGGTAATTGTGCACTTCATGATAAAAGCATGAAACTTGGCAAACTAATTCTATAAATCATGGGGAACATTTTAAGGTGGCTCGATACAGTTTTTCAGGGTCAATACCCCCCAAGTTTGAGCATAACCTACGTCGCCATAAAGATCTAAAATACCCAAAATACTGAAAGGCTTTCACTTGTAAACACAAAATTTCTGACAAAATATTGGCGCGTTGTAGCCCTCATTTTACTGCCCTAGAATACATCAATAATCTTGAAACT
>BOPM01000508.1:0-17500 GCA_022179025.1 Porites australiensis | reverse complement strand
TAAGAGTATTGAACGCGATTACATGTTCGTTAGGATCCTCTAATTAAAGCATAAACGACCTTAAATGAAGTTGAGTGAAATCGTCCCTGAACTGTTTTTCGTACCTAATAACCTTGTATCTTGGAGTGAAACGGATGACAAGCGCATTGACTGTGCCTTACACATGTGACAAACAAGGTTCAAGGTTCAAGGTTGTAGCATCGAGCTTTATGCTGACGATACACTTGTCTATTTTGCAAGCTAGTCAGTCGGTGAAATTCAAGCTCAGTTAACTAGTGGCCTAACTTATGTCCTAAGCTGGCCTCAAGCTAATTTTCTAATACTTAATCTTGAAAAAATGAAGATTATGCTTATTGGTACTCATCAGAGCACCGCGGACGCTGACAATCTAGTTATAGAAATCAGTAACACGCGTTTAGAAAGAGTTAACAAGTTTAAATATCTTGGGGTCCTCCTAAACAACACCTTATCTTGGAAGGACCACATAGAATATATCAGTAATAAGATCTCGTCTTGCTTATTCTGCGTCGAGCGCGTAAGGTTCTTTCCAAGCCAATTTGTCAAATGCTCTCCAATACTATAGTCTTGCCATTGTTCGATTACTTGTTCGCCTGTCTGGGACAGCTGTCGGGTTGGGAGCAAAGCTTAATATGTAGATAAGCTAGACAGACGCGCCGCATGTATTATTAAAGGTCGATCTATCGGAGTTTAATTGAGGAGTTAAAATCAACACTTGGCTGGCCCAGCCGACAAGCACGCAGAAATTATCTCAAATGCGTCTTAGTCCATAAGTGTCTTCACCGAATAGCGCCTTCGCACTTACTGGTAGAGTTTAGGCACGCGCACCTTTTTCATGGCGATAACACTGGAAGCCGTTATTTGCTGCGCCCTCCCTTCGCAAAAACTACTAAATACCAAGGTAGCTTTAGAATAACCGGTGCTCGGACCTACAAGACCCTACCGAGAATCATTAGACAAGTAGAGACCCTCAGAGAATTTAAAATCAAGCTAAAGCGCCAACTTAAACAGTAACGCCTGCAGGACATGTTGCCTTTGTAACTTAATTAATTGTCTTTAGTTTTAATGTCTTTGTTTTTGTGTTGTGTCAGGGCTCCATCTCACTAGCTCTGCTAAATTGGGTGCCCCTGGATAAATATTGATTTAAAAAAAAAAAAAAAAAGACATATGACGCGTGGTGATCGCTAACGAGTGTACATGGGAGAACATCAGTATGTGTAACGCGTCTAGGAAGATTGTTAATAACGTGATCAACAAGCGTTTGACTGGACTTCGTAGTTCTTGTTGCTTTGGTGACGACTTGCTTCAGGTGCAGTGATTCGAGGGCATTTCAGTCCCGATTTCAGTGTACCGCTTGACATCAGATGTTTGTTGTTTGATCATATCGATGTTTACATCGCTTGCCAAAATCAGTATCCCATGCCATGAAGCAACAAGTTCACTGAGAAGATGGTCAGGTCTCTGTAACCTGTCGGAGATATGCATTTGACTTTCAGCCAGATATTAAATACTGCCAAAAAGAATTTTGCTGTTCTTGTTTTGGCCGGGAAAGGCTCAATCCACCAGTATTCCAGTTCCGCATACCAACGCCTCTCAATAGTGAGCAAAACTGGACTGCGACCAAGAGGAAGGCGTGCTAGGCCGAGGAGAAATGGAAATGGAGTCAACCCTTTCCCATGAAAATTTATTTATAGAAAGAGCTTTCGCGGAATATTTTTCACGCTTTTCTTAGTAATATCCAATCAGAGCAGAGCAGAGTTCCCGGCTCTGGACAACCGGCAAGTAAATATTGAAAATCAAGCTCTTTAGTTACCTTATTTTAGTGTTTAACTCGCTTCTACAATGCTTTGGAGCTTTTTACTACGTCCACAAAGGAGCACACTGCATTGAACCACAGTCATTTTTAAAGTTAAAACTGTGCTATGCTCTACATGGACTACATCTTTCGCTTGCGGCTGCTGTAATTGTGGGCGATCCGGTATCGCGAATTATGTACAGAGTTTATAAGCCAAATTACTGTGACAGTGAATAAAAAGGGCTCTGAGAGCTTTTGATAACATAATTCTAACGGCAAACATTTCAAGAAGACAAGATTCTTAATCAAACATGTAATAAAAAATGTGAGTAGTCGCTCCATACATGCATGTGATCTATAACACAGACATGTAATTTTAAATTAAAATCATACTTGTATAAAACTTGTCCAGCGGCTCTCCTCGAAAAGCCCTACAGGGTTTGCTGAGAGTTCCTGCCCAAGTATATTTTAATTATAAGACTGTGTAATTTTTGTACTGTTTCAAAAAGGGCAAATCCCGGGGGGCAAATAAATTGATTGATTGATTGAATTTTAAAAGGCGTGCGAATTTACTCTGTTGTGTACTTGACATACCGTCGGTTTCATTCACACAATACAAAATGTATTGAGCCTGGTATTTTTTCGCTTGCTACTACTGGAAGAAACTATGTTAAACAAGGCAAACAGTCCAAACATTCGATTAAAGAGCGAGCTGATGGGGATAGCGACTTCAAAAGGTTAAGAACGGTCCTCAAAGGTTTCACGGCGTTAGATGGTTAGGCATGTCACGCAGGTCGAGTTCTTTGCATTCTTTTTAAACTAACCTGAGATCAGGCTCAATTTTCGTTTTGCTTCGTAATAACATTCCGGCGGGCAAGGCGAAACGAAAGCAGTGGTAGCCGTTAGAGAGAATGTATGAGAACCGCTAAAATTGGGCCTAATCTCAGGTTATTTTTAAACAAGCTTATCATTTTGCAGTTCCTGAGGCCATGGAATCTTGTACCTTGAAAAATAATGTGATTGCCAAACAATGTTAAATTTCTTCCTGACTTTGATAATTCTGCCACTCAAAGGGTTTTTTTTTTCTCTCATCGAATGTGTCTTGTTTTAAAGTAAGCAGCAGCCCATCGAATGTCGATATCATGCTTCGGGTATTTATATGCATGATGTTTAGTTGCATGCTCTTTTCAATTAATGCTTGTAGTTGCACATCATTATTCA
The DNA here is from genome assembly GCA_022179025.1 of Porites australiensis. NCBI lineage: Eukaryota > Metazoa > Cnidaria > Anthozoa > Scleractinia > Poritidae > Porites > Porites australiensis. The sequence continues at coordinate 14,466 of BOPM01000508.1, read as the reverse complement.
TGGTACTGTTGTTGTACGCGCATTCATCATCCTATGTCGATATATAGACCATGTGTGTAGAAAGGTAGAAAACTACCAATACAATTCGGGCAAACCCTTTCTTTAGGGTGTGACGATGAGACAACAGAATTTGTCGTAGAGGTATGTCAACCTTAAAAATAGAAACACTTTATTGCAAACTAATAGACAGAGAGCTACAAATAACATGGCGAAATGTCTGAATAGTGTTGCCTTCTTGATTGTTTATTGCAGAGTAAGATCATGATGATGACAACTGGATTTACTTAAGAAGGTAACAAGTGACAGCAACAGTGTCAAACGGATGAACTTGTGGCCCTCAAATTTAAACAGCTTAGAATAATACTGATTAACATATAACAATTTATATGATTAAGAAATATGCACGGTAAAAATGAAGTATAAAACATATTTCATCACTTTGTTGCCTTTATTACTCACAAGTTTAAAGTCTATTTAATTAGAATTATGAAAGTCTTTTAATGAGCAAATTAACGCTCCTCGTATTCCTTTTTAACAATTCTGACACTTCGACCTTTCTCAGATTTATCAGTAATTTATTCCAATCTTTAATTTTTCACAAAAGTGGTGTCATACTTCTATAAACGCGATAACAACTGCGAAACTGTTCGATAAATTTCTTTTAAAATTTGGTATTGACAGTGGTCCTAGCAAGATTTCTTCTACGTCTATTAAAGCCACGATTTCATTTTTCCGAGATCTTTGTCCGCAATATGTAATTAAAGCTCAAACTTGGGAGGTTTTGGGCGCGATCCATTCAACCAAAATTTCCGACCGGTCCGACCGGGAAAAGCGGTCCGCCTCAAAAGGACTGGACCAGTTTTTTCGAAACTTTTCCGGTTGGACCGAACCGATCCATTGAGTTTTGGACCGAAATTTCCGGAATTTTTGGTTGAATGGATCGCGGCATTTGCTCCTAGTAAAAACCATTGGAGTCACCTTTTCCAGATAACACTAACCGACATAGAGCTCCACATGACGAAGCTAACATTTAATTTGGGGGGATGTGCTTACATTGTATGCAAAGAAAGGCCTTTTCTGAAAGTCCGAACCTGAAGAAACTGGTACTTACTATGATATGAGAAAAGTTGTATGTGATATCTTATATCGAGACGAAAAAAGTACTGAGTAAAAAATGTTGAAAACACCATAATAATCACGTATGCTGTACTCACAAGTACTTATCATAAATTTCCTTGCAACTTGACATCCTCCTACCTGTAAAGAAAAAACATCGACAATGCATCATTCCGATCGACATTCATTCCAGTTCATGAAGAACAGTGCGCATGGGCCTCGAGCGAGTACGTCGCGCTATTTTGCTCTCTTCAAGTAGTTACAGTTCCGATCTCTTTAACCCTTTCACTGCCAGAGTGGATGATGGAGTTTGTGAGGTGGTTCTAACTTTTACGTCTGTGGACAAAATCCTGTGGTGCGACCATTCAAATGAAATCTCTTTGGAAGTACTTCATGTGTTGTTATTTGTTTTAAAAAATTTTACAAAATGAAATTTGGGATTTTTGTCGAATTTGCCTTTGGTCATATTTGGCAGTGAAAGGGTTAATTCAATCTCTACCAACAAAATTTTCGAAGCAAAGCAAAAGAAAAAAAAATGGGCAAACTAAGAAAAGAAAACGAGAGATTTTTAACGTAGTTACACAATTTCTGTTAAACCTGATGCACGTAAACCCGAACCTGAAAAGAAGAAGATTTATTTAAGTACCCATTTCAATTAAGATATCTTGCAGTGCTCCGTAGTATATTTACCTGTACAATCATGTTCAGGTACACTTTCGGAATACCCTTCTTTGCAATCACACCTAAATGATCCTTTAGTGTTATTGCACAATGAACTGGTGGCGTTACAGTTGTGTTTTCCTGTCTCACACTCGTTTACGTCTGCAAATTAAGAGTTAATGCTCAATTATCAAATTGCGGATCTGTTAAGCATCATAATATGTAGCCTGCGAAAAGATCCGTTTCTTCTCGCTCTTGCCCGATGGGGACGTTTCGCGCGGAAGAACGTCTGCGACTCAGCGACAGAAATTCCATACTGATGACGCAAACTATGATCCTGTAGTCATGGGGTTCCAAGCGTGGAGAAACGGATGTTTTCGCAGGCTACATAATATGCCGCAGACGTTCCCATTTTGAGGATGCTTTCATCATTTCAACCTGATTCACCCCACGTAAATTCGACAAAAGAAGAAGACATTTTAAAAGTATCCATTTCAATTGATATCTTGAAGTGCTCGGTGGTATATTTACCTGTACATTTATGTTCATGTCCACTTTTGGAAAAACCCGACATGCAAACACACTTGTGAGATCCTTTAGTGTTATCGCAATATGAAATAGCCTTGTCACATTGGTGGGTCCCAGTTTCACACTCGTTTATGTCTGCAAATCAAGAGTTAATGCTGAATTATCAACGGGCTTTGTTCGATTTTTGTGTCGATCCTATCCAATGAGGATAGATATATATCATATATTTATAGAATGATAAATTTTTGTAGTGGACAAAACAAAAAAGGAGGTTAGATTGAATGCCAAATAACTAAAAAATACAAATGATAAACCAAAGTTTTACATGTTGCACACTGGAAAGCTTTCGCTGGGGGAATTTAGCCTGCGAAAAGGAAAATTTTGGTGGCTGGAGCAGACAAAGCCGGCGAGCATAATAGGGCTAGGAAATGTGAACGCCCGAATTTCCCTCGCCAAATCGCACATGTGAGCCTGTTGGCAGGCTACGGGGAATCTGGAGGCTGAAACGAACACCAGACATTTATCGTGGATACGACCTGTGGGGTGTTCCTTGGTGATGGGGAAACTATTATTAGTTAGCTATTGTTATGTGGTGTAGATATTGTTCAGTGTCCTTTTAATCTTTTGTATTACGTCATTTTGTGATTGCACCCGTCCACAACACAAAGAAACTACCGATCTGAGATATACCACTGACCAAATATGAAACCGGTTTCCAGCTTTCTGATTGGCTCTAATCTTTATGGCATGGAATAGCACAAAACTAAAGATGAAATCCTGTTAGTTTAAGCTCCGCATGGTTTGCTACCTGCACAGTTAACACCATCCCCAGTATATCCTGGCTTACAAGTACAAGTGAAGGAACGTTTGGTGTTGGTGCAGTGTGCATCATCGTGGCAGTTATGCTGTCCTGTTTTACACTCATCTACCAATAAGCAAATGGAAGTTAGGTATAAGAATTTATTTGACGTAAAGTAATCCACCTGCAAAGTCAGTTTTAACTTCCAGCCGATCAAGAGTTGTTTTAATTATTTATTTGCAACAGTTCAATTGAGTTCAAATTATTATAATCTATGAATACTCTTCGTTCAATGTCACCAACCACGGCATGATTTTCTAAACAACTTTTTTAAAAGAAATTGGAACGTTAGTCTCAAAACTTCAATCAAAGTACGCATCGTATAGTGTTGCTTGGCTACACCCAGGGGGACCCAATGGATCTGTTCCTCAAAATATCTGTTCTTAAGGCAAATGTTTGCTGGCTGGCCATGGAAGATGTGGAAGAAATGATATGTCCTTGGAAGGAAAGTGCTGCTAAGAAAAAGAATAATTCATGGTGTCCGAGGGGATTTGATATCCAGAATAGTTACTATGTGTTATGGATCACAAACCCCTCCTCCCCCCCCCCCCCCCCCCCCCGCAACTGCGGAGGGGTGAATATTGCCCTATGACCACACCCAAACTGGCCAGTAATGTCTGGACATACGTCTGTAAGCCAGGTTGTAGGTGCACCTTGCAGGCTGGGAACTCTTCCATCAGTCTTGCTGCGAGGAACAGACAGATTTTTCCCAGCAATCTCTCAAAATGCTTAAAATGGTTTCAGAAAGCTTTATTCATGCTTTTTTGTTGTTTTAAAATTTCCTGTTGGGTGCCCCTGTACACTGTTCAGTGACTTCAGATTTTGCATCCGCGCCAGGTAAGGCGAGGGGCGGAGGTACTCCGCATTTCAAGTGACAGGGATGATCGAAGGATCTTTTGGGGTTTGAAATTTTTGATTTCGGGATCAGAGGTTTTTGGGTAGGAAATTTTGGCAAGTAATTTTTTGGGTAGCTTGATTTAAGTAGGGATTTTTGGGGTATTCAAAACAAACTGAAGATTCGTGATAGTTCCCTCGTATCCGGGCGCGTAGTTCCTCGAATAAAGCGACCGTTTAATTTTAATTTTAATACAGTGGAACCCCGTTAATACGGTCACCAGTACATAGGAACCCCGCCTCACGGCTACCTCGGTAAGACGGTCACCTCGTGATTACGGCCACTTTTTTTGGCCGCCCGACAAAACAACCATCTGTTTTCTTGTAAAAAAAAACAACAACCTCGTTAATACGGCCAATTGTTTTTGGCCCATTGGTGACCGTGTTAACGGGGTTCCACTGTATAGTCACTCCCTTTTGCCGTAGTGAATCCCTCATGGCTCGAAAATTCGGCATGGGTTTTTTTTGGGTTACATTTTGGTCCAGAGAATTTTTTGGGTTTCGATTTTTGCCCCCATTCGATCATCCCTGTCACTTGAAATCTGGAGTGCTCCCCCACTTCCCGGGTATCCGCGCGGGAATTTTTCGTCCCACCAGCGACAACGCTTCCAATGAAGAGAATGGGTTCAGAAATGCATAATTTACATTGTTCTTTGTACTTCTTGTGCTTAATTATTGATCCCATGTTTTTTATTATTTTTTTATTATCACTCACCCAAACAACTGATTTCAATATCTCTCATGATCTCTTTCATTTGTTCTCTGTTTCTTTCCTGCTCTTTAATTATCTCCTCTTCTTCTTTATTCATCGGAACGGGACAAACTGCAAAACAGCAAAACAGTAAATGAACAGTAATTATAAATCCATAAGTAGGTGGAGCATGATCGTCAGGGTGTAGTCCTAAATAGGACTGTGTCGGGTAGTCATCTTCATAGTCAGAGTCGTTTGTTGTTACAGTCGTTTATTGTTTGTCAAATTGTCTATTGTCTATGAAGTCACTTCTGTCGTTGTCAGTTTTGCTTGAGTCTGCCATAAGTCGTCCATGCCGTGCCCGTTGACTGCGATTCCAGTGGCTTTTGGTCTAATTTAGTAAGCTAGTAAGATGAGCACTAGTTATGGTAGTCTGTAGAATGCGTAATACGTGTCGCAGAGTCCCGGTCGATTTTATGTTTCGTCTGTAAATGGTGTTCAGCAATAAGAAGTGTGATTGTTGACATCACCATTTCCTGTCGCTAGATCGTCGCTGTTAAACTGTGACAAAAGACCGATCGAAACGACCCGAGTCTTCATAACCAATAACAACACGGCTTAACTGACACAAGACCAATCACATCGAGACTTAATTAACCAATCAGGTCAATAACCAGAGTACAATACAGATATCAATATTGACGTTTTTGTAACCGTCGCCGTCGTTGTTGCTTTATAAGCCCCCTATTATAAACCTTCGCCACGGTAGGATAGGAACAGGAATAATTATAATTTTATAACAATAGAAAAATGAAGATGATAATAATAATAATAATAATAATAATAATAGCACGATTTTCTAACATACAAATTCATTTAAAATAGAGGATCAGTCTTGATCGAAGGCGTTTGGCTCGTTTTGAAGTCTTGATCGCACATTTTTTATGTGTAAAAATCACTATTTCATTTTTTTTTTACTTCAAAATGATTTTTTGACAGCTTTCTGTGTATGAAACAGCAACAGGGTGCTTAAATATAATGCCTACAAACAGGTGCGCAATAAAATTTTGGTCCTGATGTCATTAGTCATTACCTCCATGGTTTACAACTTCCTGTGCCATCATCACAGCTGGGAACATGATAAAGGAACTGATAACTATCAATGTTGTCATGTCAGCCATCGTCCAAGCTTGTAAAAATAAAATAATATTGAATAATATTCATTGACATATAAAAATGAATTTCGTTGGTGAAGGAGAACCGATGCATAACCACGAGTCGTGGTGGGATGTGGACGCCCTGGAAATTGCGGTGGGGCCGTGCGCCGTAATATAATTCCTAAATCCCTTACTCTATTTCTCACCAAAAAATGTGACTTTCCTTATTCTGTTCTATCTCAGGTTAAAACTGGGGATAAATTCTCTCCACCATTTTCAGACCAAAAGGGAATAAAGCTATACAGATTATATACATACCTAACGGGCATAGCTATAAAATAATAGGGATAAGTATAATATGGTCCTATCAGTAAGTTAATATATAGAATAGTAACCCGGGGACAACTTAGATAAAGAAGTACCCTCAGGAAATTTATCCGATCGCAGACCATATTGTTGACTTTATTGAATTGCACCAAAGTCAATGTCAAAAGCCCTGCATTCAAGCTTACTAAGAAAAAGTTGAAACCGCGATTCAAGAACAACTAAAAAAACGAAATATAAGACAGTTTTTTTTATCTCCCCGATATTGACGTAGTTTAGAGAAAGATCCAAGCAGCTGCAGGCTCAAATACCTTTGATGTTACTACAATTTTCAGAGCTATGTCCAGTCAATAACTCCCTTAATTTACTTATTACATAAAATGTATCGTCCCATAGATGCAAAAACCGTGAAGCAGAGAAATCAAAATTAGTCATCTAGGCTATCTATAAGTACTAACCCTACTGATCCACCAGGTATGCAGTGTAGCTGAGTGTATGAGGTCAGACTGAACCCGAGTCTCTCGTTATGCAGATTAACTGATACATCGGTAGAGTCTGCAAACTTGCATGTTAATGCCATAAACTTTCAATGATTTTTGTTCTGTTTTCAAAACAAAAATTCCATGCAATACCCAGTGGTTTTCATTATTTTACAGAGGGAGCGCAAAAGTATTGTCGGTGATGGAAAAACAAGTGGTTTTTCTCTGTCAAAAATGGCTAAAATCAGCACTTTCCGAACGCAATCCAATAACGAACTGAACAGTCTCTGAGAACCGAGAAAAATACGGTAAAAAATTAATGATATTACACAAAAATTTGAAGTGAAATTCTGAATGGACAGAGTCATAAATAAGAGCGCTTTTATGTACCAACTCTTGAGCGATGAACCGGCCAAATAAAAGAAATAAACTGGTCTACAAGGGATAACCTTGCAGCCGTATTTAAAAACCAACAAAGGTAAAGTTTATTTGCAGGCTCTTCCTCAGTCGTATACATGCATGCTACATGAAATAAACAAAAACTAGACAACTGATGCGCTTGAAACATTGTGTAATATATCAGACAGTCACTGGATCGAATTAGAAGAAAACAAAATTTCTGAGGACAAAGTCGTAAATAGATAAGTGCTTCGATGAACCAACTCTTGCAAGCGATGAATCGGTCAGATAAAGGTACTCTATACTGGGATAACCTTGCAGTCTAGATAGCAACAAAGAAAATATATTTACTGACTCGTATATTAGCCTGCGTCGCAAACGCTCTAAACCTTCTATATAGACGGACTATACAAATGGTTTAGATGAGTGCGTGGGCCGGCTGCAACGCAGGCTATCATGCGACGGTCAAAAGAAAAAGAACTTAAAAAATATATATGCCAACTGATGCGTAATTTGAAACAAAGTCCCCACTTTTTGAAGAAAAAAAAAGAAAAGAAAAGAAATACACATTTTCAAATAAAAGGTTTCTTTGATGGAATAAGAATATTCGACTGGCAGACCTCGCCGAAAGCATCCAAATTGATGATTGGTCCGTTTCGATCCAATATCATATGGTGATCCTCAGTGAAAACGACTATCTTTACAAAACTCAGGGGCATCCAGCGACTATATTCTGTAAAATAATTGTTCGAAGGAGCAAATATTGCCTAGAAATTTCTAAAGCTTGAGAAGAGCTAAAAATTTCTGGATAACCGTTCCATGTTTTCACACTTTAATATCAAGATATTGCAGAGCATGATATGATAAATGAAATTGTCCCGATCTGCAAGCTTTTGCTGGTAACGCCGCAACCATCGCAGCAGGAAAAGGCCAATTTCGGCAGCTCGAAGGTTAAAACCGTCGGAAACATGGCTCCATTCCGTGACAATGAATAAAGAAAGGTTCTAAACAGCCGCAAGGAGAAAACGGACAAGCTTTTGAAGTAAATGAAACACGCGAACATTATGATGCTGCTGTGCACAGTTACACCTTTTTGTTACTAACTCCTTTCCTGTTTGTTAAACTATTTAAAAAATGATTGATGAGGGGCAACTGTATTAAAAAATATTGAGTCGGCAGCAGGTAAACCATTTTTAAAGTCCACAACCCTACAACCTGCGCCCCCCTCCCCCAACCTCACTTCAAAAGAGGTGGATCGGTCCCCGCACTTTCAAAACTGCACCGCGTGCCCTGGATATATCAGGCAGTTGTTGAATTAAAAGAAAACAAAATTTAATACCAAAAAAAAAAAAATACCGAGATGAAAAGAATTAGAAGATACAATTTGAATTTATCGTATTCGAAAAACACTATTCAAAAATACTGTTTCATCACTCTTTCCGTCAAGGATATGTAGTATTCTGATTCAAACTTCTGCTCTGTTTCACATCAGTGAAACTGTATAAATTTAGCCTCGAAATAAAGAACTAAAAACCTAATAAAAATATGAGGTAAGTAAAACTCCTGTAAAGATAGGATAGAACAGTTTGCGGACGAAAAGGCATGTAGTTCGTACTGAAAAGCACGACAAAACAACTTAAGGGTTCAGCTATGTTGCAATAGGGGAAACGCGCCATCTTTCGATGCTATACAAAGAAAAACTGGTTTTGTTCAAGATTTCGGTCTACACAGTCTTCGCACCTATTTTTAAGGCACAGTAAAACCTCACGCTAGGGGAATTTAAAATGTAAGTGAAAAAATACAGTGAAGGCTTTCAAAGTTGACCGTCACAACCTGCAAATTCCTATTTCTTATGACATTGATAAACAATTCTTATTTCCAATCCCATGGTCCGCCACTTTTTAAACAGTTAACTATACTTCAATGACCTTATATTTCGTTTTTATAGACTTATATGTTTATTATTGTTTATGATTTTTTTTAATGATAAGGTACCTGAAGTATATTTGAAAGTTATTTTAAGCCTGTTTCTAAGATTCATTTCTTTTATATTAGAGATGCCCACTCCAATTATTTTCTTCCCAAATCATGGCGAATTTTCTGTTCGCTTTACTGGAAATGCTCAGTCGTTGCTACTGGAACGAGTGAATAAATAAAAACAGTGCCTTTGTAGGAGTCAATTTAAAGGCAAATAGCCGACTATTACAACTGTCAAACTATCTCTGATCTACCTCCAGCACTTTTGATCATTTTAATGTTTAAAGGCGCTATATTAAGTGAATAAATTATTATTATTATTATTATTATTATCTTTTATAGTGTCTGTTGTCTACATGCCTGTCTCACGAAATGTAAATACTTGTTGTTTTCATTAATTTCTGTTGCTTTTATTGAAAAGAGAAATAAACCTGACTTGACCTGATACGACTTCACTCACCCAAACTTAACCAGTCGCAATTCTAATTCACTGATGAGCCGTGACGTACCTTACATAAAGTACTGAATACTACAATGTTGTTAGGCTTTACAAAAGTAACTCACAATTTCAACTGACCACTTTCACCCAAAGTTAAAATGGCCCCGTCAGTCCAAGTCGCAAATTCAACTCGTTCTCTAGCAATTTACAACTCGTTAGCGGCCTGAGTGCTAAGTATTAAGTATTTCTGGGGAGAAAAAGCTAGCTAGAGAGAAGCGGAAAAAGTCTTTTAAATCCTGACCCTAACAGGTGAATATTTCAAATACGGCGCACTGGCCGTTGGACATGAATATGTCCTCTGTCAGGATGATCAAAATTGATAGATGATTACGAAATATTGTAGTTACAAACATCTCTATCTGCCATTCTTGTTAAAAAGTTTTATATCGTACTCACCTCAAATTTTTCAGCTCCTTTGATCGGTTGTATGTTTACCAACTTTCGGTGTCAAAAAGCTTCTTAATTCTGAGCAAACTTGTCTGAGTAGGTTGCTAATGAAGATGTTTTATAAATTACGTAAATGCTTTGGTCAATAAAGCAAAAAAAATTTAAAGCAATTAAAACTCAAAGATAACGTTCAACACACAGGATATGTTTAAATTATTTTTTTTTTGGAACGTCAAAGATCCCCAAGTTAGAACAATTAGAGACATTACTGAGAAACTTAAACGCAGAAATTCAATGTTTGTCAGACCGGTGGCGCCAGTAGTTAATTTTATTTATTGCTTATATGTTGATAAAATGTTTGACCAAAAACAGCGGGCAATAATCTCATATTTCAGTATTACTGACGTTGGCAGTACGGAGTACCATTTAAAAACGCCAAAATATCTATTTGTAGTTATTACTCACTATTTTCCGATCCTGTCCATAAATTGTTAAATTCCGCCATCTGGTCGCACAGAGACAATTGCAGTTTACTTTAACAAATACATAGTTTATTAAACTTATATGATTGATACAGAATTTCTTGTTTTTCCCTTTTCCCTTTTAAATCCCTTCCCTTTTCTAGGAACGACACGCTTGACCTGTTCTGTTATACGATCTCTTGACTCATATTTATTTAATGAATGACGATGATCGCTTGCTCGAGTCTCGCTGATCGATGATGCATGTGCAAGTTACGAGCCCTTTTTAGATCTCTCTTGGCTTAGCAGTTTCCAGGTGCCGGACACTGTTTTGTCAATGAAGTGTAACATATCAATCCATTAGAGAGTTTTAGATTCACCTTTACGGAAAACGGCAATGTCAATTTGTACCACATGACGAAGTTCTCTCTCTACTTGTCGGTTACTATTTATAATACAAAAACTAGTAGCTAATTCATGCTAGATTCATCCATATGAAGTATTTGTGCTCATTTCTGAATATGAGAAATTGTCACCTTGAATTTGCCGTATGGCGACTTTACCGTAAACGTTAATCTAAGGCTAAAAGCTACCCAGTATGATATGAACACATATCCGATATGTGACTCTCCACTTTAGAGATCGGTGCGGCGCAACTTCGCTCCGTTACAGAAATCGCGCCAAAATCCCTGTTCTTATGTGTTTAAACAGAAGCTCTATCCGGTATGGTTTTCGTGCCAGCGCAAAAGCTGTCCGGTATAGTATAAACACCTATCCGATATGAAACTCTCCACTTTAGAGATCTGCGCGGCGCAGCTTCGCTCCGTTACAGAAATCGCGCCGAAATCACCGTTCTTAAGTGTGAACAGAAGCCCTAGTGTCCGGTATGATTTTCGTGCCGGCGCGAAAGCTACCCAGTACAGTGTGAACATAGCCTAAAACTCACTAATATTATCATGCTTTTTAAAAGTCGGTCCCAGCGGTGACCAGTTTTGACGATCGCCGAAGAAAAGAGAGTTCGACAGAGTTCCCAAACCAACACCCAAAAATTTGGAAAGAAGGGTGAGAGAGATAAATTGTATTGGAATATACCAATGAAATGTCTGTCTTAAGGAAGAAAAGCCACCGGACTTTGGATGTTTTTTATCTGCACATGGATGGATTGTTTTCAATTAAGATAAAAGTCAGTTATAACGCGGAAATTTTCTTTATGTGTTATCGGCTTTTTCATGATTGGTTGCTTATTTTGACGCCCATTAGGTCTTATTTGAAACTTTATAACGGAAGGACATCTGTGAGCAGGGAATAAGTCAGCACAGAATTTGACTGTAATCGTCCATCGTTCTGCTAGTGATAAGCTAGCCGTTGTTCACTCGTCTTGCTTGTTTGGGGCTGAGTCTCATTCCGGTCAAAGAGAGAGAAGGCAAGGTTTCCAATATAAATCAAAGATTTGTGAACTCGTGTCGGGCAAACTCTCCAAGTGTTTATAGATACACAGTTAAACGCACCCTATAACCTCATCTGTGCTTAACGAGTGTCTTTTGGTCCATAACTTTCAAAACAACTGCCCCATAGAATGTCACTTCGTAACGCAAAAGAGTATCGAATTATGACTGCACAATAAAACTGTCTTTTCGTCATCCTAACCATTTCGTACTTGCGGGCGCAAACAATAGAAACGTCATCACTACCTACCGATTCCTTGGGGCCGCTGTCCAAGCAAATCGAGATTTTTCCTGTATTGACTGTATGACTGAATATTTCAACTGTAAGTACTTTCCTTAATATACACGCAAGTTACTAGCGTGCCTCCTCGGGATTTCGCCTTCTGGGCGAAATCTCTGGAGGGGCAATAAGTACTAACCCCACTGATCCACCAGGCATGGAGTGTAGCTGAGTGTATGAGGTCAGACTGAGTCTCTCGTTATGCAGATTAACTGATACATCAGTAGAGTCTGCTAACTTACATGCTGTTGCCATAAACTTTCAATGATTTTTGTTCTGTATTCAAAACAAAAATTCCATGCAATACCTGGTGGTTTTCGTTTATTTTATAGAGGTAGCGCAAAATTATTGTCGGTAATGGAGAAACAAGTGGTTTTTCTCTGTCAAAAATGGCTAAAATCAGCACTCTCCGAACGAAACCAATAACGAACTGAACAGTCTCTGAGAACCGAGAAAAATGCGATAAAATAGTAATAATATTAAAAAATAATTTTAAGTGTTTTTATACTAATACATGAAAAATTTCTGCAATTTGATTGGCTTAGAGCAATGGTACCTACATGTGAAAATTACAAACCTTTTGTGGGTAGTAGTATAAACAAATAATAGCATGATTTGTACCTGAAATTTGGCATAAATACCACTTGTGATATTTCAAAATTGTCTCAAATTTCACACGCCTAAGGGCTCGTGGAATTTGGTATAACAATTTTGAAATATCACTCGTGGTATTTATGCCAAATATCACTACACATCATGCTATTACCCATACAAATTCTGAATGGACAGAGTCATAAATAAGAGTGCTTTTATGTACCAACTCTTGAGCGATGAACCGGTCAAATAAAAGAAATAAACTGGTCTACAAGGGATAACCCTGCAGCCGTATTTAAAAACCAACAAAGGTAAAGCTGGCTCTTCCTCAGTCGTATACATGCATGCTACATGAAATAAACAAAAACTAGGCAACTGATGCGCTTGAAACATTCTGTAATATATCAGACAGTTACTGGATCGAATTAGAAGAAAACAAAAAGGCAATTTCTGAGGATTAAGTATTAAATAGATAAGTGCTTCTATGAACCAACTCTTGCAAGCGATGAATCGGCCAGATAAGGGTACTCTATACTGGGATAACCTTCCAGTCTAGATAGCAACAAAGAAATATATTTATTAACTCGTATATGCGACGGTCAAAAAAGAAAAAAGAAAAAGAACTTAAAAAAAAAGTAGACAACTGATGTGTTATTTGAAACACAGTATGACATCTGGGCCCACGCTGGGGGAGGCACCCCCCCCCCAACTTTTTCAAAAAAAAAAAAAACAAAAGAAAGAAAAGAAAAGAAATACACATTTTCAAATAAAAGGAATCTTTGATGGAATAAGAATATTCGACTTGCAGACCTCGCCGAAGCATCCAAATTGATGATTGGTCCGTTTCGATCCTATATCATATGGTGATCCTCACTTAAAACGACTACCTTTACAAAACTCAGGGGCATCCAGCGACTATATTCTGTAAAATAACTGTTCGAAAGAGCAAATATTGCCTAGAAATTTCTAAAGCTTGAGAAGAGCTAAAAATTTCTGGATAACCGTTCCATGTTTTCACACTTTAATATTAAGATATTGCAGAGCATGATAAATGAAATTGTCCCGATCTGCAAGCTTCTGCTGGTAAATCCGCAACCATCGCAGCAGGAAAAGGTCAATTTCGGCAGCTCGAAGGTTAAAACCGTCTGAGACATGGCTCCATTCCGTGACAATGAATAAAGAAAGGTTCTAAACTGGCGCAAGGAGAAAACGGACAAGCTTTTGAAGTAAATGAAACACGCGAAAATTATAATGCTGCTGTGCACGGTTACACCTTTTTGTTGCTAAATAGTTTGTTAAGCTATTAAAAATATGATTGATGAGTTGCAACTGTATTAAAAAATACTGAGTCGGCACCAGATAAACCATTTTTAAAGTCCACAACCCCGCAAACTCCCCCCCCTCCCCCAACTTCACTTCAAAAGAGGTGGATCGGCCCCCCGCACTTTGAATGCTGCTCCGGGGGCCCTGGATATATCAGGCAATTATTGAATTAAAAGAAACAAACTTTAATAACCAAAAAAAAAATATCGAGATGAAAAGAATTGGAAGATACAATTTGAATTTATTGTATTCGAAAAACACTATTTAAAAATACTGTTTCATCACCATAGGCGTACGGGCCGGGGTGGCGAGGGGGGCTGCAGCCCCCCCAAATTTTGGGCAACTCGGATTTTTTTGGGCAGCGAGAGAAAATTTGGGTAAAACCAGTTTTTT
>BOPM01000507.1:302883-316955 GCA_022179025.1 Porites australiensis | reverse complement strand
TCATCTAATCAACCTTACCAGCAAGCCAACGGACAGCCTCCAACCCCAAAGCGTCCAAAGCCCTTACCAGGAATTTTAGTGTTTGCCAGATTATCTTTCCTCGACAGTAAAGTCACGCGATGCTATGGCTGTGGCGACACCCTGAAGCCAGGCGGGACCAATCCACCTCCACCCGATGACCTCGTTTTGACAACACGACTTCGCCGTCAGTATTTAAAAAAAGGACGTCAACACACATCTCCAGATATTTCGTCGGTATATTATCATGTTAACCCTTATTGCATAAGGGTAACCTTCCCTGCCTTTCAACCAAATTCATGCAGAATACCGTCGGATCTACAGCCTTTTCTTCTACCCGAACACAAGCAAGTAATTTTCGAAAGGCTTGCCGCTATGGTCTAGTTGAATTGTTGTCTGTGAGCCGGGATTATGACATCACATGTTAAAGTTTTTTTGTTTGAAGTAATGTTTTAAAGTGGATAGTATAATATCCGGCAATTGAATTGTTGTCTGTATGATTATGACATCAGATTATGTTCCTGTTGACGTTTCATTCGGAACGTTTTATATAAGAAGAGATATATTCATTTAATAAAGCAAATATTTTAGTTATTTATGTATTTATTTTTATTTCTAGTCCGCGTTTTACAAATTTTTGAGTCCGCGTTTTACAAATTTTGAGTCCGCGTTTTACAAATTTTGAGTCCGCGTTTTACAAATTTTGAGTCCGCGTTTTACAAATTTTGAGTCCGCGTTTTACAAGTCCGCGTTTTACTAGTCCAGTCCAGTCCAGTCCAGTCCAGTCCACGAAATACAGTATGCCTGACCGGATATGTAATCAACTATCTTACCGCAGATTACCATATGCCTAACCGCAAGGAAGGCAAATGGCCGCGGGATTTTAACGCCTTGGGCAAATGCCTGCTGTGAATTCTGAACCGGCCTAAGCCTCTCGGTGGCGGCGGGCTGAGAAATAATACACTAAGAAGCTAAATGAGCCGTCATTAAGTAGAAAAGCTTAGAATTCCCCCAAAATGACTTTCTCTTTGCCTCTCACGGACTCTAATAGTTGAAAGCGTAGGGGGAGGGGCCTCTCTCAAACCCTAATGTGAAGTAAAATACCAATCTACCAATCTGGGCGTGTATCAAAGTTCTATTTTAAAACTCACAAAACCGTGAACGCCACAAATATTACAGGAATGTTACTTTGTCCATAAAATTCGCTTAGGTTTAAAAAGTGAACTATACAAGGCTAAAACATGTATCTTTAAAAAAAGAAAAATCCGAACGTCATCATCAGGGTAAGAAAATACCGTCCACTAATTGCATATTTCATATCCTCGGGTAATTCCCGATGTGAAAAGTTTCGCAACGTAAAAAAACGTAGGAGTTAATTTGCCTGTTCAAGCTAGGCATCAATTATGGAATCATTAGGCCTTCAAAGATTCTGCTCAGATGTCCGAAAGATTTAGCCGTGCAGAATATGCGCTGACTAAAAGAGTGCAAAGTTTTCTCGTGGAGGTGACGGGCAGGTTCAGTGCATTCCGTATTGGAAAAAAATGTTTTCCGTAGATGTAAATAATCAATGTTTAAGGTTGTGTTCTTGAAGATTATCTCTCGAATACTCCTCACGGCGACCAAACGTTCGTGGTCAGATGCAAAGATTCCATTTACTTTTAAAGGGGGCCTTATAAGTGGGAGTTCTTATAAGCGAAACTTAAAGGTAGAGGAAAGTTGCACCCTATGCCCGGGCTTTTATCATTTATAATCAACTAAATGTCGTTACTACTTTTCACTTTCTTTACAGACGATGGAGACAACTGTTTAATCGCACGACTCCGCTCCGCCTTTGTTCTCATGCGTGGCGTTCATGATCCGGTTCAACGCATTGCTAAAGATAAATTTTTCAAGAATGTTCTCAGAAGAACTTATGCTGGCATGGTAGACACCCTGGATGAGGCTGTAGGTGATATCACCGAGGCTTTCAGGACAGCAGGGTTCACGTTGAGGCGTTGATTGTCAGGTTCAACGCATTACACTGATTACATAATTAAAAGGTTCTTTGAATTATGATAGGGGTTTCCACGATAGCTGGTGGAGTTGCCCTGCAATTAGATCATAACGTGGTTCAAGTAAATGTCATTTCAATGATGATGGGATAAGAAAGGGGGTGGGAATCCGGGAAATTATGGGGAGAGGGAGGTGTACCGGAGGCGGGAGAGAAAACAACCCAGGATCAAAGTTTTTTAAGAGCAGGAAGCGGGAGAAATAGAGGGAAACTACGCAACAATGCTTGATATTTTGCAAACTAAAAAGTGCTAAAGACAGGAAGCCAAGAAAGAAAAAAGGGGCCGAGAACTCGAGATGCATGGCCCGGTACAAGGTAAGGAAGCCAGGAGGTATGGGAGCCGGAGCTGGAAGGTACGGGAGAAACGGGAGGTAAGGGAGCCGGAGCTGGGGGTGCAGGGGAGGAACGGAAGGTATAGGAGCCGAGGCCCTACCCCATTCTCACGGGCCTTGATGGTCTTAAATAATTTGTTAAAATACTTGCAGTTTAAAAGCAAAATTATGCAAAATTATTGCTTTGAAGCACTTAAGACCTTGAGTGCATTACATATTTTCCAAAGGCTTTGTGTCGAAAAGCAGGTTCAAACAGCAGAATGACTTTGCCATATTTTTTCAACCAAAGGGAATGTTACGTTTCATAGGTTATGGGATGACACACTTGTTATACTCAGTAATGATAATGGCGGGTTACGAAGGTCAGGAAATTTCAAGTGGCCCTTCCGTGGTACAAAACATACCGTGTGGGAGAGAGGGACCCTAGGGGCTGCATTTGTCCATGGAAAATTACTGCAACAAAAAGACGTGAAAAAAAGAGAATTGTTGCACGTGACAGACTGGTATTCAATGATAATCAGTCTAGCAGGTGAGGATTAAATCCATAATGACCTCTCTAGTAGTTAATATAGGAGTAGGCTCATTTTATATTTGTTCACACCAGAGAAAAGCAATGCAGCGAATTCAACGTTTCTTAGACTACGAGCAGTCTCTCTTTTTCTCTGAGTGGTTCGGCTGAGTTCCCTGTTTTTTTTGTTTCCCGCCGTTTTAGATTGCGTGATGAGTTTTTGTTGTTGTACGGAGTTACTCGATATACCAGTTGGAGCTATTCACACGAAGTAACGACGTTTTCAACGCTTGACAACGTATATATCCTTGTTTGTACGGATTGCTTGGTCTTTTCCGACGTATATATATCCTTGGTTGTAGGGATTGGTTTGTTTCGTCCAAATAAACGCCAGGTTACAAGTGGATTTGCACCTTACACTAAGTCCGTCGAGCGAAACGCTCGAGACACAAAAGTAACACCACGCGAATGCCTGAAGGCGCTAGACGGGAGAGGCTCTTTTCTCTTCTCGGGCTGCCGCCCTCGTTTTTCGCGTCTCGCAGCTTCACCGCTCGACGCTCGCCCGCGGGCACTCCTCTCACTAAATGAGATCTATATACAGCTATTTCGAGAAAGGTTGTCGGAAAAAATGTGCACGCGACAATCCCAAAAGGTAACGTGGGATATGATCAATACACTGTTCCTGACGATTGAACATTCTTCCACACAAATCTTTACAATTTCATCCCGGTGTGGGCCATCTCTTACCACGTTCCTACATGTATGGGAGCAAACGATTCCGGAGAAAATAGTGGCCAACAACCCGGCCGTTAAAGGGTAATCAAATGATCACGATTTCCCCCAGAACATTTACTTTAAAGTTAAATGCCTAATCTCATTGGGTTTACAGAGGTTTGGTGCATTATAGAGTTAAGGTAAAGGTAATCGTTTTCCCATTTTCGTGTTAATTTATTGTAAGCAAGCATCTATTAGTTAAAAACTTTTTTGCTGTTAGGAGGCAGTTTCGACCAAGAAGATCCAAAGCCAATTGACGGTTATGACATATGGGATACAATTTGCTCTGGAAAACTATCGCCTCGAGACGAAGTACTTATTAATATAGACACTAGCCAAGGAGCTGCGCTACGCGTGGTCAACTGGCGTCCAGTCAAGTAAAGAATTTTGTAGTGGAAATCTATTTTTGGTAAGTTATTTTTCCTTCACCCTCAATCTGATTCATTCTGAAGATCATCAAACTTGAAACCAGAGTGTGATCCACTGTAAAAGATGTAAAAAAAAATGTATAGGAAACTAAACGCACACTTCGTGAATACTTTAAAGAACATAGACGGGTAACAAGCAATTCACTCCACGCAAACGCCACAACAGCAGTCCCTTCCCACTTTAATCAACCTGGCCACTTGATCGCAGACATTGAACTTATTCCACTGGAATTACCCACCCTCAGCATGTCACGCAGTAAGTCAAGAGAAGCGTACCTCATAGGTAGAGGCAAAACCCTGTCACCAGACGGTCTCAACCGAAGGAACGAACATTGCTTGCATATTGACTGTTTCTATTTTTATTTTTTATTGTATAATCATTTACCAGTATATTATTCTATCTAGTATTAATAATTCTAGTTAATTATTAACCACTTATGTGAATTTTAAATTCAAATTTTAGGAGCCAGTAAAATATATTTTCTCTCGTTATGGTTCTGGCCTTGAGGAAGGCTAATTTTGTTAGCCGAAAAATTAGCCTATAATAAATCAGCTGTTTGCCGCAGTGCCAGTCCTGCATTCAGTTTTGTTTTATTTCACACTTTAAGCGACCTCCGGCTACAGCATCTGTTTGCTTAGGGATCCGGCAAGAGGAACTAGTCAGTTATATTTACGCGTTGCGTGGACCTCTGCATTCAAACAATTTTTCATAATTTTTAACTTACCCCTCTCACATTTCTATCGTTTTCTCTCCACCACCACATCATTTCTATTGTTTTCACTCCTCCTTTTATTCTAGTGAGCAGGTTATTTGGTTCTGGCTTTTTTAACCTTGAGTTAGGCCTTTTTGGCCTGGGTCTGGCCTGGCTGACCTTCTATATAAACCTGTCTGCTGTAAAAATAAAAGAAGGAGTGAAAACAATAGAAATGTGTTGGTGGTGGTGGCGGTGAGGGTGGAGGGAAAACAATAGAATTGTGGTTGTGGTGGAGGGAAAACAATAGAAATGTGGTGGTGGTGGTGGTGGTTTTATATAGTTTAACTATTCACAAAGCTGTGTTGAAAAAAGGTTGAGTCTAGGGTCGATGTGGGGTCGGTATGGGGTCGATCTATTTGTGGATGGAAAAATATATAGAATAATTGAGGAGGTGGAGGAGACGGAGGGAAATCAAGATTGAGGGAAAATAATAAAATTGTGGGGGAGGAGGGAAAATATTAAAGTTGTGGAAGAGGCAATATAAAAATTGAGTAGGGAAAATAATAAAATTCTGGAGGAGGGAGAAAATAGAAATGAAAAGGGAGAGGGGTAAGAAAAAATTATGCATAGTGTAAAAAAAGATAGCTTGCCTTAACTTTGACTATTCTAATAGATTTCTTTTAAATCACTGAGTATTTCATCTTTTCAGCTTTTTGCAATTATTTTAATAAAGGGTCATAGAGTTGATTTCTTGTGTCTTAAGAAACGAGTCTGCTTTTATTACGAGTGTTTATTAATTAGTTGCGTGTTTTAATTAATCCTTCTTAAGTTATTAATTTAAAATTAAAGTTAAATTAATTATTAATAATGGTTTTTATTGTGGAGCTGAACCAATTTGTATGCAAATGTGGGCTTGTTAACTCGCATAATTAACTAACTAACGGTGCGTGAAACTACAAGACTTCAATAGTTTTTCACATCCTCGAGATACAAAGGAGAAAACAGTTTTGTAATAGTCAGTCAAAATTGTAATAAAGAGTCTTTAGCTCCACTTTCTGTATGTGTGTACGTTTCGTTTATATATACGATTTTCAGCGCTAAATAGAAGACATTATAAGCCGTTTCTCGCGCTGCTAGGAGATCGCTCCTCTTATTCCTTTTTTATATACAGCTATTTCGAGAAAGGTTGTAGGGAAAAGTGCACTCGACAATCCCAAAAGGTATTGTGGGTAGTTTTGAGTTCACTTTTCTTCACAGAAATTTGAAAGAATGGCACTTGAGGCCATGGACATATGTTTGCGAGTGCTAAAGGAAAGCACTGACAAATAAATTCGACAGCCACAATCGTCAGGAACAGTGTATTGATCATATCCCATGTTACCTTTCGGGATTGTCGCGTGCACATTTTTTCCGACAACCTTTCTCGAAATAGCTGTATATAGACGTTCCGGCAAACTGGACTAAAGTTACTTACCAGGCAAGTCTAGGCAAGCCTATTGTTCCGATTGTTTAAGAGTGACATATGGAGCGAGGCACTTATTAGTATGGAGGAACGCATTTTTACCCAGCTAGCTAGACACTGACAAGGCACATAATTAATAGGCAGGAAGGCAATTAGTATGCAGGAAGACAGTTATGCGTATTAATAAAAGGGCATCCACTTTTTGCGAAGGAATCGAAAGAGAATCCATAAATTCGGTTAAGTTCATCCCTCTACCACTATTATTAATTTTAATTTGTTCAACTCTTCTCAGTTCCGATAACATGACAGGAATCAGAGTAAAAAGCAAATAGCGAGCTACAGAAGCATTTTTTTCTTGCAGGAAAGTAAATCTTTTATAACGGCGGACATTGGACTAGGGCGAAATGCCGGTCAACTACTTACTTGACATTGAGGCTAGTCACAGGTGATGCAGGTTCAGTATTTGTATCGCAAACTGCAAAATACAATGTTTGCATGAGTTGTACTTCCGATCCAAAACTTACCCTGCAGTGAGATGTTCATATCTTTGATGATCAATCGGAGTTCATCCAGGAAATCGTCGGGCTCAAATTCTCCGACCGCGCATACAGTTAGCTGTCGTTAGCTATCACAAGAGTAAGAACAAAATATTCGCTCACTAAACGTATGAGAATTGCCTCAGTCAAACTTGGAAAGCAACCTAAGTTAATTCGCTGTTTTCAGTCTCCTGAAGAGAATAACTGAGGTTTGATTAGTTTCAGGTCAGGTAGAAACCTATATATTATCAAACCTTAAGAAGAATTACTTTGAATGAGAAATAATTAAATAAGCTCAAACAGCAAACGCTTCTGTTTAGTTATACACTTAAATAAATGCCTTAATCATATGTTAATAGATCGTGCTGAAATCCCGGACTTTTGAGTTTTAGTTTTTAACAATCTGAAGCACTACTGTCTAAAACTATTGTAAAAATTATCAACAGACTACCCAACCACGTAGGAGTCGAAATCACTCACTCCCTTCATACATTTTTCTTCTTTGTCGCCTCCCATTTTGGACTTTTACTTTTAAGCTTAAAGGTCCTTATCTATGTTTACTTTCTGTAGTATAAGAACTTATTATAACTCATGAATCTCATGAGTCACTTTAATCTAAAGCCCCTTTTAAGCTTGAGCTTTAGGAACCTCTTCAACAAACATACGGGACACTGAGTTGTATCCTGTGTAACCATCAACATTTCCATATGAGGCGCAGTTGCCGATCCAGAATCCCACGCGCACCTTTCCTTTATGGATGTTATTACAGTGCCCCTCAATATGGCGGACGCGATGGGGATTGTTATTACCGCCTGTCTCCATGTAGACAATTCCGTCAATGGGCAGAGGAGCAGAACACTCAGCGCCATTGAAAGTGAAGTACCAACGTTTGCAGCAGTTATTACAGGCGTGAATTCTTAATGCACCTGTCCAGTAAACATGAAGGGCAGTATCAGAAACGTTTTTGGTGAAAACACAGTCCTGCAAAAAAAAATACCAAAAATTTGACAGAAATCTATTAATGAAGAGGCTCGGCAACACGTTGTTCCATGTTCCATGACATCCAAAACCTAGATCTAGCTTAGATCTAATAGCAACTGCCTAGTGCGCAATATTGGTTGTGGTCGTTGTGGACAGACAAATAAATTAGTTGATAAATGAAGAGGCAAGGTTGACTCCACAGCTGGGAGGTTGAATTTATCCTTTTTTGGAAAAAGGGACTAATGTAATCCAATAGCGCTGTAGTCAGGCTTACTTTATGCATTTCTTAATTTGATATACAAGATTTTGCTGGCTAGGAATAGATCTACCATGATCAAGCACCCTTAGGTTTTAAACTTGGCCCCGTCAACGCAGCCCGTAGAAACGGTGACCCCGTCAATGGCTTGTCCTCCTCTCCACAACTCTTCATTAAATTCTTCATCCAGCGTTAGAGACCGTTTTAAGCTAGATCTTTGACATTCCAGATGTCACGCGTATTGGTTGCTGGAAATCGTATGTGCCGACCAATTCAAAACCTTAACATTCCCCGGCAAACCCCGGGCATTTGACCATCCCTTGTGCCCGGGGATGGTGAATTTGAACTGCAAGCCTCAAGTTTAACTTTTTTTAAGATCCGGTGTCTGACAACGTAGTTCGATACTCATGCGATCTTTCACATAATTAGATGGAAGACTTTAAAGTTTAACACACATCTTTTGTAAACGAATGGCTTGTTCGACAAGGACTATCAAAAACTACATGTATCCAGTTTTGTTACCATGACCCCAATTTCCCTCCCTTTTTTAATACAAAGTATATTATCACTGGGAGATATAAGCCCGACTTGCTTTGAGACGTCCGAAACATTTGCTTTTCATTAATCCACACACCATATAATTTGCAAAACATTTCCTCTTAGGGAGAAGCATTTGACCACCACCATGGGGTAATTTGTAAGGAGAACTTCTCTCTCCTCCGCAAAGGCCTCTTTGTATCGTAGGGAACCTGGGGAGAGAGAAAAAGGAAGCGCGCGTGGGACAATGGGATACTCAGCGGGAATCTCTGCTGAGCAGAAAAGAAGAGTCTGACCAGGCATGCCTTAAAAAGTTCAAATGCCAAGGGGGTTGCTCTGAGATGTTAAAGTTTCGAATTGATCGGCGCATAAGTCTTCAGAGTCAACTGAGAGATGAAATGTCCTTGTTAGTAGCAGAGACTAGGCTGAGACTCTTACCATGAGATACAGGCCAGAGAAACCGTTACACGTTTTTTTGTACAACCAAAGCAAGAAATCATTTTCAAGAAGGTCACGACATTTGTTCAGAGCTGTTCAGTAATCACACACACAAGCACGCTTCTGTTATGCCGAAACCCCAAAGCTTTACCCGAAACACTGACGAAAATCGTGACATTCTTAAAAACTTTACAGGCGTAGTTTTTCGCTAGATTAAAGTTTGCAAAAAAAACTTGGCCTCACCCAGTCGCTTGAACTTGTTAATATCACAGCCCTATAGTTACTTGCAATATAACCTGTTCCAGGCGTTTGGATGGAGGGGACTGTCGCGCGAGAGAAGTGAACAGGAAAAACAGCTAGGGGGTGGGGTAGGGGGTGAGAGAGAAGGAGAGAATCCCTCTCTTTCTGCATATCTTTCCCGCTCTCTTACTTCGCGCCGCACTCCACTATCTGAATCGAACGCCTGGACTGAACAGGCTATTTGCTGTATGAATAACAGCACAATTAACTGCACAGAAAGAGACTAACTGCTCCTTGACCAGACACTGGCTTTTAACGAGCAAGCCCAAGTACCTCTTTGTTTGCAGAGCTAGTCCGCCGCAGTTGCTGAACAGCTATATACGGTACAACTAATAAGTAACCCTCTTCGGACAATGGACAGGAGGCCACTTAGTAAAGTTTCCGAAGTGATTTACTGACAATTTTGGCTAGGCTAAGTATAAAATCTGCTTGAACGTTAAAAACTGGAGAAAAACAACCGTGCAGACCGAAATACGACCTGAAGAAGAACCTTAAATAAGGAATTGGTAGAGGCGAGCAATTAGGCCCGGACAGCGTTGGATCTTTGCAGTCTTTATACCCCACATAAGTAGGCAGCTAAATTGTACTGGATACTGGGAAATAAATTTCAGGCCTTCGGGAATTTTGAATTTTAAAAATATGACAGGAAACAAGGACATACATAGCTCTCATTGAAGCATGGCGAAATTGTATCTCATTGCACAGCATGGGTGACAGGCGTTCGTAAGAGAAGGGGAAGGCAATTTTGGCGCGAGACTGCGCGCGAGGGACTGACTTTCGCGCCTGTCGCGCGCCCGGAATCCCGCTCCCCTCCCTTTCAAACATATTTTGCCACGCAGGAATTCATCGCCTGATTTTGCTCGGATTAGTTGAAATGGTATTTTCTTATTCCTATATTAATCTTGTTTTGCAATTACCATAAAAGTTTTTTTTCAAGTTTTGATAATAACCAACCATTTACATTGCTGGAAAGAGTACCTTATGCGCTCGAAATTCTGTCGACAGAATTTAAACAAATTACGTGTGTAACTAGGCCCCTATATAGAGGATTTCCTCTTATGAGGATCTTGCCAGAAGCCAATAGCTGTTTGTTGGTATTTTAGCCTGTTCGAGGCGTTCAGATAGAGGGGAGCGGTGCGAAGTAAAACGGGAGCGCGAAAAAATAAAAGCGAGGGAGGAGGAGAGGTGAGAGAGGGAACGCCTGTAAGATTTGTTTTAAATAGACTCTTCCGCCCACTCAGGTCGCATCAGCTGTAGGTGGTCTTCTCTTATCAATCAAGACTGGTGTTACGGCCCCATACATTTATTATTTTTCTCGCGAATAAATCGAAATTTCTCAGATCAAAAATTAATATTATGTATACGTAATCTTACTAAAAACCTAATGTAAGACTTTCAGACAATAGAGAGCGGAAGAAGTATTCATGCACAATGAATTTATTTACGGCTTTAAAACATGATTTCAGCGTGTACGTGACAAAAAAATTATGAATCAAGTGACAAACAAATATCGCTCATTTCGATAGAAACTGAAGTCGTTTCAATACAGATCGTTAACTCAAGCAATGAACATGCACAACCATTGAAGGGAAAATTTACTATTCGGTGATTGAGTGGACCTCGTCAATAGCGATAGCTGCAACTTGCTTTCCAAGCTTTCCTTTTTGAAGTCCTTTTGTCCATTCCTTAGACAGCCACGATTTGGGACTGCAGTATACAATTTCACAGCTTCCACTTTTAACGGCTTCATCCACATCCAGTCTCCCATCATTGCCGCCGCTACTCCGATTTTGTTCATATGTTCCACTTAGTGTTTCATGATGGCAATCAACGGAGTTACCACAACAATCGTAAATGGCATTCTATCCTGCCTTAATTCAAACGCACGCTTTATTCGAGGAAAAGCTGGAAAATAATGCTTTTTCCAAAGCCAGTCGGTGAAATTGCGAAGACATCTATCCTGCCGACTACGTGTTTTAAACAGTTTCCTTGCTCTCCCCGTTTAGCCTCCACGTTTGGAAAGTCAACTCAGCGCTGTGTTTGTTGCGAGTTCGAATTCTGCGTGACGGGACGGAGAGTCTATCATCACCGCCATATCCCATTTCTCGCTGTGATCGAAGACGCTCCACTGTTGACAAAAACTGTCAAAATCCACCAGTCAGAGGGTATACCAGGATCTGGTATACCGGAACGCGATCTTGTTAAAAATTCTTACAAGCGTTCCCGCACCTCTCTCCCCAGTCCCCCTCTACTTTTCATTGCTTTCTTTACTTCGCACCGCTCTCCACTATCTGAACGCTTGGAACAGGCTATTGGTATTTGCACTAAGCAAGCAAAAGGCCTTATGCTATATGTTGTGTGTAAATTTGATAATTGTATGCAGATAAATCGCAATTGCACGACTCACCTTGATCAGACCATTGTCCTTTCCATCATTCACGTTTTTCCAGACGCATTCTTTCCAGTTCTTAAACGGCATCGGGCCAGGCTCCCCTTTCTGACCCGAGAAACCCTGGGCTCCAGGTTCTCCTTTAGCCCCTTCCTCTCCCTTTACACCAGCAGGTCCCTTATCACCAGGAGGTCCCTGAGGTCCAGTTTTCCCCTGCAATCCTTGATCACCTTTAGTTCCATCACGTCCGTCACGTCCGTCGCGGTCTGGCGCCCCAGGAGTACCATGCTTGCCGGGCATGCCGGGAATGCCACAACCACCATAACAAAACGATGGAGATTGCTAGTTTCAAACAAGAAAATATAAAAAATTATTAAAAATATATCTTATCCTGCGACTGATTGATCCTGATTGTATTTAGCTTTAGTTCGCAAAAAGCTGAAAGGCAGAAAGGCCGGTATGTGTACTTTTAGTAGAAACAGCTATTAATAGCTTACCTTATCTCCAAAAAACTTTTTGTCCAACGAACTAATGTTCAACTGAAACTTTGAATTTCCTAAGGTCGCAGATTCAGTAAAGGTGGAAAACTTTTCATTTTCATATGTTGGCTTTTCCTGGCTGCTTCTTAAATACCGCGAGTAGTCAATCGATAAAAATCGGTAGCAATCAAGTGATTTTTATTGATTGATAACGGAAATCGTTGAAAATTGATGAACTGAATTGCTGTATCAAATTGATATTATCGATTATTTACGACTTTAACGATTTATAACGAAAGTCCGCCATTGTTTTCTTTTTGGCATGAGTCAAATAGTACAGCTAAGAAAACACATCCACGAGTTACCCAGCTGATCAGCACACATGAAAATGAGAGATGTGGAAACTATTACACACAAGTTTCTCTCTAAAACCCTTTAAAACAAAAACGCCAAAATGTCAGACATTCCTTCGAGTCGGATTCAGGCTAGAAGATTTTCCGCGATATATTTTCACCGTTTTCCGCTATCAATCGATAAAAAGCACTTGGTCCTTAACGATTTTTATCGATCTCGATTTTTATCCATTGACTACTCAGGGTCCTACGGGTCTTCCAGGATGTAACTGCACCCGGATCTATACACCTACGTTATTTTGAAAGGGTGGTAGATCTGAAAAACTAGACGCCTACAAAGGCTTGGCAAATACCAGCCATCAGAAGAAGATTTTAAACCTGGTTTTAAAGGAAAAATTTCTTTATAAGTGATAATGTTTGATCAACAATATAGTGATAAATGTTTGATCCTTCGACTCTTAATTGCCACTCAATTGTCAATAAATTTACTATTTGCGTGAATTCAGGTTTAATTTTTCAATCAACTGATGAACAGATGTTTCTTCCGATATGAATCGATCAAATCAGTAAAAATCAAAATTAATCGATAAGGGAAACGAGTGTGTCCACGACGTGAAAATGCCTAATTTCAAATTTTGTGGAGGACTTGAACACAAGACAACGACTTTCTCTTTCTTTTCCTGACCTTTGATGCAGAGTTTTAGAATTAAACTCCAGAAATCGTTGCCAACATTTGACGAAACAAACGAGATGAAATAAGCGCCATAAAGTTTAACGCATCGCGACTCCACTTCTTAAGTGACGTTTTCGTAGCCGTCGCCTTAGCTGTTGCTTAAGCTCCCTAATAAAGCTATGAGAGGTGAAGATATAACACCTATTGCTTTTTGCCGTTCTCGTTGACGTCACCGTCGTCGTTGCTTAAGCTCCCTATTGTCAAATGTCAGGGGCGTAGCGTCCTCGAGTGCACATTTTTTTTTATATATATATATATTAACAGAGATCTTTATTACCACTACATCACTTACAACACTTTCACTACAAAATTTAAGGTTACAAAAAATTACAATTAAGAATTAAGATTCCAACGATTAATACAACATACACTGCAACCAGGCTTGCTTCACGCATACGTAGATTAGATTATAATCATTTACAGTAAGGAGAGGAGAGGCTTCCATTGTGAAAGAAATTTTGCTTTTTGTCCTTTGGAATAAAAAATCGATCTTTGCACAATTAACTTGTCTTTAACGAATTCAAGAAAGTGATCAAAGCTTGGGGGTTTAATTTCGCTCCTTTGCAGGAAGATATGTCTCTTGCCAAGAAGGATATAATAGTTAAGGATTTGCCTTTTAGGATCTTCGGGATTATAGCCATACATTATACTTAAGTCATCAAATAGCAAACATTCACCACTGTGAGTTTTCCACCAGCTAATTACTTCAAACCAAAACTTTTGAATTACTATACAGTTAACTAGCATATGGGAGAGCGTTTCTAGGGAATCACAATGTATGCAGAGAGGAGAGTTTACGATTT
>BOPM01000507.1:271733-290496 GCA_022179025.1 Porites australiensis | reverse complement strand
TAATTCTTCAAAAGGGATATTGCTGTGCACATGCGTAATACGAAGCACGGGGGTGTGTTAAAAAGAATTCTAAATCAGCTTAAGTACTTAGCATCTTATTTAAACACGCAATTCAAATTTCAGTTTTTAGGGAACAGAAAGAGTGCACGTAATCTGGAGTCACTCAGTGTGTCGTAACAATAATGCGCAAGTGTTCGTAGTAAAACTTTGATTACTAAATTTGGCTACTTTGATTGTTATTATCACATGCAAGTAATCTTTGCTACATACAATAGCAAGCATTTGCATTGCAGTAACACGCACAGACTGAAAGTAAAAATCTCTAGAAAACTGTAGATGTGAGCCTCTGTATGGGTATTTCCGACGAAATCGAAGTCGCGACGATCACCATTGATGAAGAGACCATCTTAGAGATTAAAGCGACGATCGCATTGCCATTTCAATTAAGTTTGACAACGCATGGAATGACGGCAACGAAACTTGCAAAAGGTGCGCTGAACGTTTAGATGTTTTTTTTTTTTCGCTTATTTTCTCGTTTCCCTCGTCGCAATGGTTGAATGGAGTTCGTTAGCAGCGTTACATTGCGCAAAGCATGCAATTCTTGATATGCGACGATTTCGCTAGAAAAACCAACGATTTGATGGAAAACGCCCGACGAAACCCACGTCCGTGGGTACCCACACAGAAGCTCTGATCTGTGAATTATTTTTGCTCTTCCCCTGAACTTTCTTGAGTGAATGGCTACCCAATAAGCAATAGTTTCCTGATGTTAAACAAGGATGGAGGCCATTAACTAAGAAGAAGTCTCTCCTTGGTTTAGATTAAGTAAATGTACCTTGGCAGTCTTGATCCTGTGTTAAGCACACGTAGCTGTACCCAGCAAAACTGAAAGCAAAAGTGAAACCTGTTTCCACAAGTGCAGTGTTGCCTTGTTCTTAAAAGATATCACGCCACACCGTTTCTCCAATATGAATGGTCCGAATCCCATCAACAGAACAGATGACGTCTTTCCTTAAAGATCAACCCCCGTTGTCACGGTGATTCAAGTACCAACAAGAGAGGCTACGTGACTGTGTTGTTGTCTCTCCATATACCCCCGTTTTCAAGATAGCGCTATCTGAATTTACTCGATCCCTTAGATCAGCATGAAACACTAGAATGCTAGAATTCAGCGTTATCCTCCTCTCAATAAAAATGTAGTTATCCCAGGATAGCCCTTTATTTGCAAGAAAAAAACTTAATGTAAGAGGGTCTTGCAGTAAAATGACATATGTATAAAACGACT
Organism: Porites australiensis; assembly: GCA_022179025.1. Lineage (NCBI taxonomy): Eukaryota > Metazoa > Cnidaria > Anthozoa > Scleractinia > Poritidae > Porites > Porites australiensis. Next base: position 289,211 of record BOPM01000507.1, on the reverse strand, counting down.
GCTAATAAAAACACAAGGATGTGCCAGAGTAAACAGAGGCTGAATGGAATTAACCTTTGTAATAAAATATGGCTTACTAAGAAGCTGAATACGCTGTCAATAAGTCAAAAAGTTTCTAAATCCCCAAAATGACTTTCCCTTTGCCTCCCAAGGACTCAGATAGCTGAAAGCGTAGAGATAGGCTGTGCTCGTCAGAAAATTGGAAATGAACCCTAAAATGTGAAGCACAATACCAATTTGGGCGTGGATCAAGGTTTTATTTTAACACTCACAAAACCGTGAACGTCAGAAATATTACTGGAATGTTATTTTGTCTAGGAAATCCGCTTAGGTTTAAAGAATGAACTACTGACAAGGCTAAAACTTATATACTTAAAAAAGAAAAATCCGAACGTATTCGACTCTACAGGGCATCATCAAGGTAAGAAAATACCGTCCACTACATATAATCGCACATGTCATATCCTCCTTTTCGATGGGAAAAGTTTCGCAACGTAGCAGTTAATCTGTCTGTTCAAGCTAGGCTTCAATTACTCAGGTAGATTAAGGCCTGGGTCTAAGTCTTTTTCGATTTTTATGTACAGTTTCTAAAAACTATGGTTAAAGACATCTACGAGGGACGATATATGGTAATGAAAACTAAATCTAAAAAACTTGAAAGAAGATATTTAAATTATTTGGTCGCGTGATCGACCACGCCCTCCACTGTTCGAAAATTGTAACCAACGATTCCCACCACTTGCCAAACGAGTATAGCTCCAGTTTCTCTGTATCAAAACATTGTCCCTACAAAGTGTCTACGAAATCAGCTCGGAATGGTTCGAAGCATTACAATAGGCAGGTGCAATTGATGTTCACTGACTAGTGCCAGTCCTCCTCCAAATAAAATTATCGACAGGGGAAAGACGTTTATTGACCTCGCGTCATTCCGATTGTTTTTACATGAAGACTATTAGTAGCCACTTTTCGACCTACTAAAGGAAAACGGTTTACTCTCTTTCTCTTGGGAATTTCGACTCAAAGCATTTCTCAATAAAACAGGGCGTGGCTGGTCATGTGATGTAGTTATAAATATTTTTAAAATGAAATTGGAAGATTTCTAGGTTGTGATTGGCCTTAAATTGTTACTCATGGGATATCTTGAAAATACTTTACGTTATACCACTCCCCTTTAAAACTTCTGAAAACTTTGTAATGACCCAGGCCTTATTCTACTTGAGTATGGAATCATTAGGCCTTCGTTTTAGGTTGTGTTCTTGAAGATTAGCTCTTAGAATACTCTTCACGGCGGCATAACGTTCAGCGTCAGATGCAAAGTTTCCGTTTACTTTTGCGAAGATGAGAGTGCAAAGGTTCCAAAGGCATTTCTGTACGAAACCGGTGCTTACGGCGGTTCGCTGAAATTTAGAAGCCGATCAGGCATATAAAAGACTTAACCGTAAACAGCAACTGTGATGTGTTTGTAAGGCCCGGTTCAGGCGCCGAACTTTTCACGAGCCGAACCTAGTACATTGAATTAAGTACAAGAAAAGTTCGGCGTCTGAATCAATTAGGAACGCCTGTTTCAATTTGGAACGGCTCAGCCGTTCTTTTCGCCTAGCCTGGCCGAGAATTTCGCCTTTGAAGCGACTTTGGAGCGGCTTTGATTTAGACACGGAGCTTTTCATGTACCGAACCTAATGCATAAATTATTATAACGTATTTTGTAAGCAGTTTGACCGAAATGAGCATTTTTCACCTCTTGAACTTAGTTCAACTGCAATTAAGATCGGCGTCTGAATCAGTTCAGATGGTCTAAATAATTTGGGTCGGCCTTAATTCGAATTAGATTCGGCTCATAAAAAGATCGGCGTCTGAATCGGACCTAATTTTTTGGTTTGCTCGTTTAGGTAGAGTAGCTAAATGTCGATAAGCGCACTGCCACTCTAAAGAAAGATTTGAGGATACCAATCTACATACCTAACGAGGCAACAACATCCTCTCCCATTGATTTGCAACCACCACATAGAGTTTCGACGATTGATAGATTGTGACAAAAAAAAAAACTAGAATACTAAGATAAGGGAGAACACCAGCATGAAGAGAGAGCATTACTCCACGAAGGGTGTCGTTTTTCGGACAGGGAGCAGTCCCCGAAAATCTGTGGCGGAGGGAAATGCGGTAGAACTATGATGTGTATGAAGTCATTACTTATTATGCTGCTGTATTTTCAGTATAAGACTCTGAGTGTACAGTAGAATTGTCCAACCCCTTGAACAAATGATTCCTTCAACCTGGAGAGTTCCACTTCCCTTTTAAATCTGTAATTTTCTCCATATGTTTCCAAGCTCTCGATAATCAGAACGAATCGCAGTTTTTCCTAAAATTAAAAGATTCGAGAGTTGGAATGCTAATGGAATTCAAAACTCAAGAGAGGCTATAAATTAATCATGGCACAGCTCAAAAGATGAATAGATGGTTGGAGGGCAGTTTTGGTTAAGCGAATAGATCTCTTCTGTTTTTAGGCTGTTAAAAATTATGCTAACCCTTGACACCGATCACCAGAACTCAAATACTTCATGTTTTTTGACATAGGGTGACGTATGGCCGTATTATCGGTTGGGATGTAACGTTTTCCTATCAATTTCGAAATCAGGATGATTTATAAGTTTTTGCAATTTACATTAATAGTCTATTATCAAATAATATACGTTAAATAGAACGATCTCTGTACAACAAGAGAGACTAGTTTTGGGAAAAAACAACTGCACGATGTTAATAAACGCAATTTAAAAACTAGTCACGGTTTTCTTAGCTGCTTTTTTTATTTAACTCATCTACGGTGGGTGGCGTTTAAATGCACAGCAACTGTGTAATGGAATTTTTTTCCGACACAATTAGATCACTATATCTTTTTACTCAAGTCATAGGGACACTGAACAATTTAAGCCTTCCATATAACAATGTCTTTCTCTTGTTATTCTACAAATTAAAACTGTATTTTTACGTTACGCCTTTTGAGCAGACCGTAAATTGTTCAGTGTCATTTGTGTAAACAGAACGATCACACTGAACGTTGTAAGACGAAAACCGTCTCAGATCTCTGAAGATCGTTTTTCTCTTTAGTTTACATGGTGCACGTGCATTCTCCTGTTCTGATAGAGTCGTTTCATTCGAGGCAGAAAGTCGGAGTTGGAATTTTTGAAAGCGTGGTCTTATTTGGAAATCATTGACCTCAGACCCCACTCGCGGCATGGGCTTGTTACCAAGGATAATTCATCTGAGGGGGGAGGGAAGAGGGGAGACAGGGTTGACTCCACACGACGAGGTTTACACAGTATTAGAAGACTTTGTTATTGCCATGAGTTGCTAAAACTTTAATCAAGTTGCCCCGCATCAAAGGTTGCTCCAAATAGCCGAGAAAACAGCCTGGGATAAGAGATCTTAAAGGCCAGGAAGCGGGAGAAATGGAGGGAAACTACGCAGCAACAGTAGCAGCAGTCTCTCTTTTCTCTAAGTTCGTCGAACGAAACGCTCGAGACACGAAAATGACCACGCGCATGCCTGAAGGCACTCGACGGGAGAGGCTCTTTTCTGTTCTCGGGTGCAGCCCTCGTTTCTCGTTCCTCCATGTATAGCAAACGATTCCGGAGAAAACAGTGGCCAACAACCCGTTAAGGGGTAATTAATCAACTGAACACGATTCCCCCAGTTATTTATTTGAAAGATATATGCGTGATCTCATTGGGTTTTTTGAGGTTTGGTGCAATAAAAGGGGGTGGTAGGCCTACACGACTTTTACCTCATGCCAAAATGCTGCTTATTATAATAAAGTTGTTTTTATCTGCTGGGTAGATTATGCTCTGGAAGGTTCTGCATTTATACTGAGCAAATGTGATTTTAGCTGCATGTTTCACACTGAGGGGTCATGACATACATATCAATTGACTGTAGTTATTGTTTTCTGGTCGGCAGGATTTGCCCTCTGATGCAAGCGCATTTTCTTTGACCTCTTTTGAAGCGTAAAGCTTTTTTATTACGGCTGAATAAGGGTTCCAATTTTCTCCAAAGTGCCTTCTGGATCTGAATAACTAAGCGATATTCTTTAGTCCGTGAGTGTAATGTTTTTCTGCAATGCTGTATCACGCTGGGCCCAGCTCGTCAGTTTTCTTTGCAGAATGTTAAATTATCACGGATAGTGACTTACAGATCCAAAATTATAAGAGTGATCTGCAGCTTAAACTGAAGTTACATAAACTTTTTATGGAGAATTGAATTGTGACTCAGTAAACTCCAGTTTAGTGTTTTTCTAAAGATAGTGTGAGTCTTTTGACTGGAGCGCGAAGTTCCTCCCTTGGTAATAGCTTTGAATAAGCTTAACAGTCTTTAAACTGTTTGTTATTGCCACAGTTTGTGATCAGGCAAGACCATGGTTTCGGTTCTCCACACGAAGGCTCATCAGTTGCCGGGTTGGCTTTGTGCTTAGTTGCTCTTGCAAGAGCAACTTTAGTTGTACTTTGTTGTGGCGAGAACGGTACAGCCGTTCTGTCTATTGAGCTTTGAACTTGAACATAAATACCCACGTGGCGGATCGAAATTCTTGTTTTCCTATTGGTTTCTGAACGTAACCAATTACAGAGTGTGTATTTCGGTCCTCTTCTGTTTCAAGCTAGAGGTGTGTTTTCTTGGATAGCATTTCGTGAAAATTAAAGCACTTTCTTTTATGGAAGAGTTCGTGGACTCTTGTAAATAAGTGCGCACAGAGTTTCCGTACACTCCCTCTAAAAACTGGAGTGGATACGTTCCTTGTTAGGTGCGCAATGTTGAACTTTCTACTCTGTGCTTGGTTTTTATTAGTGCCTGTGTTGACTTTCATAAGGTAAAACGGGGCCTACCCGTAAACAAATCATTGCAATAAAAGGGGGTGGTAGGCCTACACGACTTTTACCTCATGCCATAATGCTGCTTATTCCAATAAAGTTGTTTTTATATGCTGGGTAGATTATGCTCTGGAAGGTTCTGCATCTATACTGAGCAAATGTGATTTTAGCCGCATGCTTCACAGTGAGAGGTCATGAAAGGTAATCTTTTGCTCATTTTCGTCTTAATTTATTGTAAGCAATCATCTATAAGCTACGACCTTTTTTGCGGTTAGGAAGGCAGTTTTGACCAAGAATATCCAAAGACAATATGACCTATGGGAAACAATCTCCTCTGGAAAACCATCGCCGCCAGACGAAGTACTTATTAATATCTTATCATGCGTCACTGATGCGTTCTGCAGCTTGAGACGGCACACTGACTTGCATGTAAAATTTTTGACTCAACGATTTCACCAATTTTAACCTACAACAATGAAGTTTGGGGTGCTTTTGTTAAATCAGATTTTAACTCCTGGGACAGCTTTGCAATTGAGAAAACCCATTTACAACTCGACTGATTTACAACTACACAACAAGGCATTCAAAATTGCGTGTAGAGCTGAACTCGGTAAATTCCCCAAGATCAGTGATATAAATAAAAAGATTCTAAATTACATAAGCTATATTTGAAAGATAAAGATAAAGATTCTATAGTTAAACAAGCCTTACAAATTTCAATTGACCTTCATTATAACGGAAAAAATAGCTTTTACTCTAATCTCATGAAGATGGTTGACTACTACGATCTAAACTGTGTCTTTTCTTGTATAATTCATTGAATGACTCTAAAGTTAAACGGTATGTCGGCGTAATGAAAAATAAATACGTTTCTTACTGGAACCAGACCCCTCAACAATTACAAAAACTCAGTTTCAGTTTATTGTACAATCAAAATGGACTGTAGCCCCTCGCCATACCTAGTTTTAACAAGAAAAAACCCCGCGTCAAGAAAAGCTCTTCTTAAAATTAGAATAAGTAGACATCAACTTAGAATTGAAACGGGTAGACACAAAAAAAATCCCTCGCAATGAAAGGATATGTTCCTTTTGTAACAGTTACAAAATTGAGGATGAAAATCATTTCTTACTAGACTGTAAGGCTTATTCTCAGATTAGAGACGTACTTTTCTCCAAAAAAGAAACTAAAATATCTCATTTCATGAATTCTTCTGATTATTTAATTAACTGTCAATTAATTAGTTTTCTTTATCTCGCAATTCTTTGAATTAACAAATAAATTAATATCAATGAATGAATGAGAACTGTAATGTTTTGTAATGTTTTACAATAATTAGTTGAATTATTAATTAAATTTAGACTAGTACCATTGGCAATACTCTAATACCTTTATGGTCATGAAAATAAAGCTTTTGTTGTTATTGTTGTTGTTGCGTATCAGAAGCAAAAAAACAACACAGGGGGGGGGAGCAAGGAGCACACCTTTTTGTCGGAATATGGGTACAGCACGGGGTGTCCCAACTTAATGTGACGAGGACTGCAATACTCGACACCTCGTCACATTAGTTGGGACAGTAGGCTTATTTTCTGCTTCCCCCCCCCCCCCCCCCCCCCCTTTTTTTTGTTTCCCCCCCCCCCCCCCGCCCCAATGGTTTTTTGAGAGTTTTCATGTCAGAAGCAAAAAAATCAACACAAGGAGGGGGGGAGGAGCACAACCTTTTTGTCAGAAATATGGGTACAACAAGGGGTGTCCCAGCTAAGTGTGACGAGGATTGCAGGTATGTGAGGTACCCCGCTTTTGTGGGGGTAACCCGCATGTGCATATAATCTCTTCTACCGTCATCCCACCTATTAAGTAAACGTGATCAAATTAAAATGAGAGATTATATGGACAGGCAGGTTACCCCACCTATGCGAATTACCTCACCTACCTGGGGTCCCCCTCCTTTGTGTAAACAGGCCCTTTTTTTGGAATTGATCTGACTCATGTGAAGTATAACGTCTGCACAAGGGTTCAGTTACTTCATGAATAAATAATTGATAGGAGGAATACTGTTCTGTTCACTTCTTTGATTATTGTTAATTATCATTATCATTATCATTATCATTATTATTGGTCAATACATCTATCATGATCCAGAGCTTAAGGACAAGCATACCAGGTGTTAAACAAGTATGGCTAGCCGACGACTCTGCGGGGGGTGGACAAATTGTGCCGTTGTGGAACTGGTACAATCACCTGAGTCAGGAGGGAAAGAAGTATGGTTATCTAGTGAATGGATCAAGGAGCTGACCGTGTAAGAAAAATGAGAACAGGGGCTTGGCATGAGGGTTGGAGCGAAAAAAAAAAACGACGACTTATTAGCGAGCACTTTTCAGTTGCTAAATGGTACTGAAATGGGAAGCTTTTATCCAAAACTCTCAGGCATGCAATTAGCTGTCCTTAGCTATCACAAGAGTAAACATAATAAAATGTTCCCTCCGCGATCACTAAACTTATAAGAGTTGCCTCAATTTTCGAAAGCAACCTAAGTTAATTCTCTGCTTTTAGTCTACTGGCGAGAAATGCTGAGGTTTGATCATATACTTTCAGGTCAGTTAAAAACCTCTCTATTATCAAACCTTAAGAAGAATTGCTTTGAATGAGAAATAATTAAATAAGCTCAAACAGCAAACGGTCCTTTTTAGTTATACACTTTAATAAACGTCTTAATCATATGTTAATAGATCGTGCTGAAATCCCGGACTTGTGAGTTTTAGTTTTTAACAATCTGAAGCACTACTGTCTAAAACTATTATAAAAATCATCAACAGACTACCCAACCACGTAGGGGTCGAAATCACTCACTCTCTTTCAAAGTCTTTTATCTATTTTTACTTTCTGTAGTATAAGAACTCATAATAACTCATGATCTCATGAGTCACTTTAATCTAAAGTCGCTTTTAAGCTTGAGCTTTAGGAACTTCTTCAACAAATATACGGGACACTGAATTAAATCCTGTGTAGCCATCAGCGTTTCCATATGAAGCGCAGTTGCCGATCCAGAATCCCACGCGCACGTTTCCTTTATGGATGTTATTACAGTGCCCCTCAATATGGCGGACGCGATGGAGATTTTTATTACCGCCTGTCTGCATAAACACAATTCCGTCAATGGGCAGAGGAGCAGAACACTCAGCGCCATTGAAAGTGAAGTACCAACGTTTGCAGCAGCCATTGCAGCCGGCAATCCTTAGTGCACCCGTCCAGTAAACATGGAGGGCAGTATCAGAAAAGTTTTTGGTGAAAACACAGTCCTACAAAAAAATACAAAAAAATTGACATAAAATCTATTAATGAAGAGGCTCGGCAACACGTTGTTCCATGTTCCATGAAATCCAAAACCTGGATCTAGCTTAGATCTAATAGCAACTGCCTAGTAGTTGTGGTCGCTGTGGACAGACAAATAAATCAGTAGATAAATGAAGAGGCAAGGCTGACTCCACAGCTGGGAGGTTGAATTCAACCTTTTTTGGAAAAAGGGACTAATGTTATCCAATAGCGCTGTAGTCAGGCCTGCTTTATGCATTTATTAATTTGCTATACAAGATTTTGTTGGCTAGGCGTAGATCCACCATGGTCAAGCACCCTTGGGTTTTTGAAATTGGCCCCGTCAACGCAGCCCGTAGAAACGGTGACCCCGTCAATGGCTTGTCCTCCTCTCCACCACTCCAAACCCTTCATCCAGCGTTAGTTACCGTTTTCGGCTAGATCTTTGACATTCCAGATGTCACGCGTATTGGTTGCTGGAAATCGTATGTGCCGACCAATTCGAAACCTTAACATTCCCCGGCAAACCCCGGGCATTTGACCATCCCCCCTTGTGCTCGGGGATGGTGAATTTGAACGGCAAGCCTCAAGTTAAATTCTTTTTAAGATCCGGTGTCTGACAACGTAGTTCGATAGATGCGATCTTTCTCATAATTAGATGGAAGACTTTAAAGTTTAAGACACATCTTTTGTAAACGAATAGCTTGTTCGACAAGGACTTCAAAAGCTACGTGTATCCAGTTTTGTTACCATGACCCCAATTTCCCTCCCTTTTTTAAATACAAAGTATATTATCACTGGGAGATATAAGCCCGACTTACTTTAAGACGTCCGAAACATTTACATTTCATCACTGAATCCAGTCGTTTATTGTTAGTCAAATTGTCATTCTCTCGTAGTTAGTTTTGCTTGACTACGAGAGAATGACAATTTGACTAACAATACACGACTGTTTAACTGTGACAATAGACGGATCGAAACGCACCAATTACTGATTACGAGTCTTCATAGCCAATAACATCGCGGCTTAACTGACAGACGACCAATAACATCACGACGTACAAGTAATTGACCAATCAAATCAATAACTAGAGTATAATACCACCAACTGACGTGATACAACTCACTTTGACTCTGAAGATGACTACTGCACACGTTGTCGAAACGTCTACGTTCACCCGGACGATTAAACTCATCCTACTTATATTTTTTGTACAAGCAAAGCAAGAAATCATATTCAAGAAGGTCACGACATTTGTTCAGAGTTGTTCAGTAATCACACACACAAGCATGCTTCTGTTATGCCAAACCCTCAAAGTTTTACCCGAAACACTGAAGAAAATCGTTACATTCTTGAAAACTTTACAAGCGTGGTCAGTTTCTTTAAATTAAAGTTTGCAAAAAATAAAAATTGGCCTCGCCCAGTCGCTTGAACTTGTTAATATCAGAGTCCTAGAGTTATATTTAATATAGCCCGTTCTATGCAGGCGTTCAGATGGTGGGGAAGGCGCGAGAGAAGTGATTGTCGCCGTAGTTTTAGTAACTGCATCATATTTTATGGTGAGGAGTAGTTAGCCCTACGCCCAAACCAAACGAGGGCGCGCCACAAACTGGAGAAAGACGACCGGGAAGAGCGAAATACGAAGTACCTAAATTGTGCTGGATGCCGGGAAAAAAATTCCAGGCCTTCGAGCATTTTGAATTTTGCAAACATGGCAGGGAAAAAGGACAGAGCTCTCATTGAAGCAGAACGAAATTGTTTTTGGGAGCGAGACCGCGCGCGAGGGACTGACTTTCGCGCTTATCGCGCTCCCGGAATTCCGCTCCCCCTCCCTTTCAAACATCTGCTACGCAGGATATTCATCGCCTGATTTTGCTCGGATTGGTTGAAACGGTATTTTTTTAATTCCTATATTAATCTTATTTTGTAATTACTATTTTTACAGTTTTTTAAAAACGTTTTGTTAATAACCAACCGTTAATAATGCTGGAAAGAGTGCCTTACGCGCTCGAAATTCTGCCGACAGAATTTATACAAGCCTACGTGTGTAACTAGAAATATAGGCCGCTATATCGAGAATGTCGTTTTATAAGAGAGCATGCCACAAGCCAATAGCTGTTTGTTGGTATCTGCACTGGCAATCAAAAGGCCTTTCGAAAAATGGCTGCTGCATGCTCTGTGTTGTGTGCAAATTTGATAATTGTATGCCGATCAATCGCAAATGCACGACTCACCTTGATCAGACCACTGTCCTTTCCATCATTCACGTTTTTCCAGACACATTCTTTCCAATTCTTAAACAGCATCGGGCCAAGTTCCCATATTTGACCGGGAGGATCCTGGGATCCAGGTTCTCCTTTAGCCCCCACCTTTCCCTTTACACCAGCAGGTCCCTTATCACCAGGAGGTCCCTGAGATCCAGTCTTCCCCTGCAATCCTTGATCACCTTTAGCTCCATCACGGCCATCACGTCCGTCACGTCCATCGCGGCCTGGTGCCCCAGGAGTACCATGCTTGCCCGGCATGCCGGGAATGCCACAACCACCATAACAAAACGATGGAGATTGCTAGTTTCAAACAAGAAAATATTTAAAATTATTAAAAATACATGTGTATGTTATCCTTCGACTGATTAATCCTGATTGTACTCAGGTTTAGTTTGCAAAAAGCTGAAAGGCAGAAAGGCCTTTATGCGTACTTTTAGTAGAAACAGCTATAGCTTACCTTATCTAAAAAAAAATGCTTGTCCAACGAACTTTCAGCTGAAACTTTGAATTTCCTAAGGTCTCAGATTCAGTAAAAGTGGAATTTATCATTTTCATGTGTTCGCTTTTCCTGCCTGCTTCTTAAATAGGTTTCATCTTCCCCTCTCATAGCTTTATTAAGGAGCTTAAGCAATAGGGACCTGAAGATCCAAGGACGGCGACGGCAACGGGAACGCCACAAAAGCAATAGGTTTAATTAGCAAAACAACAATTTTCCACGTGCATCACGCTTTTTTGTACATTTCTTTGCCGTCACTGCACGACTACGGCGTGAAGATGCCTAATTTCACGTTGTACAGAAGAAGACACAAGCGACGAGGAAATTTCCTCTCTCTTTCTGCACTTGGATATGGCTCTTAGGAATTCAACTTTAGGAGGGTTCACCTACATTGGAAAAAGTTAGTGACTTAGAGTAATCACGATGAAGATTGAAAGAACACGAATTCACTTTTTCAGCGACGTTTTCTGTGCCGTCGCCGTCCTTGGATCTTAAGGTCCCTAATAACGACGGCGACGGCTGCGAAAATGAAGTAAGGTCGCGATTAGTTAAACATTATCGCTCTTATTTCATCTCGTTTATTTTGTCAAATGTTGGCAACGATTTCTGGAGTTTAATTCTGAAACTCTGTACCGAAGGTCAGGAAAAGAAAGACCGAGAAAGTCCTTGTCTTGTCTTCAAGTCCTCCACAAAAGTGACATTAGGCATTTTCACGTCGTGGTCGTGTAGTGACGGCAAAGAAATGTTGAAAAAAGCATGATGCACGTGCAGAGTTGTTGTTTTGCCAATCAAAACCTATTGCTTTTTTGCCGTTCTCGTTGACGTCGCCGTCGTCGTTGCTTAAGCTCCCTATTGTCAAATGTCAGGGGTGTAGCGACTTCGCGTCCATATACTCACATACGCCCGTGCGTTCATGTACAGCTAAAATATGGGGAAAAAAAGACACCATTAAGAGGTCATCATAATGGGATTTTATGACAAGGCATTTACTTAGACATGGGACCTGAGGCTCAGGCAGCAGGTATGGAGCGTATCTGGTTTCTAACCAATCAGAATCTAGGGCGTTCCAGGTGACAATAGTTCTTAACCGTGCTTTACCATGTGCTCGCCCCTTTAGACTGCTCACTATCACAACAGTGCACATCACTTGGCTGTAACTGAATTCTCGCAATTTTCCACCACCTCCCCTGCTGCCTGCCTGTGCTCTAATTATTTACTTTGTGTAACTGTATCGACCTATTTGGTGGCGGTTTTTTTCCACACCTTTGCTGAAGAGATATTTGTGTATTGTATATTGGCAGATCTTCGTCACCTTTAGTAGCCAAATTTACTCCAACCAAATCTGAGTCAGTCTTTGATTACGAAACTGTTCAGAAAACGAGTACGCCGCCACGTACAGCACTTGGTCGCGCTAAGGAATATCATCTCATGTCAAATGACTCGGTATAATAAAAATATTTTTTTATTTCCTGAAAAAGCATTTTTTATCATTATATCGGAGTGAATGAAACATTTTTCGCTACTACTGATTGGTGTCTTTGTGTTAGTATTTCCTTTATCATTTTATTATCCCATAATTCTGATGACGTCACTGGCCTTTTCTCCCGTAAACACTGTACCTTACCGACAACACTGGAGATTGGAAAAATACACAACTGATTGCATTTTCCTAAGTATTAATTTTACTTAAAATGTCCTGCAGAAAGCGCTTGAAGTGGCATTTCCAAGACCCTAAATTTTAAAAAATCTGGGGTAGCACGCCCCCAGATCTCCCTTCTGTGGGCCGCCTTCGGCACTACAACTTTTCCTCCACGCGTGCGTACAGCTACAAAATCTCATGCTACGCCCTTGAGAAAAATTTATATAAAGTTTTCTATACGAGCTTACCGTGGTTGGTGCGGACTGTTTGTTGCCGCCGGTTGCCGTTACAGAAGTCATTATGGCCAGCAGTAACATTAATAAACTTAGCATGATGATCAGCTCGACCAGCTCACGTGACCAGATCTGTCAAAAGCTCCTCAGCTGCCTGTGGAATAGAGGACATTTTAGCCTGGTACTCTGAGGCACTACATCCTCCACCCCACCTCCACAAACATCAGTTGTTGTTGCTTAGTGTTCATTGCAATCACCCATCAGTTTTGTGGTCCAAAAATATTTACTTCACTTGAACAAAACAAAGTTGACATAATAAGATTAACTTTTAACCCCTGGTGACTAATTCTTCAAAACAGATATTGCTCTGCACATGCGTAATACGAAGCCCTGGGGAGTGTAAAAGAGAATTTTAAATCAGCTTAAGTACTTACATTATATGAACACGCAATTCAAATTCTACTGAGTTTTCAGGGAGCAGAAACAGTGCACGTAATCTGGAGTCACTCAATGTGTCGTGGCAAGTGTTCGTTATAAAACTTTGATTACTAAAATTTGTTACTTTGATTGTTATTCCAACGTGCAAGTAATCTTTGCTACATACAATAGCAAGTTTTTGCATTGCAGTAACCCACACAGACCGAAAGTAAAAATCCCAAGAAAACTGAGATATGAGTCTCTGTATGGGTATTTCCGACGAAATCGAAGTCGCGACGATCACCATTGATGAAAACTAAAATCTTAGAGACAAAAGCGACAATCGCATGGTCATTTCAATTAAGTTTGACAACGTCGGTTTTGCGATGACGGCAACCAACCTTGCAAAAGTGTGCTGCACGTTGAGAGTTTTTTTTTTCGCTCATTTTCTCGTTTTCGTCGCCTTTGTGATTGTACTGAGCTCGCTAGTAGTGTTACCACGCAAAGCGTGCAATTCATAATCATTTGATATCCGACGATTTCGCCTAAAAAACCAAGGATCTGATAGGAAACGCGCGACGAAATTGACGTCTGTGGGTACCCACACAAAAGCTCAGATGTGTGCATTATTATGTTCTCTTACCCTGAACTTTCTAGAGAGAATAGAATCCCAGTAAACTATAGTTTCCTGATGTTAAACAAGGATGGAGGCCATTAACTAAAGCCAAGTCTCTCCTTGGTTTAGATTAAGTAAATGTACCTTAGCAGTCTTGATCCTGTATTCAGCGTACGTAACTTCACCCAGCCAAAGTAAAAGCAAAAGTAAAACCTGTTTCCACAGGTTCAGTGTTGCTTTGTTTTTAAAGAATACCACGTCACACCATTTCTTCAATATTAATGGTCAGAATCCCATCAACAGAACTGATGACGTGTTTCCTTAAAGATCAACCTCTTGTTGTCATGGTGATTCAAGTACCAACAAGAGAGGCTACGTGACTGTGTGCTTGTCTCTGCTGCATATCCCGCCATTTTCACGATAGCGCTATCTAAGTTTACTCAGTTTACTAGACCCCTTAGATAAACATGAATTACTAGTATGCTAGAATTCAGAATTTTCCTCTCCTCAATTAAAATGTAGTTATCCTAGGATAGTCCTTTAGTTGCAAGGCAAAACTTCACGTAAGAAGGTCTTGCAATAAAATGACATTTCTATAAGAGGGCTGCTAGTAAAAACACAAGGATGTGCCAGAGTAAACAGAGACCGAATGGAATTAGCATTTAAAAATAGAAAATAATGCACTAAGAAGCTAAATGAGCCGTCATTAAGTCAACAAGCTTACAAATCCCGAAAATGACTTTCTTTTTGCTCCCATGGACTCCAATAGTTGAAATCGTGGGGGGAGGGGGAGGGGCCGTGTTCGACAGAAAATTGGAAATGAACCCTAATTTGATGCACAATACCAATCCGGGCGTGGATCAAGGTTTTATTTTAAAACTCACAAGACCGTGAACGCCAGAAAAATTACTGGAACGTTATTTTAATTTTCCATAAAATTCGCATTGGTTTAAAAAGGGAATTATTCACATGGCTGAAACCTATTTTATAAAAAGAAAAATCAGAACGTTTTCGACACTACACAGTATATATCATCAATATAACAAAATACCGTCTTCTAAATGTATATTACATATCCTTAGGTTATTCCCGATGGAAAAGTGTTTCGCAACGTAGGAGTTAATTTGCCTGTTCAAGCTAAGCTTTAATTAGGGAATCATTAGGCCTTCAAAGAATCTGCGCTGATGGCCGAAAGATTTGGCCGTGCAGAGTACTTTTTAACTTGCTCTTAATTATTTATAAATAAATGTCAGGTTTATGAAAAGAGCAACTCAAACGGAAAAGGTACAAACATGGTTTCGGAAGGTAGTTGTTTTCCCCTTCAAGAGTCTGTTTTATAGTATAACTTACGACAAACGCCTTTAGTGATCAGGGCAATGAAAGGTTGATCTCATGACACCTTTTGACAGAAGCGTTGCATGATGAAAAACAATGATATTCCATGAAACAAACCTAATACTTTTAACTTCTTCTTCCAGAGGGCAAAAGGCATGATGCGGGTATGCTGGCAGAATCTGGTCTCTTGCATGACTTGGAACGCCATGCATTTTCGACAGGGGGTCAGCCTCTATGCATATATGGGGATCCTGCATATCCCCTCAGGGTTCACCTGCAAGGACCATTCCAAGGTGCTGCTCTCACACTTCAGATGGAGATGTTCAATGGATCCATGAGCTCTGTTCGAGTGTCAGTGAAGTGGCTGTTTGGAGACATTTTAAACTATTTTAATTTCCTTGATTTTAAAAAGAACCTAAAAGTTGGCTTGAGTAATATTGGTAAAACATATGTCGTATGTGCTCTCATGCGAAATGCCATAACATGCCTTTATGGTAATCAAACCTCAGAATTTTTTGAATTAGACCCCCAAAGCCTCCAGGAGTATTTCAGGTGACCTAAAAATGTTCGCTATATTTATTCAGTTACTGCCTGAATATACGCTGAAGCAGTGATAGTCAAACAACCGGTTAACAGGTTAACACTTTCCTCCCAGAATTAGCCCTGGGGGGTGGGGGGAGGGGGTGGTGGTACTTTAGGATTTTTTGTGTGGGGGTGTGCCGCTGGGACCCTGGAACCCTTAACCTATACCCGAGCTAGTTCAGCTGAATTTTGCTACCCTATACAAGACTTAACTTCCCAAATCCCCCCTGCCACTATCCTAGAGTAGCTTTTCGGCTGAGTTGCGTAAATTCAAACCTGTCGATTTGATTTTTATTTTTAGTGGCAATTCCCGGTTTCCCTAATCTAGACTAAAATCTCCCTGCCCACCCCTCCCCCCCCCCCCTGCTTGGGGAAACAGCACAAACTATAAAAGATCATACATTGTATTATACAAAGCAGACATATTGTTCCACAAAAAATAAAAGCAGTTGTTACTATTTGCATCCACTTATACAACAAATGGCATGCCATTTAGTTCAATGCTCAGTTGTTCAAAAGTTAGATAGTGTTATCCAGCACATAAATCGTTTTCTTTAGAGGAGGAGCACTTTCCGCCATCTCAACAACTGGGCCCAGTTTAATGCTGATAAAGGCAAATACTTTCAAAGTTGAGGCATCTCTAATATCAAGTTTACCAACTTATACATTGTTTACACAAATGTAAGTATTGAAGAAGTAAACCTTTTCACAATACAATAATTATTTTTGCCTGTTCAAAAAATCAAATTAAATTTATATTTTGCAATGTAGTCAGTGCGTTCAATAATCACTTGACTCAATTTAATATATGACATATTTTCATAGCCCGTATTCTGATAGGGTAATCACCTGATTGACACATGCATAATACAGCTAAATTGAAACTGGATCAATGAAACTAAAAAAAAATGTGATTACGATAATAACTCAACAATCAACTACCACTCTAGCAGAAATGGAGTTAAAAGAACAGTTGAATGCAAAATTATGTCACCAACAAGAGAAAAATTGCAATAGCGCAATAGTTGAAAACGAAAAGTTGCAATAAAACATGTTAACGCTTTTCCTTGGGAGCCAGCCTCTCAATCAAAGCTAACATAGCCTGTGATTGCTGCTGCTGCTGGTTTAACATAGACTGCATAAACTGTAGTGTTTGCTGTTGGTTTCTTTGCTGCTGTCTATGCTGTTCTTCTTGTTGTTGCTGAATAATTTTTAGCATATCTTGCTGCATTTTTGTTTGCTGCTCCGATTTACGCGATCCTCTTGCCTCTTCTTGCTTTCTTATTTCAATTTCTTCTCTTTTTAATGCCATCTCTTCTTCTGCTTTCTTTTGCAAGTATCCAATAGCATCTCCTGTACTTTTCCTGCTTTTCTTTGCTGGAACCACTCCATTTGTTTTCTCCACCCGTTTTTGAGTTTCTCCCGTGGTTTCCATTGCCTTGAACCACATTTCTTCAGCTGTTGCCTTCTCATTCTGAAGGCTTTGCTTTTTGTTGCCAGTTGAAGGCCTATTTTTAGCTTCTTCCTCTTTTTCTCACAGCTCCTCCAACAGAGTATCTATCTCTTGTATTTCTGGACTAATACCACTTGCTCTTTCTTCCTCCCTATTTTTTGCTTTGAATTTGGACATTAGAAGATTGAGCCTGTCTCTCAACGACCTTTTGTTCACATTGAATTTGCATTGGGTGAGGTTATTGAGTCTTGTGGCAATCTCATCCCACAAT
>BOPM01000507.1:254387-269632 GCA_022179025.1 Porites australiensis | reverse complement strand
TCAGTGACCATGGGTGATGCAAGAGGCCTGTAGTTGTCTTTGTTGTCTAGTAGAATTTGGCCTTCTTTAATTTTGTCTTGTGTGTTCATGACTACGGTTGTTGTTCCTTTATCGGCCTTTTTAAGGTTTATTTCAGTGTCACGTTTTAGGGCTCTCAGAGCCTCACGTTCGGCCGGAGGCAGATTATTTTTTGGCTTTGTTATTTCTATTTCTGCAAGGTCGCTCTTAACCTCTTCTAGGTAACTTTCAAGGGCTACTGATCGTTGTATTGGTGGTTCCCATGCAGATTTGACATGGTAAGGATGGGGTTCGTTGTTTTCCCCTCGAAATATGTACATGAGACGCATTCTTCTTGCAAACTGATCAAAGTCACGCAAGAGTTGTTGCCTGATTTGTGTTTGTTTTGTAACGGGTGTTGGAATGAATTTAAGCCCTTTTGCCAGTAAATTAATCTGGTCATTTGTAAGTTCTTTGTTTGAGAGGTTTTTTATGTGTTTTTTGTTCGCCTCTATAGTGATAGTTGAATGTTTCTGGCGTCTGACCTTTCTGCGCTCTTTGCGCTTATTGGTTGCTAGCCGTTTGGCTTTTAAAATTTGTTTTTTGGCCCCATGTTTGTGGTGGGAGTCAGAGAATACACATGTGTACTTTTGAACTTCTTTATTTTCAATGGCTCCTAGTTGTTGCATCATATTGCCGAACTGGGCGATTTGTGCCTGGAGGTTAACAGCAATTTGCTTTACTGATTCGATCGTTACATTGTTTTCAGCTTGCGCTGCGCGCGCTGGTTCGATCGTACTACAGTTCTTAGTGTTCAGTGCTATAGCCGGTGCGGCTCGCTTTCCTTTCTTGGCTTCGGCCTTAAAACGGCCGATTTCTCGTTGATGGAATCGTATAATCGCATGAGTGTTTCTTGCTCCGCGTTCTTGCGGATTTGTTTTATCTCTCTCTTGAAGTCCTCGTCCGCTGTTATTTTAGCCCTCGCCCTATATTGTAGCGTTTCTGGGCAGGTTCCCTTGTCCGTGTGCCTTTTTAAAGCTTTTATCGCACCTTCAGCTTGGGTAATCTTGTCCTCCGCGGATAGGCTACGGCTCCGTTTTCGGTTCTCTGTGGATGGGCTGTACTGGCGGCGACGTTTTCGAAAGTTACTACTTAAAAGTAGTAACTTTTTATCAGTTTGAATTATTATTTTTAAACAGTCTTTATTTTTTTTATTAACTTTTTTATGCTTTTTGTAATTGTTATTAGTATTCTTTAGATAGTCATTTTACGACAATTCTCTTTCGTACACAAGAAGAATGTACATAGGGTATATATTTTAATATTTCATATTCTTGAATCTGTAAATAGTCTATTTTTTTAAATCTATGAATAAAGTTTTGTATTATTATTATTATTATTATTATTATTATTATTATTATTATTATTATTATTTTTATTCCATTCAGGAACTGGATCAAAGTTCAGAAAGGACTGAAGTAGCTCTTTACAATTTAACCGCTGATCCGTACGAACGCAATGACCTCAGTAACAAGTGCCCGGATGTAGTTAGCAAACTGAAAGAAAGAATGCAGTATTATATCAACAGCACAGTCCCACCAATCAACAAGCCGTCGGATCCTCAGGCGCGGAAGGCTGCTGAAAAGACCGGCTTTTGGGAACCCTGGCAAGGCTAAAAGCTGAAGCTGAATTACCCCTGTAGTATACTCTATATAGAAAAAATTAACGAGCTGAAGAAATAAAATTATCAAAGAAGCACACTACGATGAATTTTTCGAAAAAGGTCCAGCTCCTCTGATCAGTCAGGGAACTAGGGAACTGTTCTGTGTATAAGTCAGCTTACTGTATTTACCAAAACTTCCAGTGCTGAGAATGGATTTTATTACGTTCCTTTCAACTGTGGTTGAATCTTGTCCACCTGTTCTCAGTTCCGAGTGACAGGAATCAGACTAAAAAAGAAATAACCAGCTACATGAAAAATTTTTCTCGAGGGAAAATAATAATCTTTCATAACGCGGAAACTAGACTAGAGCGAAATGCCGGGCAGGTACTTACTTGGCAGTGAGGCTAATTAATTCCCTGTTTTCAGTCTACCGGAGAGAATAACTGAGGTTTGATTAGTTTCAGGTCAGATACAAACCTCTGTATTATCAAACCTTAAAAAGAGATATAATTAAATAAGCTCAAACAGCAAACGCTTCTGTTTAGTTATACACTTTAATACATGTTTTAATCATATGTTAACAGATCGTGCTGAAATCCCGGACTTGTGAGTTATAGTTTTTAACAACTGAATTTGGAGCACTAATGTCTAAAACTGTTATAAAAGTCATCAACGAACCACCCAACCACGTAGGAGTCCAAATCACTCACTCCCTTTCAAAGTCATTTATCTATGTTTACTTTCTGTAGTATGAGAACTTATTATAACTCATGAATCTCTTGAGTCACGTTAATCTAAAGTCCCTTTAAGCTTGAGCTTTAGGAACTTCTTCAACAAATATAAGGGACACTGAATTCCATCCTGTGTAGCCATCAGCGTTTCCAAAGGAGGGGCAATTGCCGATCCAGAATCCCACGCGCACCTTCCCTTTGTGGATGTTATTACAGTGCCCCTCAATATGGCGGACGCGATGGAGACTTTTAATACCGCCTGTCTGCATGAAGACGATTCCGTCAATGGGCAGAGGAGCAGAACACTCCGCACCATTGAAAGTGAAGTACCAACGTTTGCAGCAGCTATTGCAGTGTTGAATTCTTAATGTACCCGTCCAGTAAACATGAAGGGCAGTATCAGAGAAGTTTTTGGTGAAAACACAATCCTGCAAAAAATACAAAACATTTGAGGGAAAATCTATTAGTGAAGAGGCTCGGCAACAGAATAATGTTCCATGACATCTAAAACCTAGATCTAGCTTAGATCTAATGGTAATTACCTTGTGCGCAAGATTTGTTGTGGTCGTTGTGGATAGACAAATAAATCAGTTGATAAATGTAGTGGGAAGGTTGCTCCACAGCTAGGAGGTTGAATTTATCCTTTTATGGTAAGAGGGACTAATATAATCTACAAGCGCTGTAGTCCGCCTTAACTTGCTTTATGCATCCTTTAATTTGCTATTGATACAAGATTTTGCTGGCATAGATCCACTATGATAAAGCACCTTTAGGTTTATAAGTTGGCCCCCGTCAACGCACCCGGTAGAAACGGTGACCTCGTTACTTGTCTTCCCCTCCACCTCCCCAAACCCTCATCCAACGTTAGAGACCGTTTTCAGCTTGATCTTTGACTTTTCAGGTTTCACGCGTATTGGTTGCTGGAAGTCGTATGCGCCGACCAATTCGAAACTTTCATATCCCCCAGCAACCCCCGGGCATTTGACCTGGGGGTGGGGAGTCCGGAATTTGAACCGCAAGCCTCAACTTTAATTTTTTTGGTGTCTTTTGTAAACGAATGGATTGTTCGACAAGGACTTCAAAAGCTACGTGTATGCAGTTTTGTTACCATGAACACAATTTCCCTCTCTTTTTTAATACAAAGTATATTATCACTGGAAGATATAAACCCGACTAACTTTAAGATATTAATTACTTTTAATTAATCCACGCACCATATAATCTACAAAACATTTCTTTTTTGGGAGAGGCATGTGACTGCTACATTGGGCAAATGTATAAGGAGAATTTCTCTCTCCTCCGCAAAAGGCCTCTTGGTACCGTAGGGAAGCTGGGGAGGAGGATAGCACGCGGGGGACAATGGGAAGGGGAAATAAACTATTTTTATTGAGGTACCCAGTGAAAGCCTGTGCGGATGAGAGAAGGAGAATTTGACCAGGCCTGTCTTAAAAAGTTCAAATGCCCAGGGGTTTGCCTTGGGGGATGCTCAAGTTTCGAATTCAAGAAAAACAGCAAGAAACTTTATTTGCAGGACCATACAAGTACATACATTATTACAAAAGTTATTTATAATTATGTTTTAAGACTAAGAAATAAAATTTAACCCCGGAAAAATAAGCTACATTGTCAATAATTCGTCGCGAAAGTCAAAGCAAGCCGAAATATATTTCATGAATTGTATATTGATATAGTAATCAGATGTGTTCATCAGTTGATTGATCAAAAAATCAGCGTAAAAAATCAGAGTCAGTCTTGACTAACGTCCTTGTCAGTAGCAGAGTCTTACCATGAGACTGACAGGCCTAAATGCAAGGGCTAATTAGAGAAACCGTTACACGTTTCCCTTACATATTTTTGTAGAACCAACAAGTAAGAAATCATTTTCAAGAAGGTCACGACATGTCTTGAGAGGGTTTCAGTAATCACACCAACAAGCGTGCTTCTTTTATGCCGAAGCCTCAAAGTTGTACTCTAAATACTGAAGAAAATCGTGAAATTCTTGAAAAACCTACAAGCGTAGTTTTTCTCTAAATTGAAGTTTCCAAAAAACATAGCCTCACCCGGTCGCTTGAACTTGTTAATATTACAGCCCTAGAGTTATTGGCAATATAGCCTGTTCCAGACGTTCAGATGGTGGGGACTGCTGCGCGAAGAGAAGAGAACAGAAAAAATAGCAAGAGGGTGGGGTAGGTTGCTAGAGCGAAGGAACCTCTCTCTCGCTCTCTTCCTACATATTTTTTCCCGCTCTCTTGCTTCGCGCCACACTTCACTATCTGAACTTTTTCTCAAGTTTTAATAATGACCAATAGTGAATACCATTGACAATACTGAAAAAAGTGCCTTGTGCGCTCGAAAATCTGCCGACAGAATTAATACAAACCTACGTGTTCAACTAGGGCGATATATAGAGGATGTCGCTTTATAAGAGTGCATGCCAGAAGCCTAATGGATGTTCTTTAGTATCTGCATTGAGCAAACAAAAGGCCTTTTAGGAAATGGCTCCTACATGCTCCATGTTGTGAGTAAATTTGTATAGGTAATCACATGATTTCGAGTGCAATTTGGAATAAATAAGCACGAGTAAATTTATCAAAGACCAACAAAAGTGCGGAAGCCCGTAGGGCGAGTGCACTTTGTGGTCTTTGAAAAATTTAAATGTGCTTATTTATTCCAAATTGCACGAGAAAAATCATGTGATTACTTATTAATAATATACACGAAAAACATAACTACAACAACAAATATTGACAGCGCGTGCGTTTTTAGTTCATTCAACTGACTGGCCGAAACAGACAACTACCTTTGTCAAATTCAAACTTTTTCAAGACCAACGCTTTCAAAAGAGGCCCTTCCAGGGGAGAAGGGGTGGGGGGGGGAGGGAGGTCGCGTGTCGCCCGTCTTAATTTTAAAACGTCTCGTGTCGGTGTTTAGAAATGCTTGTCGCTTATTGTCGGCTTTGCCGTCACCGTCGCAATTTGGCCGAGGGATGTTGTCTCTTGTCGCGATTTCATTTTACGCGCCGTCGCTACTTTTTGGGCCATTTTACCCTGGCAGGGCCTCTCAAAAGGATTCAGCTAAGAACTTGGAAATGTGCAAGGATTGATTTTATGTGGTCACCAGCCTGTTAAAGATAACTCGGTTTACATTAATCAGCAAAAGTAAGTGTTTTTAAATTCATCCTCGATTATGAGAGCTCGGCGTTTACAAGAAGCGTTTGCAAGAAGTGTACTGCCGTTTTAAAATCAGGAGAACGCTTCAAGTAGCCAAAGGTGAAAGACATTTGCTAAGGTTTTTTAACGACTGTTCATCATTGTCTGTTCCTGAGACCCCATCGTAGCTGGATTCATGGAGAAATTTTTGAGATTTAAAACCCGAAAATGAAGGATATGGAGGAAATTTGTTTTCTTTCGAAGCTACCATCGATGGGTGGGTGGAGCCACAGTTGTTGTGATGTCGGAAACTGCCAGTATTAATATAATATTTGCTTTTTCTCAGCGCTGGGGTTTTCATTATTTCATTTGGTCTACTGCAAGAGTCATCATAATAATAGTCTTTAATAATAGTCTTTATTCAATCAGAGGATAAAAATACATATCCTAAGTTACAGTGAAAAAGTATTAAAAGATACACGATAAAATACAATAGTAATATAAGATAGAATGATACTATACTAAATTATATTTAAAAATAAGTATATTTACAAAAGTTTTCTTGTATCTCTCCGTTTTTACCTGAGGAAAGTGACACCTTCTCCTACGTAAATTATATACTAATTCTTTTTCTTTGGGAATGATCGCACCTAGCATAAGATTATTAATAGCTCTTTTGAAAGGAGATTTATCTTGCTGTTCTAAAAGATTAAAGATGCTGACTGTTTGAGAGGTAAAATGACGCTTATGGCACCTGTCTAAAAAACGCTGTATAACATTTAAATCAGAATCAGAAGCGCCATACACAGCGAGGCCATATGTGAGAATGGGAAGAACTAGGGTTTTAAACAAGTGATCTATTTCCTTCTGGCTAAAGAGTTCCTTTCGTAGCATTCTGAGAATGTGAAGACACTTGTTAGCTTTTGTAAGCTTGAGTCTGACGTGCTCGCTAAATTTACAGTTAGGCTGAAAAGTCAGTCCGAGCAATACAAGGCTATCACATTGAGGAATGTTATTGATGGGAGCGTACTGATGGCGTGTACCGCCATTTTCCTTCTTTCTAAATATCATCGAAGCTCTTCTTCGTCGGCTTCATCGTAGTCGTTAAGGAAATTTATACCTCTTTGGCCTGTGACATTGGCGATATGTTCTTAACTTACAATCTTTGTTTTCTTCAGCTTCTTGACTGTTGTTTTTCTTGCACAATGATTCTTAAACCTTTTTTCTCACTTTCTTTAAGGCTAGTACCAACTACGGATTTTTCATTATGTTAGTTATGGTATTTTCGCCCATTTGTTTAGTTTGGTCCAGATGAATAGAGTTTCGGTTTTGTTTGCTACTGAGGTAGAAAAAAAAAACAGACCATTGCATTGATGTTTTAATAGAGGTCTTCGCTCCACAAAAGACTCAAAAGAGAGCAACCGGACACCTTTCTCCTCCAACAAACAACGTGCGTGACTTGAAATCCCTGTTGTTATTATGGAAAATTTGTATCCTTGTTCATTTAAATGCCTGAAAAGTGTAGCTGTCATGGTTTGCGTGTGGTTGCAACCGTTTTTTGTTCTTTATTTTTTTTTACTTTAGCGTAGTCTGTTATAAATAACTTGTTTTTTAGTTTCTCTGGCTCATTTTCCTCGATTTTGTTCACAGTATTTTTCTCTTTGCAACGCATTTTCAATACATTTAGCCAGAAAGACGTCCTTCGGATTTTTGGAATATTTTTGTTAACTTTTCTATTGTTGTTTTGGGTACAAAATTAAATGCCGACGTCGTCTGCTGAAGACAATGGCCATTTTCTTGAATTGTGTTCTTAAAACAGCTCTAATCTGATTGGTTCTTGTAATTTGCACTCGTGTTACAGAAAAACTGCACTCCTTTCTCGGGCAATCAGAGTTGAGTAATTTTTTGGTGTATATTATTAGATGATGGTATGCCTATCAGTCGCAAATGCACGACTCACCTTGATCAGACCAGTGTCCTTATCATCATTCAAGTTTTTCCAGGCACATTCTTTCCAATTCTTAAACGGTATCGGGCCAAGTTCCCATTTTTGACCGGGAGGACCCTGGGCTCCAGTTTCTCCTTTAGCCCCTTCCTCTCCCTTTACACCAGCAGGTCCCTTATCACCAGGAGGTCCCTGAGGTCCAGTCTTCCCCTCCAATCCTTGATCACCTTTAGCTCCATCACGGCCATCACGTCCGTCACGTCCGTCGCGGCCTGGTGCCCCAGGAGTACCATGCTTGCCGGGCATGCCGGGAATGCCACAACCACCATAACAAAACGATGGAGATTGCTGGTTTCAAAAGAGAAAATATTAAAAATAAAAATTATGTTATCCTTCGACTGATTGATCCTGATTGTATTCAGGATTGGTTTGCAAAAAGCTGAAAAGCAGAAAGGTCGGTATGATTATTTTTAGTAGAAACAGTTCGAGCTTACCTTATCTAAAAAAAAATGCTTGTCCAACGAGCTAATTTTTAGCTGAAACTTTGAATTTTCTAATAAGGTCTCATATTCAGTAAAGGTAGCATTTTTTTCATTGTCATGTCTTGGCTTTTCCTGCCTGGTTCATACCTTCCCCTCTTCACCATCACAGCTTTATTAAGGAGCTTAAACTACTACGGCGGCGACGGCTACAAAAAGGTCACTTAAAAAGTGAAGTCGTGACGCTTTAAACTTTGTCCTGCTTATTCCATATCGTCCAATTCGTCAAATTTTGGCAACTATTTCTGGAGTTGAATGCTAAAACTCAGTATAAAAGGTCAGGAAAAGAAAGTGTGCTCACGTCCTCCGCAAAAAGTGAAATTAGGCATTTTCTCGTCGTAGTCATACAGTAACCACAAAGAAATGTACAAAAAAGCGTGCTGCACGTGCAAAGTTGTTGTTTTGCCAATCCAAACCTATTGCTTTTTTGCCGTTCTCGTTGACGTCGCCGTCGTCGTTGCTGAAGCTCACTATTGTCAAATGTCAGGGGCGTAGCGTCCTGTGTCCGTATACTCACATACGCCCGTGCGTACAGCTAAATATGGAATAAATATATTTTTATTTCCTGAAAAAGCATTTTTTTATTTTTAAATCGGGATGACTGATACATTTTTCGCACTATATTGGTCTCTTTGTGTTAGTACTTCCTTTATCATCTTATTATCCCATAATTCTGATGACGTCACTGGCTTTTTTCTCCGTAAACATTGTACCTTACCAACAACACTAGAGATGGGTAAAATAAACAACTAACTACTGCATTTTTCTGCGTATTAATTAACTGAAAATCTCATGCGGAAAACACTAGAAATAGCATTTCCGAGACAATAAAATGAAAAATTTTGAGGGAGGGAGCATGCCCCCAGACCTGCCTACGCTGGGCCGGCTTCGATGGTGAAAATTTTCTCTCCCTCGTGCGTACACCTACAAAATCTCACGCTCCGCCCCTGAATGTTACCTAACAAATTTACAGAAGGTTTTCTATACGAGCTTACCGTGGTTTGTACGGACTGTTTGTTGCCGCCGGTTGCTGTCACAGCAGTCATTATGGCCAGCTGTAACATTAATAAACTTAGCATGATGATCAGCTCGACCAGCTCACGTGACCAGATCTGTCAAAAGCTCCTCAGCCGCCTGCGAAATAGAGAATGATAAACTTTAGCCTGGTACTTTAAGGCACTACGCCCTCCACCCCACCTGCCCAAACGTTGTTTGTGGAGGTGGGGTGAGAAACAAGTCGTTATTGCTTAGTGTTCGTCGCAATCACAGATCAGTTTTGTGGTCCGAAAATATTTACTTAACTTGAACAAAACAAAGTTGAAATAATGAGATTAACTTTTAACCCTTTCTTCAAAAAGGATAATGCACATGCGTAATACGAAGCCCGGAGAGTGTTAAAAAAAATTTACATCGGCTTAAGTACTTACATTATTTGAACACGCATTCAAATTTCAGTTTTTAGGGAACAGAAACAGTGCACGTAATCTGGAGTCACTCAATGTGACGTGATAATTTGCAAGTGTTCGTCGTAAAACTTTCATCACTAAAATTCGCTACCTGGATTGTTATTTCCACATGAAAGTAATCTATGCTACATACAATAGCAAGTATTTGCATTGCAGTAACAATCACAGACTGAAAGTAAAAATCCCTAGAAAAGTGTAGATATGAGCTTTTGTATGGGTATTTCCGACGAAATCGAAGTCGCGACGATGACCATTGATGAAGCGACGATATTGGAGATTAAAGCGACGATCGCATTGCCATTTCAATCAAGTTTGACAACATTTGTTGTGCAATGACGGCAACGATTCTTGCAAAAGGTGCGCTGCACGTTCAGAGGTTTATTTTTTGCTTTTTTCTCGCTCTCCTCGTCGCTGTGGTTGCACCGAGCTCGCTAGTAGCGTTACATCACGCAAAGCGTGCAATTCTTGATATGTAACGATTTCGCCAGAAAAACCAACGATTTGCTGGAAAACGCGCGACGAACCCACGTCCGTGGGTACTCACACAAAAGTTCAGTTATCTAAATTATTTTTGCTCTTCCCCTGAACTTTCTTGAGCGAATGGCTACCAAGTAAGCAATAGTTTACTGATGTTAAACAAGGAAGCCATTGACTAAAACTAAGTCCCTCCTTGGTTTAGATTAAGTAAATGTACCTTGGCAGTCTTGATACTGTGTTCAGCGCACGTAGTTGTACCTAAACTTAAAGCAGAAGTGAAACCTGTTTCCACAAGTACAGTGTTGTTTTTTTCTTAAAGAATATCACGTCACACCATTTCTCCAACATGAATGGTCAGCTTCCCATCAACAGAACAGACGACGTGTTTCCTTAAAGATCATCCCCTGTTGTCATGGTGATTCAAGTACTAACAAGAGAGGCTACGTGACTGTGTGCTGGTCTCTGCATATCCCGCCATTTTCACGATACCGCTATCTGAGTTTTACTCGATCCCTTAGATGAACATGAATGACTAGAATGCTAAACTTCAGCGTTTTCCTCTCCTCAATTAAAATGGAGTTATCCCAGGACAGCCCTTTATTTGCAAGAAAAAACTTAACGTAAGAGGGCGTTGCAGTAAAATGACATCTGTAAAGGCCGATACACACGAGGGATTTTTCTCCCGGAGCATGCTCCAGGGGCACGCTTCGGGAGCAAAGCTCCTCCGTGTGTACCAACGATTTCGTGGGTATACTTCATCTTCGCAAAATGCTCCACGATATTTAACCGGTTAAATATTTGGGAGCAAGATCCCGGGGCAAATTGAGCGAACTTGAAAACGCTCCCTCGTGTCTACTGACACGTGCAAAATGAGCCTGGAGCATGCTCCGGGAGCAAACCCCTCGTGTGTATCGGCCTTAATAAGAGGGCGGCTAGTATAAACACGATGATGTGCCAGAGTAAACAGAGGCCGAATGTAATTAGCATTTCTAATAAAAAAATAATACACTAAGAAGCTGAATGAGCCGTCATTAACTCAAAAAGCTTACAATTCCCTAGACTGCAAAACAGTCCGTATTTTTGCGTAATCATGTACACGCGGGCAGTCAAACAAAAGGTCTGGAACGAGGCTGAAAACAGAGAGCGAGACCTGGGAAGAGACGCTAATTTTTCTCTCCATTTACTTTTGAAGGAGGCCTTATAGGTGGAAGTTCTTATAAGCGAAACTTAAAGGTAGAGGAAAGTTGCACCCTATGCCCGGGCTTTTATCATTTATAATCACTAAATGTCGTTACTACTATTCACTTTCTTTACCGAGGAAGGAGCCTTTGTTCTCATGCGTGACGTTCATGATCCTGTTCAACGCATCAACAATACATTGATAAAGAGAAATTTTTCAAGGATGATCTCAGAAGAACTTATGCTGGCATGGTAGACACCCTGGATGAGGCTGTAGGTGATATCACCGAGGCTTTCAGGACAGCAGGGATCATGTTGAGGCGTTCATTGTCAAGTTCAACGCATTACACTGATTACATAATTAAAAGGTTCTTTAAACTATGATAGGGGTTTCCATGATAGCTGGTGGAGTTGCCCTGCAATTGGATCATAACGTGGTTCAAGTAAATGTCATTTCAATGATGATGGGATAAGAAAGGGGGACGTGGGAATCAGGGAAAATATGGGGAGAGGGAGGAGTACCGGAGGCGCGAGAGAAAAAAACCCAGGATCAAAGTTTTTTAAGGGCAGGAAGCGGGAGAAATAGAGGGAAACTACGCAGCAATGCTTGATATTTTGCAATCTAGAAAGTGCTAAAGACAGGAAGCCAAGAAAAAAGGGGGCGAGAACCCGAGATGTGCGGCCCGGTGCAAGGTAAGGGAGACAGGAGGTATGGGAGCCGGAGCTGGGAGGTGCGAGAGAAACGGGAGGTAAGAGAGCCGGAGCTGGGGGGTGCAGGGGAGGAACGGGAGGTATAGGAGCCGAGGCCCTACCTCCTCCTCACCGGCCTTGATGGTCTTAAATAATTTGTTAAAATATTTGCAGTCAAAATCAAAATTATGCAAAATTATTGCTTTGAAGCACTAAAGACCTTGAGTGCATTTCATATTTTCCAAAGGCCTTGTGCCGAAAAGCAGGTTCAAACAGCAGGAATGACTTTGCCATATTTTTACAACCAAAGAGAATGTTACGGGATGACACACTTGTTATACTCAGTAATGATAATGTCGGGTTACGAAGGTCAGGAGATTTCAGGTGGCCCCTCCGTGGTACAAAACATACCGTGTGGGAGAGAGGGACCCGAGGGGCTGCATTTGTCCATGGAAAATTTCTGCAACAGAAAGGCGTGAAAAACAGAGAACTAAGACAGACTGGTATCCCACGTTAATCAGTCTAGCAGGTGAGGATTAAATCCATAATGACCTCGCTAGTAGTTGATATAGGAGTAGGCTCATTTTATATTTGTTCACACCAGAGAAAAGCAATGCAGCGAATTCAACTTTTCTTAGACTACGAGCAGTCTCTCTTTTTCTCTAAGTCCGTTGAGCGAAACGCTCGAGACACAAAAATGATCACGCGAATGCCTGAAGGCGCTAGACGGGAGAGGCTCTTTTCTCTTCTCGGGCTGTCGCCCTCGTTTTTCGCGTCTCGCAGCTTCACCGCTCGACGCTCGCCCGCGGGAACTCCTCTCACTAAATCTGAAGGAAAATTAAAGAGAGACTTCTCGCCGTATAATCGTTTCTTCTTCCACACAAATCTTTACAATTTCATCCAGGTGTGGGCCATCTCTTACCACGTTCCTCCATGTACGTATGGGAGCAAACGATTCCGGAGAAAATAGTGGCCAACAACCCGGTCGTTAAGGGGTAATCAACTGATCAAGATTTCTCCCAGACATTTACTTTAAAGATAAATGCCTAATCTCATTGGGTATACTGAGGCTTGGTGCATTATAGAGTTAAGGTAAAGGTAATCTTTTTCTCAGTTTCGTGTTAATTTACTGTAAGCAAGCATATATTAGTTAAAACCTTTTTTGCTGTTAGGAGGCAGTTTTGACCGAAAATATCCAAAGCCAATCGACGGTTATGACGTATGGGAAACAGTCTCCACGAGACCATGGCCGCGAGACGAAGTACTTATTAATAAAGAGTCTGACACTAGCCACGGAGCTGCGCTAGGCGTGGGTCAAATGAAGTTATTGCTCAATGTCCCCAACGTCACGTGGTTTAAGCCGCCAGAGTTGGATGCGAGGCTATACCAGCCAAATAATGGCGTCCAGTCAAGTAAAAAAGATTTCAGTGGAAAGTAATTATTTTTGGTAAGTTATTTTTCCTTCACCCTTTTTTAACTGATTCATTCTGAAGATCATCAATCTTGAAACCATAGTGTGATCCAGTGTAAAAGATGTAAAAACAAGAGAGAATGAATTCTCTCTTGGTAAAAAACAATATATAGGTGAAACTAAAAGTACACTTCGTGAACGCTTTAAGGAACATAGACGGGCAACAAACAATCCACTCCACGCAAACACCACAGCAGCAGTCCCTTCTCACTTTAATCAACCTGGCCACTCGATCGCAGACATGGAACTTATTCCACTGGAATTACCCTCCCTCAGCATGTCACGCAGTAAGGAAAGAGAAGCGTACTTCATAGATAGAGGCAAAACCCTGTCACGAGACGGTCTGAACCGAAGAAATGAACATTGCTTGACTGTTTCTATTTCTATTTTTTATTGTATAATCATTACCTGTACAGTCGACTCTCTCTTAACGGACACCTCTATAAGACGGACACCTAGAGCTGGTCCTTGCCTTTCTTTACTCCCTTTACTTGACTCTCTATAAGACGGACATCTCTCTAAGACGGGCACTTACTGCCGCTCCCAAAGGTGTCCGTCTTAGAGGGAGTTGACTGTATATTATTCTAACTAATATTAATAATAATTCTAGTCAATTATTAACCACTTATGTGAATTTTAAATTCAAATTTTAGGAGCCGTTAAAATATATTTTCTCTCGGTATGGTTCTGGCGATGAGGAAGGCTAATTTTGTTGGCCGAAATATTAGCCTATAATAAATCAGCTGTTTGCCGCAGTGCCAGCCCTGCATTCAGTTTTGTTTTATTTCTCACGACGTCCGGCTACAGCATCTCTTTGATTAGAGATTCGGCAAGAGGAACTAGTCAGTTATATTTACGCGTTGCGTGGACCTCTGCATTCAAACAAATTTTCATAATTTTTAACTTACCCCTCTCTTTTTTTATTTTTATTTTCCTCCTCTCCACAATTTTGTCATTTTCCCTCCTCCTTATAAATTTTTTTTATTCCCTCCTTCACAATTTTATTATTTTCCCTCCTCATTCTTGAATTCCCTCCTTCTCCACAATTTTAAACTTTTCCCACCTCCTCTTCTTCTTGAATTCCTTCTCCACAATTTTTATTATTTTCCCTCCTCAATCTTGATTTCCCTCCTCCTCCTCCTCCACCTCCTCATTTATTCTATATATTTTTCCATCCATAAATACGTCGACCCCACATCGATCCTAAACTCTACGTTTTTTCAACACAGCTTTGTGATTTGTGAAACTATTTTCCACCACCACCACCACCGTTCTATTGTTTTCTCTCCACCCTCATCTTCACCACCACCACCACCACATTTCTATCGTTTTCTCTCCACCACCACATCATTTCTATTGTTTTCACTCCCCTTTTTTTCTATTAGGCAGGATATTTGGTTTTGGCCTTTTTGGCCTGAGTTTGGCCTTTTTGGCCTGGGTCTGGCCTGGCTGACCTTCTATATAACCTGTCTGCTGGAAAAATAAAAGAAGGAGTGAAAACAATAGAAATGTGGTTGTGGTGGAGGGAAAACAATAGAAATGTGGTGGTGTTGGTGGTTTTATACAGTTTAACTATTCACGAAGCTGTGTTGAAAAAAGGTTTAGTCTAGGGTTGATGTGGGGTCGATATGGGGTCGATCTATTTGTGGATGGAAAAATATATAGAATAAGTGAGGAGGTGGAGGAGACGGAGGAAAATCAAGATTGGGGAGGGAAAATAATAAAATTGTGGGGGAGGAGGGAAAATATTAAAGTTGAAGAAGAGGGAATAAAAAAATTGAGGAGTGAAAATAATAAAATTGTGGAGGAGGAGGAAAATAGAAATGAAAAGGGAGAGGGGTAAGAAAAAATTATGCATAGTGTAAAAAAAGATAGCTTGCCTTAACTTTGACTATTCTAATAGATTTCTTTTAAATCACTGAGTATTTCATCTTTTCT
>BOPM01000507.1:247204-254377 GCA_022179025.1 Porites australiensis | reverse complement strand
GTTTTCAGTCTCCTGAAGAGAATAAGTGAGGTTTGATTAGTTTCAGGTCAGGTACAAACCTATATATTATCAAACCTTAAGAAGAATTACTTTGAATGAGAAGTAATTAAGTAAGCTCAAACAGCAAACGCTTCTGTTTAGTTATACACTTTAATAAATGCCTTAATCATATGTTAATAGATCGTGCTGAAATCCCGGACTTGTGAGTTATAGTTTTTAACAAACTGGAGCACTGCTGTCTAAAACTATTATAAAAATTATCAACAGACTACCCAACCACGTAGGAGTCAAAATCACTCACTCCCATCATACATTTTTCTTCTTTGTCGCCTCCCACTTTGGACTTTTACTTTTAGGTCCCTATCTATGTTTACTTTCTGTAGTATAAGAACTTATTATAACTCATGAATCTCGTGAGTCACTTTAATCTAAAGTCACTTTTAAGCTTGAGCTTTAGGAACCTCTTCAACAAAAATACGGGACACTGAGATGTATCCTGTGTAGCCGTCAGCATTTCCATATGAGGCGCAGTTCCCGATCCAGAATCCCACCCGCACCTTTCCTTTGTGGATGTTATTACAGTGCCCCTCAATATGGCGGACGCGATGGAGATTTTTATTACCGCCTGTCTCCATGTAGACAATTCCGTCAATCGGCAGAGGAGCAGAACACTCAGCGCCATTGAAGGTAAAGTACCAACGTTTGCAGCAGCCATTGCAGCTAGCAATCCTTAGTGCACCCGTCCAGTAAACATGAAGGGCAGTATCAGAAAAGTTTTTGGTGAAAACACAGTCCTGCAAAAAAAAAATACAAAAAATTTGACAGAAAATCTATTAATGAAGAGGCTCAGCAATACGTTGTTCCATTGTCCATGACATCCAAAACCTAGATCTAGCTTAGATCTAATAGCGACTGCTAGTAGTTGTTGTCGTTGTGGATAGACAAGTAAACAGTTGATAAATGAAGAGTTAAGGCTGACTCCACAGCTGGGAGGTTGAATTCATCCTTTTTTGGAAAAAGCGACTAATGTAATCCAATAGCGCTGTAGTCAAACTTGCTTTATGCATTTCTTAATTTGCTATACAAGATTTTGCTGACTAGGCATAGATCCACCATGATCAAGCACCCTTAGGTTTTAAAATTGGCCCCGTCAACGTAGCCCGTTGAAACGGTGACCCCTTCAATGGCTTGTCCTCCTCTCCACCACTCCAAACGCTTCATCCAGCGTTAGAGACCGTTTTCAGCTACATCTTTGACATTCCAGATGTCGCGCGTATTGGTTGCTGGAAATCTTATGTGCCGACCGATTCGAAACCTTAACATTCCCCGGCAAACCCCGGTCATTTGACCATCCCTTGTGCTCGGTGATGGTGAATTTGAACCGCAAGCCTCGAGTTAAATTCTTTTTAAGATCCGGTGTCTAACAAGGTAGTTCGATAGATGCGATGTTTCTCATAATTAGATGGAAGACTTTAAAGTTTAAGACACATCTTTTGTAAACAAATGGCTTGTTCGACAAGGAAATCAAAACCTACATGTATCCAGTTTTGTTACCATGACCCCAATTCCCTCCCTTTTTTAATACAAAGTATATTATCACTGGGAGATATAAGCCCGACTTACTTTAAGACGTCCGAAACATTTACTTTTCATTAATCCACACACCATATATTTGCAAAACATTTCCTCTTCGGGAGAAGCATTTGACCACTACCTTAGGGTAATTTGTAAGGAGAACTTCTCTCTCCTCCGCAAAGGCCTCTTTGTATCGTAGGGAACCTGGGGAGAGAGAAAAAGGAAGCGCGCGTGGGACAATGGGATACCCAGCGGAAGCCTCTGCTGAGGAGAAAAGAAGAATCTGACCAGTCATTCCTTAAAAAGTTCAAATGCCAAGGGAGTTGCTTTGGGATGTTAAAGTTTCGAATTGATCGGCGCATAAGTCTTCAGAGTCAACTGAGAGATGAAACGTCCTTGTTGGTAGCAGAGACTAAGCTGAGAGTCTTACCATAAGATACAGGCCAGAGAAACCATTACACGTTAACCCTACATTTTTTGTAGAACCAAAGCAAGAAATCATATTCAAGAAGGTCACGACATTTGGTCAGAGCTGTTCAGTAATCACACACACAAGCATGCTTCTGTTATGCCAAAGCCTCAAAGTTTTACCCGAAACACTGAAGAAAATCGTGACAGTCTTGAAAACTTTACAAGCGTGGTCATTTTCTTTAAATTGAGGTTTGCAAAAAATAAAAATTGGCCCCACCCAGTCGCTTGAACTTGTTAATATCACAGTCCTAGAGTTATTTTAATATAGCCTGTTCCATGCAGGCGTTAAGATGGTGGGGACGGCGTGAGAGAAGTGATTGTCGGCGTAGTTTTAGTAACTGCATCTTATTTTACGGTGAGGAGTAGTTAACCCTACGCCCAAAGCCAAAGAGGGCGCGCCACAAACTGGAGAAAGACTACCGGGCAGACCGAAATACGAAGTAGCTAAATTGAGCTGAATGCGGGAAAAAATTCCAGGCCTTCGGGCATTTTAAATTTTGCAAACATGGCAGGGAAAAAGGACATAGCTCTAATTGAGGCATAGTGAAATTGTATTTTATTGCACAGCCTGGGTGACAGGCGTTCGTAAGGGAAGGAGAAGGGAATTTGGGAGCGAGACCGCGCGCGAGGGACTGACTTTCGCGCTTATCGCGCGCCCGGAATTGCGCTCCCCCACCCTTTCAAACATCTGCCACGCAGGCTATTCGTCGCCTGATTTTGCTCGGATTAGTTGACACGGTATTTTTTTTCATTCCTATATCAATCTTATTTTGCAATTACTATTTTCACAGTTTTTTAAAAGTTTTGTTAATAACCAACCGTTGATAATGCTGGAAAGAGTGCCTTATGCGCTCGAAATTCTGCCGACAGAATTTATACAAGCCTACGTGTGTAACTAGGCCGCTATATGGAGGATGTCGTTTTATAAGAGAGCATGCCAGAAGCCAATAGCTGTTTGTTGGTATCTACACTGGCAATCAAAAGGCCTTTCGAAAAATGGCTGCTGCATGCTCTATATTGGGTGCAAATTTGATAATTTTATGCCGATCAATCGCAAATACACGACTCACCTTGACAAGACCACTGTCCCTATTATCATTCAAGTTTTTCCAGACACATTCTTTCCAGTTCTTAAAGGGCATCGGGCCAAGTTCCCATAATTGACCGGGAGGACCCTGGGCTCCAGGTTCCCCTTTGGTCCCTTCCTTTCCCTTTACACCAGCAGGTCCCTTATCACCAGGAGGTCCCTGAGGTCCAGTCTTCCCCTGCAATCCTTGATCGCCTTTACCTCCATCACGGCCATCACGTCCGTCACGTCCGTCGCGGCCTGGTGCCCCAGGAGTACCATGCTTGCCGGGCATTCCAGGAATGCCACAACCACCATAACAAAACGATGGAGACTGCTATTTTTAAACAAGAAAATATTTAAAATTATTAAAAATATATGTTATCCTTTGACTGATTAATCCTGATTGTACTCAGGTTTAGTTTGCAAAAAGCAGAAAGGCAGAAAGGCCTTTATGTGTACTTTTAGTAGAAACAGCTATAGCTTACCATATCTCAAAAAGAGATGCTTGTCCAACAAACTTTCGACTGAAACTTTGAATTTCCTAAGGTCTCAGATTCAGTAAAAGTGGCATTTATCATAATTCAAAGTAGACAGACTGCTTATTATAGTAGTTGCTAAAATTAAAATATATCTACGTGTCCCAACTAAGATTTCATGTGTTCGCTTTTCCTGCCTGCTTCTTAAATAGTTTTCATCTTCCCCTCTCATAGCTTTATTAGGGAGCTTAAGCAATAAAGACGGCGATTAGTTAAACTTTATCACTCTTATTTCATCTCGTTTATTTCGTCAAATGTTGCGGCAACGATCTCTGGAGTTTGATTCTAAAACTCTGCATCAAAGGTCAGGAAAAGAAAGAGAAAGTCTTTGTTTTGTCGTCAAGTCCTCCACAAAACGTGACACTAGGCATTTTCACGTCGTAGTCGTGCAGTGACGGCAAAGAAATGTACAAAAAAGAGTGATGCACGTGCAAAGTTGTTGTTATGCCAATCTAGACCTATTGCTTTTTTGCCGTTCTCCTTGACGTCACCGTCGTCGTTGCTTAAGCTCCCTATTGTCAAATGTCAGGGGTGTAGCGACTTCGCGTCCATATACTCACATACGCCCGTGCGTACATGTACAGCTAAAATATGGAAAAAAAGACACCATTAAGACGTCGTCATAATGGGATTTTATTCCAAGGCATTTACTCCGGCAAGGGGCCTCAGGCTCAGGCGGCAGGTATGGAGCGTATCTGGTTTTTAACCAATCAGAATCCAGGGCGTTCCAAGTGTCATAGTCCTCAATCATGCTTTACCATGTGCTCCCCCCTTTAGACTGCTCACTATCACACAGTGCACATCACTTGGTTCGAACTGAATTCTCGCAATTTTCCACCACCTGCTGCCCTGCTGCCTGCCTGTGCTCTAATTATTTACTTTTTTAACTGTATCGACCTATTTGGTGGCAGTTTTTTCCCCCACCTTTGCTGAAGAGATATTCGTGTATTGTATATTGGCAGATCTTGAGAATAAAGTTCGTCACCTTTAGTGGCCAAATTTACTCCAACCAAATTTGAGTCAGTCTTTGATTACGAAACTCTTCAGAAAACGAGTGCGCCGCCACATAGAACTCTTGGTCGCGCTCAGGAAAATTATCTAATTTCAAATGACTTGGTATAATAAAAATATTTTTTTATTTCCTGAAAAAGTATTTTTTATCATTAAATCAGAATGAATGATACATTTTTCGCCACTACTGATTGGTGTCTTCGTCTTAGTATGTCCTTTATTCTTTTATTATTCGATAATTCTGATGACGTCACTGGCCTTTTTTCCCCGTAAACACTGTACCTTACCGACAACACTAGAGATTGGAAAAATACACAACCGATTGCATTTTCCTAAGTATCAATTTACTGAAAATATCCTGGAGAAAACGCTGGAAGTGGCATTTCCGAGACCCTAAATTTTAGCATGTCCCCAGATCTCCCTACTGTGGGCCGCCTTCAGCACTACAACTTTTCTTCCGCGCGTGCGTACACCTACAAAATCTCATGCTACGCCCGTAAAAATAATTTATATAAAGTTTTCTATACGAGCTTACCGTGGTTTGTGCGGACTGTTTGTTGCCGCCGGTTGCCGTCACAGCAGTCATTATGGCCAGCAGTAACATTAATAAACTTAGCATGATGATCAGCTCGACCAGCTCACGTGACCAGATCTGTCAAAAGCTCCTCAGCTGCCTGTGGAAAAGAGGATGATACTCGTTAGCCTGGTACTTTTGGGCACTACACCCGCACCCAAACTCCACAAACATTAGACGTTGTTGCTTGGTGTTCATCGCAATCACCCAGCAGTTTTGTGGTCCGAAAATATTTACTTAACTTGAACAAAACAAAGTTGAAATAATGAGATTAACTTTTAACCCTTGGTGACTAATTCTTCAAAAGGGATATTGCTCTGCACAGGCGTAATACGAAGCCCAGTGAGTGTTAAAAAGAATTTTAAATCAGCTTAAGTACTTACATTATTTGAACAAGCAATTCAAATTTCAGTTTTTAGGGAGCACAAAAAGTGCTCTTAACCTGGTGTCACTCAATGTGTCATGATAATGTGCAAGTGTTCGTCGTAAAACTTTGATCACTAAAATTCGCTACTTTAATTGTTATTACCACATGCAAGTAATCTTTGCTACATACAATAGCAAGTATTTGAATTGCAGTAACCCACACAGACTGACGGTAAAAATCCCTAGAAAAGTATAGATATGAGCCTTTGTATGGGTTTTTCCGACGAAAT
The DNA here is from genome assembly GCA_022179025.1 of Porites australiensis. Classification (NCBI taxonomy): domain Eukaryota; kingdom Metazoa; phylum Cnidaria; class Anthozoa; order Scleractinia; family Poritidae; genus Porites; species Porites australiensis. The sequence goes on along the minus strand of BOPM01000507.1, from coordinate 248,485 downwards.
CGAACTCGCGACGATCGCCATTGATGAAGCAACCATCTTAGAGACTAAAGCGACGATCACATTGCCATTTTAATTTAGTTTCACAACTTCGGTTGTGCAATGACGGCAACGAAACTTGCAAAAAGTGTGCTGCTCGTTTTCGCTTATTTTCTCGTTTCCATCGTCATTGTGGCTGCACAGGCGGAGCTCGCTAGAAGCGTTACCATGCAAAGCATGCAATTCTTGATATGCGACGATTTCGCCTGAAAAACAAACGATTTGATGGAAAACGTGCGACGAAATTGACGTCTGCGCGGGTACCCACACAGAAGCTCATTATTTGTGCTCTTTGCCTGAAATTTCTTGAGCAGCAAGCTATAGCTTCCTGATGGTAAACAACGAGACCATTAACTAAAACGAAGTCCCTCCTTGGTTTAGATTAAGTAAATATACCTTGGCAATCTAGCTCCTGTGTTCAGCGCACGTTGCTGCACCCAGCCAGACTAAAAGCAAAAGTAAAACTTGTTTCCACAGGTGGAGTGTTGCTTTGTTCTTAAAGGATATCACGTCAGAGCATTTCTCCAATATGAATGGTCAGAATCCCATCAACAGAACAGATGACGTCTTTCCTAAAAGATCAACCAGTGTTGTCATGGTGATTCAAGTACCAACAAGAGAGGCTACGTGACTGTGCGCTTGTCTCTGCATATCCCGCCATTTTCACGATAGCGTTGAGTTTATTCGACTCCTTAGATCAGCCGACATGAATCACTAGAGTGCTAGAATTCAGCTATTTCCTCTCCTCAATTAGAATGTAGTTATCCCAGGACAGCCCTTTATTTTGCAAGCAAAAACTTAATGTAAGAGGGTCTTGCAGTAAAATGACATATCTGTAAGAGAGCTGCTAATAAAAACGCAGTAAGGATGTGCCAGAGTAAACAGAGACCGAATGGAATTAACCTTTGTAATAAAATATAGCTCACTAAGAAACTAATTGAGCTGTCATAAAGTCGAAAAGCTTACAAATCCGGAAAATGACTTTTCCTTTGCCTCCCATGGACTCCAATAGTTGAAAGCGTAGGGGGAGGGGGAGGGGCCGTGCTCGACAGAAAATTGGAAATGAGCCCTAATGTGAAGCACAATACCAATCTTGGCGTGGATCAAGGTTTTATTTTCAAACTCACAAAACCGTGAACGGCAGAAATATTACTTGAATGTTATTTTGTCCATAAAAAAGTGAACAATTTACAAGGCTAAAAAATATGTATTTAAAAAAGAAAAATCCGAACGTATTCGACACTA
>BOPM01000507.1:204704-242204 GCA_022179025.1 Porites australiensis | reverse complement strand
TAACCTACAACAGTGAAGTTTGGAGTGCTTTTGTTAAATCAGATTTTAAGTCCTGGAAGATTTCTACATGAAAACCCATTTACAACTCTGTAAACGCTCTGATTTACAAGTACACACAGGCAACGCTTCCAACACTGCATGTAGAGCTGAACTCGGTAAATTCCCGAAGATCATTGATATAAATAAAAAGATTCTGAATTACAATTGACTCCCGATAACTCGAACCCTCGCTAACTCGAACCTCGCGCTAACTCGAAGCAAAATCGACTTCCCCTGGATTTCCGTCATACATTTATTATAACGGGGAAAATAGCTTTTACTCTAATCTCATGAAGATGGTTGACTACTACGACCTAAACTCTGACTTTTCTTGAAATTCATTGAATGACTCTAAAGTTAAACGGTATGTCGGTGTAATAAAAAACAAATACGTTTCTAACTGGAACCAGACCCCTCAATAATCACCAAAACTCAGTTTCAATTTATTGTACAATCAAAAAGGAATGTAGCCCCTCGCCGTACCGTAGTTTTAACAAGAAAAAACCCCGCGTCAAGAAAAGCTCTTCTTAAAATTAGAATAAGTAGTCATCAACTTAGAATTGAAACGGGTAGACACAAAAAAAAAACCTCGCAATGAAAGGATATGTTCCTTTTGTAACAGTTACAAAATTGAGGATGAAAATCATTTCTTACTAGATTGTAAGGCCTATTCTCAGATTACAGACGTATCTTTCTCCAAAAGAGAAAATTAACTAAAATATCTCATTTCATGAATTCTTCTGATTATTTAGTTAACTGTCAATCAATTAGTTATATTTTTCTCTCAATTCTTTGAATTAAGAAATAAATTAATATCAATGAATGAAGGACAACTGTAATGTTTTGTAATGTTTTACAATAATTAGTTGAATTAGTAATTAAATTTAGACTAGTACCTTTGGCAATACTATAATACCTTTATGGTCATGAAAATAAAGCTTTTATTGTTGTTGTTGTTGTTGCGTGTCAGAAGCAAAAAAAACAACACGGGGGGGGGCAAAGAGCACGCCTTTTTGTCAGAATATGGGTACAGCACTGGGTGTCCCAACTTAATGAGACGAGGACTGCAGTATTCGTCAACTCGTGTCACGTTAATTGGGACAGTAGGGGTATTTTCTGCCCCCGCCCCCAAATGGTTTTTGCGAGTTTTCATGTCAGAAGCAAAAAAATCAACACAAGAGGGGGGGGGGGGAAGGAGCACAACTTTTTGTCAAAAATATGGGTACAGCAAGGGGTGTCCCAGCTAAGTGCGACGAGGATTGCAGGTAGGTGAGGTACCCCGCTTATGTGGGGAATCCCGCATGTCCATTTAATCTCTCCTACGGTCACCCCACCCATTAAGCAAACGCGACCAAATTAAAATGAGAGATTATATGGACAGGAAGGTTACCCCACCTATGCGGGTTACCTCACCTACCTGGGGTCCCCCACCTTTGTGTAAACAGGCCCTTTTTTGGAATTGATCCGACTCATGTGAAGTATGACGTCTGAACAAGGGCTCAGTTACTTCAAAAATAAATAATTGATACTGTTCTGTTCACTTCTTTGATTATTATTAATTATCGTTGTCATTATCATTATCATTATCATTATTATTATTATTATTATTATTATTATTATTACTATTATTATTATTATTAGTACTTTCCGTTATCAAATTAAAGTTTCATGAAAAGCAAAAATTTAAAAAAATAAAAAATAATAAAAAATTATTATTATTACTATTATTATTATTATTATTATTATTATTATTATTGTTATTATTATTATTGGTCAATACATCTATCATGATCCAGAGCTGAAGGACAAGCACACCAGGTGTTAAACAAGTATGGCTAGCCGACGACTCTGCGGGGGTGGACAAATTGTGTCGTTGTATAACTGGTACAATCACCTGAGTCAGGAGGGAAAAAAACATGGTTATCTAGTGAATGGATCAAAGAGCTGACCGTGTAAGAAAAATGAGAACAGGAGCTTGGCGTGAAAGTTGGCGCGAAAAAAAAAACGACGACTTATGAGCGAGCACTTCTCGGTTGCTAAATGGTACTGAAATGGGGAGCTTTTGACCAAGAGTCTCTGGAATACAATTAGCTGTCCTTAGCTATCACAAGAGTAAACATGATAAAATGTTCCCTCCGCGATCACTAAACTTATGAGAGTTGCCTTAAACTTCAAAAGCGACTTAAGTTAATTCTCTGCTCTTAGTCTACTGGCGAGGAATGCTGAGGTTTGATTATATAGTTTCAGGTCAGGTAAAAACCTCTCTATTATCAAACCTTAAGAAGAATTGCTTTGAATGAGAAATAATTAAATAAGCTCAAACAGCAAACGCTACTTTTCAGTTATACACTTTAATAAACGTCTTAATCATTGGTTAATAGATGGTGATGAAATCCCGGACTTGTGAGTTATAGTTTTTAACAACCTGAATCACTACTGTCTAAAACTATAAATTATAAAAATCATTAACAGACTACCCAACCACGTAGGGGTCGAAATCACTCATTCTCTTTCAAAGTCGTTTATCTATTTTTACTTTTTGTAGTATAAGAACTCATAATAACTCATGATCTCATGAGTCACTTTAATCTAAAGTCACTTTTAAGCTTGAGCTTTAGGAACTTCTTCAACAAATATACGGGACACTGAATTCCATCCTGTGTGGCCATCAGCGTTTCCATATGAAGCGCAGTTGCCGATCCAGAATCCCACGCGCACCTTTCCTTTAGGGATGTTATTACAGTGCCCCTCAATATGGCGGACGCGATGGAGATCTTTGTTACCGCCCGTCGCCATGTAGACAACTCCGTCAATCGGCAGAGGACCAGAACATTCCGCGCCATTGAAAGTGAAGTACCAACGTTTGCAGCAGCGATTGCAGCCTTCAATTCTCAATGCACCCGTCCAGTAAACATGAAGGGCAGTATCAGAAAAGTTTTTGGTGAAAACACAGTCCTGCAAAAAACACAAAAAATTTGACAAAAAATCTATTCATGAAGAGGCTCAGTAACAGATTAATGTTTCATTACATCTAAAACCTAGATCTAGCTTAGATCTAATAGCAACTGCCTAGTGCCCAATATTGATTGTGGTCGTTGTGGATAAACAAATAAATCAGTTCATGAATGTAGAGGTCAAGGCTAACTTCACAGCTGGGAGACTGAATTTATCCTTTTTCGGAAAAAGGGACTAATATAATCTACTGCTGTAGTCGGCCTTGCATTTTTTTAATTTTGTGCTATACAAGATTTTACTGGCTAGGAGTAGATCCACCATCATGATGATCATGCACCTTTAGGTTTTTAATTTGGCCTCTTTAAACGGTGCCCCCGTTACTTGTCCTCCCCTCCGCCTCCCAAACCCTTCATCCAGCGCTAGAGACTGTTTTCAGCTAGAACTTTGACTGTCCAGATGTCACGCCTATTGGTTGCTGGAAGTCGTTGGCGCCGACCAATTCGAAACCTTAACATTCCCCGGCAAAAACGCGGGCATTTGACCATCACTGGTGCCTGGGGGTGGGTAATTGAACCGCAAGCCTCAAGTTTAACTTTTTTTTAAGCTCCGGTGTCTGACAACGTATTTCGCATCCTCGGTAGACGCGATCTTTCTCACAATTAGGTGGAAGACTTGAAACGGTTTAACTGTGGATGTCTGTAAATATCATGGACCAGAGGTGGGAAACATAAAATTTTGGAAAAATCCCAAAAAAATCATGTAGACTACCCTAGGTATTCTAGCTATGGAAATATAAATTTTAGTTTCATTGGATAAATATTTTGGCGATACGGCGAATGCCAATTTCGGGCGATTGAAGGTAACCGCCAGAGCGCTTTTTCGGGCCTGTACTCCGCGCTACGAAAAGACCACGATTTGAATCGAATTCAAATATCATTCAATCCAAAAAGCTTTTTATCGTATTAAACGAGTTTTAATACACATTTTGAGTGGTTATGTTCTCGAATTGATGGCAACTGGAATATTTTATGAATTTTTAAATATTTACAAAATTTTAAGGATTTTACGCGTGCGAAATATTGTCAAATTTCAAAGGCCTAAAATCACATCCGATACATGATTTCAAACAGAAAAAGACATTCCACGTTAAAAAGCAGTTGATAAATGAAGAGGCAAGGCTGACTCCACAGCTGGGAGTTTGAGTTCATCCTTTTTTGGAAAAAGGGACTAATGTAATCCAATAGCGCTGTGGTCAGGCTTGCTTTATCCATTTCTTAATTTGCTATAGAAGATTTTGCTGGCTAGGAATAGATCCACCATGATCAAGCACCCTTAGGTTTTAAACTTGGCCCCGTCAACGCAGCCCGTAGAAACGGTGACCCGTCAATGGCTTGTCCTCCTTTCCACCACTCCAAACCCTTCATCCAGCGTTAGAGACCGTTTTCAGCTAGACCTTTGACATTCCAGATGTCACGCGTATTGGTTGCTGGAAATCGTATGTGCCGACCAATTCTAGACCTTAACATTCCAAGGCAAACCCAGGGCATTTGACCATCCCTTGTGCCCGGGGATGGTGAATTTGAACCGCAAGCCTCAAGCTAAATTCTTTTTAAGATCCGGCGTCTAACAAGGTAGTTCGATAGATGCGATCTTTAGATGGAAGACTTTAAAGTTTAAGACACATCTTTTGTAAACGAATGGCTTGTTCGACAAGGACCTCAAAAGCTACATGTATCCAGTTTTGTTACCATGACCCCAATTTCCCTCCTTTTTTAATACAAAGTATATTATCACTGGGAGATATAAGCCCGACTTGCTTTAAGACGTCCGAAACATTTACTTTTCATTAATCCACACACCATATAATTTGCAAAACATTTCCTCTTCGAGAGAGGCATTTGACCACTACCTTGGGGTAATTTGTAAGGATAATTTCTCTCTCATCCGCAAAGACCTCTTTGTATCGTAGGGAAGCTGGGGAGAGATAAAAAGGAAGTGTGCGTGGGACAAAGGGATACCCAGCGGGAGCCTCTGCTGAAGAGAAAAGAAGTATCTGACCAGGCATGCCTTAAAAAGTTCAAATGCCAAGGGGGTTGCTTTGGGATGTTAAAGTTTGGAATTGATCGGCGCATAAGTCTTCAGAGTCAACTGAGAGATGAAACGTCCTTGTTAGTAGCAGAGACTAGGCTGAGAGTCTTACCGTGAGGTACAGGCCAGAGAAACCGTTACACGTTAACCAAAGCAAGAAATCATATTCAAGAAGGTCAAGACATTTGTTCAGAGCTGTTCAGTAATCACACACACAAGCATGCTTCTGTTATGCCAAAGCCTCAAAGTTTTACCCGAAACACTGATGGAAATCGTGACATTCTTGAAAACTTTACAAGCGTAGTCAGTTTCTTTCAATTGAAGTTTGCAAAAAATAAAAATTGGCCTCACCCAGTCTCTTGAACTTGTTAATATCACCGTCCTAGAGTTATTTTTAATATAGCCTGATCCATGAAGGCGTTTAGATGGTGGGGAGAAGTGATTGTCACCGTAGTTTTAGTAACTGCATCTTATTTTACGGTGACGAGTAGTTAACGCTACGCTCAAACAAAAAGAGGGAGCGCAACAAACTGGAGACAGACGACCGGGTAGACCGAAATACGAAGTAGCTAAATTGTGCTGGATGCCGGGAAAAGAATTCCAGGCCTTCGGGCATTTTGAATTTTGCAAACATGGCAGGGAAAAAGGACATAACTCTCATTGAAGCATAACAAAATTGCATTTTATTGCATAGCCTGGGTGACAGGCGTTCTTACAAGTGAAGTGGAAGGGAATTTGGGAGCGAGACCGCGCACGGGGGACTGGCTTTCGCGATTATCGCGCGCCCGGAATTGCGCTCCCCCACCCTTTCAAACATCTGCTACGCAGGCTATTCATCGCCTGATTTTGCTCGGATTAGTTGAAACAGTATTTTTTTAATCCTATATTAATCTTATTTTGCAATTACTATTTTCACAGTTTTTTAAAAGTTTTGATAATAACCAACCGTTGACAATGCTGGAAAGAGTGCCTTATGCGCTCGAGATTCTGCCAACAGAATTTATTCAAGCCTACGTGTGTAACTAGGCCGCTATATAGAGGATGTCGTTTTATAAGAGAGCATGCCAGAAGCCAATAGCTGTTTATTGGTATCTGTACTAGCAATCAAAGGCCTTTCGGAAAAGGGCTGCTGCACGCTCTATATTGTGTAAATTTGATAATTGTATGTTGATTAATCGCAAATACACGACTCACCTTGATGAGACCAGTGTCCTTTCCATCATCCAAGTTTCTCCAGGCGCATTCTTTCCAATTCTTAAACAGCATCGGGCCAAGTTCCCAATTTTGGCCGGGAAGACCCTGGGCTCCAGTTTCTCCTTTAGCCCCTTCCTCTCCCTTTACACCAGCAGGTCCCTTATCACCAGGAGGTCCCTGAGGTCCAGTCTTGCCCTGCAATCCTTGATCACCTTTAGCTCCATCACGGCCATCACGTCCGTCGCGGCCTGGTGCTCCAGGAGTACCATGCTTGCCCGGCATGCCGGGAATGCCACAACCACCACAACAAAACGATGGAGACTGCTATTTTTAAACAAGAAAATATTTGAATTTACTAAAAATATATGTTATCCTTCGACTAATTAATCCTGATTGGCAGAATGGCCTTTATGTGTACTTTTAGTAGAAACAGCTATAGCTTACCATATCTCAAAAAGAGATGCTTGTCCAACAAACTTTCGACTGGAACTTTGAATTTCCTAAGGTCTCAGATTCAGTAAAAGTGCTATTTATCATAATTCAAAGTAGACAGACTGCAAATTATAGAAGTTGCTAAAAAATCTATCTTCGTGTCCCAACTAAGATTTTCATGTGTTCGCTTTTCCTGCCTGCTTCTTAAATAGGTTTCATCTTCCCCTCTCACAGCTTTATTAGGGAGCTTAAGCAATAACGACGGCGATTAGTTAAATTTTATCTCTCTTATTCCATCTCGTTTATTTCGTCAAATGTTGCGGCAACGATTTCTGGAGTTAAATTCTGAAACTCTGCATCAAAGGTCAGGAAAAGAAAGAGAAAGTCCTTGTTTTGTCCTCCACAATCCACAAAACCTGACACTAGGCATTTTCACGTCGTAGTCGTGCAGTGACGGCGAAGACATGTACAAAAAAGCGTGATAAAGTTGTTGTTTTGCCAATCTAAACCTATTGCTTTTTTGCCGTTCTCCTTGACGTCACCGTCGTCGTTGCTTAAGCTCCCTATTGTCAAATGTCAGGGGTGTAGCGACTTCGCGTCCATATACTCACATACGCCCGTGCGTACATGTACAGCTAAAATATGGAAAAAAAGACACCATTAAGACGTCATCATAATGGGATTTTATGACAAGGCATTTACTCCGACAAGGGACCTCAGGTTCAGGAGGCAGGTATGGAGCGTATCTGGTTTCTAACCAATCAGAATCTACGGCGTTCCAAGTGTCATAGTTCTTAATAAAAAATTATATAAAGTTTTCTATACGAGCTTACCGTGGTTTGTGCCGACTGTTTGCTGCCGCCAGTTGTCGTCACAGCAGTCACAATGGCCAGCAGTAACATTAATAAACTTAGCATGATGATCAGCTCGACCAGCTCACGTGACCAGATCTATCAAAAGCTCCTCAGCTGCCTGTGGAATAAAGGATGATACACTTTAGCCTGGTACTTTTAGGCACTACGCCCTCCACCCCACCTCCCCAAACATCAGTCGTTGTTGCTAAGTGTTCATTGCAATTACCCATCAGTTTTGTGGTCCGACAATATTTACTTAACTTGAACAAAACAAAGTTTACATAATAAGATTAACTTTTAACCCTTGGTGACTAATTCTTCAAAAGGGATATTGCTGTGCACATGCGTAATACGAAGCCCGGTGAGTGTAAAAAAGAATTTTAAATCAGCTTAAGTATTTACATTATTTGAACACGCAATTCTAGTTTTTAGGGAGCAGAAACAGTGCACGTAATCTGGAGTCACTTAATGTGTTGTGATAATGCGCAAGTGTTCGTCGTAAAACTTTGATTACTGATTATTAAATTCGCTGTTTTGGTTGTACAACATGCAGGTAATCTTTTCTACATACAATAGCAAGTATTTGCACTCTAGGAACACGCACAGACTGAAAAGTAAAAATCCCTAGAAACTGGAGATATGAGCCTCTGTATGGGTATTTCTGACTAAATCCAAGTCGGGACTATCACCATTGATGAAGCGACGATCGCATTGTCATTTCAATTACGTTTGTCAACGTTTGTTGTGCAATGACGGCAACGCAACTTGCAAAAAGTTTGCTGCACTTCCAGAGTTTTTTTTCGCCTATTTCCTCGTTTCCGTCGTCGTTGTGGTTACACTGAACTCGCTAGTAGCGTTACCACGCAAAGCATTCAAAATATTTGATGTCCGGCCATTTCGCCTGAAAAACTAACGATTTGATGGAAAACGCGCGACGAAATACCCACACAGAAGCTCAGATGAATGCATTATTTTGTGCTCTTTCCCTGCACTTTCTTAAGCGAATGGTTTCCCAGCAAGCTATAGTTTCCTGGTGTTAAACAAGGAGGCCATTAACTAAAACGAAGTCCCTATTTGGTTTAGATTAAGTAAATGTACCTTGGCAGTCTTGATCCTGTGTTCAGCGCACGTAGCTGCACCCAGCCAAACTAAAAGCAAAAGTGAAAACTTTTTCCAGAGGTGGAGTTTTGCTTTCTTCTTAAAGGGTATCACGTCACAGCATTTCTCCAATATGAATGGTCAGAATCCCATCAACAAAACAGATGACGTGTTTCCTTAACGATCAACCCCTGTTGTCATGGTGATTCAAGTACTAACAAGAGAGACTACGTGACTGTGTGCTTGTCTGTGCATATCCGGCCATTTTCACGATAGCACTATCTGAGTTTACTCGATCCCTTAGATTAGCATGAATTAACAGAACGCTAGAACTCAGCGTTTTCCCCTCCTCAATTAAAATGTAGATATCCCAGGAAATCCCTTTATTCGCAAGAGAAAACTGAACTTAAGAGGGTCTTGCGGTAAAATTTCATATCGGTAATAGGAGGGCTGCTAGTATAAACACAAAGATGTGCCAGAGTAAACAGAGACGAATGGAATTAGCATTTAAAATAAGAAGAAGCTAAATGAGCCGTCATCAAGTCAAAAAGCGTACAAATCAAAAAATGACTTTCCCTTGGCCTCCCATGGACTCCAGTAGTTGAAAGGGTAGAAGGAGGGGCCGTGCTCGACAGAAAACTGGAAATGAACCCTAATGTGAAGCACAATACCAATCTGGGCGTGGATCAAGGTTTTATTTTTAAACTCACAAAACCGTGAACGCTAGAAATATCACTTGGATGTTATTTTGTCCATAAAATTCGATCAGGTTTAAAAAGTGAACCATTTAGAAGGCTAAAACATATAATAGAATACTCGTTATATTTCCCTGTTTGATCTACGAAGCTAATACCCTCCCCTAACCAAACAATAAGATTTGCTTCTAACTTTGAGCAAAATGTTGGTTGGAAGGCAATTTTGGCTAGCAAACAGATCTCCTCTGTTTATAGGCTGTTTCATCAGAACTCAAATTCTTTATCTTCCTTGACATAAGGTGACTTATGGTCGTATTATTGGTTGGGATATAATGTTTTCCTATCGATTTCGAAATCATGATGATTTATAAGTCTTTACAATTTACAATGTCATTATCATCATTATTTTTATTATTAGTTTACATGCAAATAATACAAATTTAATAGAACGATCTCTTTACAACATAAGAGACTAGTTTTGGGATAGAGCAACTCCGTGAGGTTTATAAAATTCAGTTTATTTTTCAATAACCCCATTTAACAAAGCCATTTATGTTTATTCGTTCGCACTAGTGCTGGATTAAATTTAGGTGCTTTTTACCTTCCGCTAATTTTTTAAAGAAAATTGCGTTTTCGGAACGGAGTCACTTGACCAGTTTGCATTTATAACATATATGGTGTTTTTGTTTTAACAGTTTGGGTTAAAAAAAAAACTTGTAATATAATATTCAAAAATACAACAACCTAAAGATAAGTGCAGTATTACATGGATAAACTAAAGGATTTCGCCAAATTTGAAATTGGACGAGGCAATCTACAAATTGAAATATATTAAATCTTTTATAAAATCTGAAATTTGCCGCTGCATTAGACAAAGTTTGCTTTGGTTTCACTTTGGTTTTGACTTCCTTTGGCTTAAACAGGGGTAAATACAGCAAATAATAATGATAATAATACACATTTAATACAAAGATCTCCATACAACATAAGAGAATAGTTTTGGGGAAAAGCAACTGCACGAGGTTAATAAAATTCAGCTTATTTCTCAATAACGCCATTAAACAAAACCATTAATGTTTATTCGTTTGCATTAGTGCTGGATTATTTACTAGGTGCTTTTTATCGTCCACTAATTCTTGATAGAAAATTACCTTTTCGGAACAGAGTAAGGGGGTGGGGCATTTGAAAATTTTGCACTGCTCGGGGGCCGGGCATTTACCAACCCCAGGGCCATTCCCGAGCTTTTGCACGCACGCGGTTTTCTATCAGAATATAACTACACAGAAGGTTTTACTGGAAAAAAAGCAGATTGGCTCATCTGTCAAGGACAGGAATAAATTGTAGAGGGTTGTAAAGGCATGTTCTTGATTTTACATGTATGTATGCATTTCTTCGTTGCTTATCAAGCCAGAATTACATAGCGAAATTGGAGCTATCGATGTGAATCAACGTTTTTTGGTTATTGAATCAACTTTCTGTTGATATTATTTGAAGAACAGTCCCTTTCATATTTATAAAACTATTCATAACATATAACTTTACAGCGCTCTATTAATTTTGATGTCAATAATTTTATATCAATACTAAAACCATAAACTGGTGCATGTCATCGCAGCGTGAAGTCTTAATTAGAATCCTAGCGCTATTACAAAGGAAGACGTTAATTGAAGCAAAAATCGCACATTAAAATGGCACTATTGGACTGTGCGACTGTGCCGGGGGGCTGGGCGCAAGTGGAACTGACTGATGCATTACTTTTGAAGTCATTTGCATCACTAAAGACGTAGTTGAGAGTGCAAACTGTTCCATAACTTAGTTAATAAATAAGTGAAAGAATTCTTTTTGAATTTAAGATTAAAATCAGGTAATTCCAAATTCAAGCCCTCGCCTCTTAGCCCATACGGTGTATGCCTATATTTAAAAAGGTTTCCAATATAAGCAGGTCCCGTAAAATTTAACATTTAAAAAGAAGTATTAACGCCTGATGTAAGCGCCACAATAGATCGTTTTCACTGTCAGGCATTAAAAAATTAAATTGGAAACCGTCTAGTGGAAGAAGCTAAGAAAATGCAATGTTATAAAAGACTAATATGTAAACAATTTGTCCAAGTCTCAGGTCTTTGTGGCCCACAGTTTTCTGAGTTATTTGCCGAAACGTTTCACGCACCTTTGTAGAGCCATGTAAGGAGACGCCATATTGGGGATTGGTGTACCGTTTTGGCGCACTAATATCTGCAATATGGCCGCCAGAAATCAACAAAAACATCTGGAGTTCACTTTTTTCTATAAAAGCTCTTTCTTTTCCCTCGAGAACTAGCAAACGTGCGCATAAACACATCTTCTAATACTTGGAATGGTCATACTGCTGAAAATCAAGAGGAAAGCCCTTTTTTCAACGAGACAGCATTCCTATTTTGGTGTCACGCACTGTGAAAACTCGGACGTTCAAATTGCTATATTTTCGAAATGAAACATGCTACAGGAATGTAAATATGTACAAAGATTTACTTTTTATTTATCGTCAACCTAGTGTAAGAATTCGTAAAACCTCGCTATTTTGAGTTTACAATTTGATGACGTCACTGTGAAAACCATCTATATAAGGATTTCATGCTAGCCGTAGTGAGAGGCTCGTCGTATGACATTAACTAGCTTGTTGTGCCCGATTAATGTTCTCAAAATATAAGAGTTGCCATCTTTGAGAAGGTTGAGTTGACCTGTACCTATGCCTACAAATAAAGGACTGCAGTATTCTTGATGAAGTAATATAAATGCTTTATAAAGTTTTATCATTGCATGCATCATGAGAAAGAAAACGCCTAATTCTTCTCAGCGCGGAAGCCTTCGCGTAGGCTTTCTTTAGTTGATCTGATATGTGTCATTTACAGGATAGTTCCTTGTCTAGAGTAACTCCAAGAAATCTTAATAAATTTGAGAAATTCTATTCTAGCATCATTAAGAAATAAAGGAGCCGACGGATAATAATCGAGTCTTAGTACTGTTCACTTCATCTAATAAACCCCGAAAACTTGAAGAAGGCAGCATGGGATGTTTAAACGAAGAAATAGCTTTTTGTCGTTATACAGTTTATACCTTTTTTCTTCACATTGTTTTGAACATCACTTTTTACAACTGTTTTACACACGCACCACGCAGACCAAAACTACAGGTGAATTTTGGTATAATTACAGGAGTGGAGTTCGAAAAGTTGGACAATGAAATGATTACCGCTCAGATGGAGTAGTGGAGCAAACGTAGAACTTCGCTTCGATCCAGCGAGGCCGGAGACTTTTACCAAACAAACTGCCCATACGACCAAGCAAAAGTGAGTTTTTAAAATGTTTGCTGCGAAATATGTTAAGTTTGCCACCTACATCATATTAATGAGCATCCAAGTGCGTTCAGGACAACCAATCGTTGAAGCGCTTTCATAGCGTCCACGCATAATAACGCGTGATATGACAGACCTAGAAACTTTGTTGAACTTGAGACCGAGAACAATAGGCATTCTGCGCGATGAACTGCTTCTACCCTGAATATGGGCTTTATCGCTTTGAACCGATATATAAGGGTAGCTAAACCAGCGTTGTACGGCACAATTTTTCCTAACAAGATAATGGCACGGTTCTACCGTGTGGTTGTATGGATAGTTGCCATTCTTTTTACAACACCGCCATTGTACGGCTGGGGTAAGTTGGTGTACCATCCTTTTTTTCTGCCTGCTCTTTTGACTCTGGAAAATGGAGAATATTTCATAAACCATAGTTATCATGGGCAGATTAGCCAACGGAAGCAGGATTGTAATATTTTACTGTTACTACAAAATTTATAAGACTTTTAAAGAAAGCACTCAAAATCTGATGCCCACAGCATAGAAGATGGAGTGCAGACCTCATTAGGCCATCATGAAACTGATACCAGACTCTTGAAAACTAATTTCACAGTAGTTTGTGCATACTTCAATCATTTTGACTGTCGAAACCGCTGGGTGCTCTATCCCAAGAGAAATTTGTGTGGCAGCTATGTTCCTTGTGTTCACAAGTAGTTTAGTAAATCCAATTATATACGGGATTATGAATCCGCAGTTTAAAGCGGCCTTTAAAAGGGTTTTAATGTTTGGTCGTCACAGTAACAACCAAATAGGTCAGGGTTGAACATGAAGTGCAAATAATCCTGGTTTGTAACCTTGATCTCCGCTGAAGATAAGGTGTGATCATCGTTGATTTTGAAAAGACAGGAAGATTCAGAGAGTCAGGTAGAAATGGCAGCAAATGGGGTGGCGGTATTATTAGGGTGAAAGAACGAAAAAAACTTCTGCCGAGGCATTATTCTTTCGCAGGCTACCTTTTATTGATCCAACTACTTGATTATAGAAAGATACCTTTAATAAACAACAAGGGATCCGCATTGCTATGAAAGAGATTATCGAAAGCACCACTATTATTGTAAAGGGCGCTGTAAAAATATGTGAGTGATATCCCGCTTTTCTGTTCTTTTCGGGAAGAAAATTCCTTCGGATTAACTAAAGGTTCGAAACATATGACTAAAATTACAGATTTTTAAATAAAGGGAATTATCCTAGAGAACTTTAAAGTATCAATTAACTTCACCTTTTGTGATCATGTGATTAATTCATACGACCACTCTGTTTTATATTGAGTGTTGATATTACTAGGAGCAACTGTTCATTCTGATCACCGGCTCTTAGAGAACCTCAATGGAGTTAACCGTCAGTCGTCAAAAGGCCTAAAATTAATCGTCAACTGTCGAAGCTATCATCCAAATGGAACCCTCCTCTTGAAGTTTAAAGGGTTCTACATCTACAACTTTAATCAATAACGGTTTCCCATTACACAGATGTGGTCAGCTAGACCTCACAGCATGAATATACTAAATAGCAAAGTAGAACTGGATCAGTATTAAACAATGGACTTGATACTTTTTAAATAGCCGGGTACTTATAAATAAATCATAAATATACTAGAAATATGTGTATCGCAGAACCTCGCGAAGCTCGGGGAAGGAGGCCCGTAAAATGTCAGGGGTGGGAGAGAAAAAGGTCCACTGTGTGACTGAGAAGGACAAGTTTCAACACCTGTTCTAATATTGGAAGGTGAGATGTATTCAATCTTCTTTTTGGCTGGAGTGAATTTGAACCCAATGCCCTGGCTTTACAAAGGATCTATGATTGATTTAAAAGGGTTGCTGTTGTTAAGGAAGGGTAGGTAAAGTTGCATAGGTTCCGTGTTCACCCCATTTGACCCTCCTACATGTGTAGTTATAGTCAAAAGGAAATGATAGTGATAGTGGATGACTGCAGGCGAATATGCAGTTGCATTTTCTTAAGGTCGCGGAGAGACACCTTAGGCTCATTGGTTTGTACTTATTTAAAGCGTATGCACCAAGAACAACGACTGATATCGACAGGTTTACGAGATATTTGTTGGCTTCACACCATACGCCACTTGCACAACTCCCATAATGCACCTTATTTGCCCCTCAAAATTTTGCACAACCTTTGTTTTTCATTTCTCCTGGGTATTACAGCCATCCCAAGAGAAATTGAAAACAATGCTTATGCAAACTTTTTGGAGGAAATAAGGTGCATTATGGGAGATGTGCAAGTGGCGTATAAGCTAAATTAGTTTCAAGTAAGTACCATACTTAGGGGCAAACTTCGGCTTCTTGGAACCACGAACGTTTCCATGGTCACCAAGTAAAGTTGAAGTAGGTTCATTTTACCCCTTACCGGTACCCCTTCACGCTCAAAGTAGGTTCCAAGTTCACTTACATTATACTGGAAGCTCAAGTGTGAAGCCAACAATTCATAACTGGATAAAAGATGAGCCCATGATTCAACGTGTTCACGTGCATGTGTGGCACGCAGACTGCGGCCAAAATATAATGTTGTATTCAAAAGTAACAAACGGGTTCTGAATCAAACCTTGTCTTAGTGATTTATAAAAATATAGAAATAAAAATAAGAAAATCTTTAGAAATTTCCTTCTCGTGCTTCCCTTTTCCATCCCAATGTTGTTTATTGCGATTCGATCACCAGATCGTGTACACCAACATTGAGGGTACGAGAAGACACAAAAGTGTTCCAAAAATTTAGACTGTAGCTCCGCTTTCTTCCATTTTACAATCCCAATTCTGCATTAAATTGATATTGCCTAACTGTTGATACTTTTGAAGCAATTGCTACCGTTTAGGTCTGAATTTTGTCTTTTTAGCAGGCTTTACTGATATAATATGGAGAACAATTCTCCATCTTGGCCAAATTCCCATGATCCCCTAAGTCGTTCCCGTTTTGTACTTGCGGTTTTGGAAGTGGCCTTGTCTATTCTTATTTGCCTAACGTCCATCCAGGACAACTTGCTAGTCGTCTATGTTGTCCATAACGAATCCACACCCAAGAGCTTAACGAATTTATTCACCGACGACCTGGCATTGACTGACCCTTCTATGGCATCAATAAATATGCCCTTCTGGGCTCAGTTGTTCGAAGGCCGATTAGCGCTAATCCAGGGTTTAATTTTAACCTGAGTTTCTTTTTCTTTTGCTCAAAAGCATTTTCCCAGATAATTTTCTCTATTCTTTTTAGAGCATCCAATCATCAAATTGAAGGCAAAAAGAATAATACTGAATTTGCTTTTAAGCTTTCATATCTGAATTTAAATTTCGCACTAACCCCAGGTTATCTTAACCCTGCTTTGAAAAACCCGGCCCTGGGTAACAAACCTGTATACAGGGACTTGGATCCCAGTTTAGCGATAAGTGGTGTGAGCTTCGTTAGGAGTTGTTTCTGCTCTGAATATGGGATTTATCGCCTTTGAACGATATATTTGGGTAGTTAAACCATGCCAGCGCTACAGATCAGATTTTTCCCCAGCAAGAAAATGGCACGACTCTACTGCACTCTCGTATGGATAGCTGCTATCCTTGTCGCAACTACGCCATTGTACGGCTGAGGCAAGATGGTGTACCATCCTCCAAACCGTCTCCAATGAATTGTCAGGGGTGCTGTTGGAATCGTTCCAATCAAATTAATCGTTTTTAAATCAAATTAAGAAAACTGTAACCCGGCCTAAGTAACAGGCGCTTGGAAGTAACAGGCTCAAGAAAGAACGGGGTGCTCGAGGGAGGACAGTGCCCATTCAATACTTCCAAGTGCCTTCTACGCGGGCTACGAAAACTGTAAAAAAGGGTGGTCAAAACAACGGCTAGGTAGACACAGTGAAACATTCCAAAGGCTTCACTTGATAATTGTTGAGAAAAGACGCAACTTGATCACGTTAATATAAACTATATTCAACCCGAAAATACTATGCATTAGTTAAAAGACGCAATTTCTGTTGGTTTACCGGCGAAATAAAGCACGCAGCTCGTGATTTATAAGCTTTTCTCGGGTTCATACAACATCCCGCTTGGTTTATTTAGCCGGTAAACAATAGAAAGTGGGGTCCATTGGTTAATTGACAGTATGCTTGTTTGACTGACAAAAGGACGATCACGGACCAATTTGTTATTCCTTTCGGTTCTGAAAGGAGTTGCTGGAATCCATAAACATTAGCAATACTCAAAACAACACTTCTCTTTTTCTCTTCCTCTTTTCCGCTTTTTTTCCTCGGCTCTCCTTTTCTCGAACAGGATACTGCAGTCACCAGTCACCTAAATCCCAAAACAAGGTTGCGTGACAGATGCGCGCACCTGCTGATGGGACAGGGTGATAGAGACGAACTGTCGTTTGTCTGTCAAGAATCAAAAATTCGGGTAAAATTCATCGTTTGCACGAGAGATATTAAATACACTGTCTTTCTTAGAATACCGCTATGTGGATGTCACATTTCGCGCTGTTCTTCGCGATTTCGTGCGCATTACGTTTTACCAAGGGCATAGGATCTTCCAAGCTACCGAATATTCTGTTAATGCTGGCAGATGACCTTGGCTGGTATGATGTCGGGTTCCATAATCCAAAGATACAAACTCCCCACATTGACAAGTTGGCTAAAGACGGAGTCGTATTGGACAATTATTATGTACAACCGGTATGTACACCCACTCGAGGAGCTTTGATGACTGGAAGATACCCCATTCACACAGGTATGGAAGGTAGTTGTTCTTGCAGTCAGTCGGGACACAATGTTTAGAGGCAGGGGATTAAAAGGGGTCGCAGACGAAATCACGGTACCTGGGTGGGTTCCATTTTTATCATGGGAAATTTTTTATTTGTCTTATCGGTGAATATTTCAAATAATGTAACTCAGTGAATAATAATAAAAAAAGGAATTCAGCTCCAATTTACATGACTTTGTTTTTAAAATTGTACTCATTTTATTCCATTCATTATTTTAGAGTTCTGTCTGACACTGTAACAAATCAAAAAGCACTTTTTTAACACTGCAAAGAAAAGATCGAGTTTACTGATAAGATGCTAAATAGCATGGTTTCACATGGAGTCATATATATCATGGTCCTAGGAAATAATCTAGGCGAGCAGAGGCAGTAAAGTCGTTTTATTATTGCGTTACCAGAGGATGTGCAGCCGGATTATGCTTTGTCCTCCAACTGTTCTGTTTAATTTCTGTCCGTCTTCCTCTGTCCAAAGTTTAAAAAAAGGAAAGCCTTAAGAGAATAAGACTTCCATCGTATTATATGGTACCCGAAAATATTTTTAAGTTATTTTTTTGCGAGCTACAGCTTAATGTAAGCTTTCTTACTCGCCTCATCTCTGTAGACAAAATTGATTTTCTTTTTAAAATAGAGTGCATAGTGTAGGCTTTGCATTCTCTTTATGGGCACTTTTTATAAAGCTAACGTCTCTTCGATGTGGTCATTGTTATATTTACAAAGTAAACTGAGTGTATTTCACAAATAAATAATGAAATATATCTTTACCTGATCTCTTATGCCATCTCAATATGTAAGTTTATTTTGGAGACTAAATAAATTCATTTTCTAAATTACCATATAAATTAACCTTTCTGATGAGCATTCTTTCAAAAACGAAACTTCTCTAGTAGTAACAACTGTACTATTAACGTAGTTTTCAGAGAAATAATTGTCTTAACAAGAAAAATTCACCTTAGTTTTCAGTACAGTTTCACTGATGTACCGGCTACAACTAAATTTTGATGTGCGGGGTTTTACCACTGCCGGGTTTCACGTATACCCTGAACGAGCGCTGGCAAAACAGGAGCATGACCGGGGGGGTACTCCCTTACAAGAGGCTAATAGGGACGTGCCGCTGGGGGGATGGGGCCGCATTTTCACGATTGGAGTGACTATAATGGGGTCGCATTTTCAATAGATTTACTAGAATGGGGTCGCAAATTTTCGGATTTTAGGGGTAAGTAGGGATTCAAAATGGGAAGATTCTCGGTTACAAAATCAGGAAGTTGTTGTTCATTAAATTTAACAATAAGCTCGCATTGACCGCATCACATTCCGCCGCTTGAAACCACATGATAAGGTAGATGCATAAATAGAAAGTGACTAAGTTGGGATCGCGAAAATTACATTTTCCAAAAAGTGACTAAGATGTTGTCTATAATTGGCCAAGAAATAGATTATAATGGAGTTGGGGCTCTGAGAGGCTAGCGGCACATACCCAGCAAACAATAACCCAAGTACCCCACCCGCGGGAGCATGATAGAAGTTAAAGTCTTCCCTAATGGCTACATAGACCCTGATAAACAGAAACTTGTACTTCGTACACTTGAGGAGGGTCGAACAATAACTGTATGTAAGCTGATTTGAATAATCACCTTTCGCATGATAACTGATTACAATGACCTAATAGTACTCGGGTACATATCTACAAAAATCCCTGCACATAGGCGAAACGCCAGTTTACAAGAATGCTATATCAGGTGATTTTTCGTCTGATGTGATTGTTATGTGATCTCTTTGTCTGTGCTCAACATTTAGATGAGTATCACAAAAAACCGAAATAACACGAAGCCTGTTAATAGACCTTTCCACAGTTCTCTTTTTTTTTTGTTTTTCAGCTTTTTGAAAACATGGCGGACAAGTTAGAGAAAGTCCGTCGTCTCCACTGTAAATCAGTAAAACTGCCAAGTTTGAAGGCGATTGTTGAAAACGAACTAAGATATAGCTCCTCAAAGTCCTGTCAGACGTTTGTATTTTGGGGGGGGGGCACAAACTTGCCCCCTCCCCCCTCCCCCCAACATACAAACGTCTGTAAATTTTCGCAACTTTGCAGAGTTATATCTTCGCTCGCTTAAGACGTATCACGTTCAAATTTGGCACTAGTTTTAATGCGCTCTTTCCAGTGGTGTCGATGGATTTTCGTCCTAACTGGTCCATGGCAAGAGTTGAAAAAACTGTGAAAGGGTCTCATTAGGTTGGCCCTCTACTTACAAACGACCATTTTTTGATAGAAACCGTCGTCGCCTACGGTTACTCTGGAACATGAGTAAAGATAAGTTTAATTCATAAAGAAGATAAAATATCTGAATATATTTGAAAGAGCTTCAAGCTTAGTTCAGAGACGTCGAGGCGATACGTGAGTAGGAAAGACAGACAAGGATTAATTGTTACTCATTTATATTGAAATGTTCATTGATTGACTTGCGTTCTGTCATATATTGAATTGGTGTGACTCAGGTCCCGTTTGCACGTAATTATAGAAAAGATATTTTTTCTCGGCTTTTGTCCATCTGCAACAATACACAAAAGTGACTGAAAACGGTTCCGTCTTTGATGAGAACATGCGCATTTACACTGGTATCCAATGCCGTGACGTAATCGTTTACGGCGTTTTCAAAAATCTCCACTCTGGAGAGCGTTTATGAAAAGATGCATTTTCGGTGACGTTTTCTCCGGATACGTGAGGACGGTAGGCCAAACCGGAAAAAAAATTCTCCGTGCTCAAACGAGAAGTCTAAATATATACTAAATGTACAGACAGTCAAATGCAAGATGTTTGAGATAACAGGCTGGCTTCATCTTTGCTACAGTCGCCCGTGCTTGCTTTTTTTTTTCACCAGGTCTTCAACATGATGTTATTCACCCGGAGGACCCGTATGGACTGCCACTGGACTTTGACTTGCTGCCGCAGAAACTAAAGGAAGTTGGTAAGTGTTGATTAACGAAAAGCACATAAACAGAGTCTATGATTAAACTGGCACTGTTAAGGTTACATTTCTTAGGGTGGATTTCCACTGACACGTAATTTTTACGTGAGTAGGCCCGTAAATTTTACGCGGGTAAATAAAATAGAGGCAATGTATCGAACTATCATGCATAAACGTAAAAGTTGAACCTCGCTCACCTTTTACGTTTACGCGTGGCCTTTCATACATCGCCTCTATTTCATTTACGCGCGGAAAAATTACGCGACAGTGGAAATCAACCCTTACGGTGAATTTCCACTGTCGCGTAATTTTTACGCGCGTAAAAGTAAATTTGAGCGAGGTTCAACTTTTACGAGTGCACGTGGCCTTCCATACATTACCTCTATTTTATTTACGCGCTTAATAAAATTTACGTGTGTACGAACGTAAGAATTACGCGACAGTGGCAAAAACAATTTTTTCTCTCTCTCAAAACGTAAATGCTCTCGCTCAAAGTATTCAACTTAAGGAAAGTTTTCCTGCGTTTGGAAATTAGTATTAGTTAGAATTATCAAGATGAAAAAGTTTGTAAGAACGCAAAAGCACTTGTAGAGCGAGTATCTGGACAAGTAAGCAGAGGGTCATAGGAGCTCACAGGTTTGTCTACTCGTTTAGGAGTACTCGGATTTTTTCTTTCGACTCGCCTGTGTCACTGACAGAAAAAAAAAAATTCTCAACGCAAATGCACTTTATAAGTAACGACTCAAACGATGAAGGCTGGTCTGGGCAGCCGAAATATTGCTCATGTTGTATCAGCTTTGCAGTAGTTCTTTGATTTCTCGTTGTATTTTACTTTGTAAGTGAATTTTTCGCTGCGGTCACCGTGTTGATTGCTTAAAAGCAACGACGACGGCGACGTCAACGAGAACGGCAAAAAAGCAATAGGTTTAGATTAGCAAAACAACAACTTTGCACTTGCATCACGCTTTTTTGTACACTGCTTTGCCGTCACTAGATGACTGCGACGTGAAAATGCCTAATTTCACGTTATGTGGAGGACTTTAACACAAGACAACGACTATTGTTTTCGTTTCTTGAACTTTGATACTGTGTTTTAGAATTCAACTCCAGAAAAATTTGTTGTTGCTTAAGCTCTCTATGTACTCATCACCTCACCACCCCTTCACGTCAATTAAGCGAAATAAATAAAATTAACCGGTTATCAATCTGTGCTTTTTTTTATTTATTTGACTTTTGCAGGGTATTCCACTCACTTGGTAGGCAAGTGGCATCTTGGTTTCTACAAGTGGCCTTATGTTCCTACGAAAAGAGGTTTTGACACCGCCTACGGATTCTGGGACGGAGCTGAGGATCATTTTGATCACTCACGTGATGGTGTTGTAGACTTTCGCGATAACTTAGAACCAGTCTTCCACTTAAATGGAACGTACGCTACTAACGCCTATGTGGACGTGAGTAAAATGTAGCCTTGTCTTTATACTTACTAACAAAAAAAACTTAACGCCCTTGAGAAAATATCAGCAAGTTGGCGCCATTTTCCAATTTTTGAAAATTGTGCGGTGGGAAAACAATTAAGGTGGCTCTGAACCCGCTTCATAGACAAGCTGATTGCAAATAAGTAATCGAAAGAAAGTTAGGCGATTGAGCTCATTTTTAGTTAAATGCATTCAAAAGCAAATTTAAGGGAATTTTAGATTATGGCCGATGCTATCTCAATTTGAAATGTCAAAAATTGACACATTACTCACGGTAGTGCCTTTCAAACACGAGTGTAGTTCGCACCCATAAAAGTATAACTGCCGAAAAATACTGCAATTCATCTTAGGTTTTAAAAGATGAAGAACTTGTTTGCTTTACAGAGGCGGTCACCTAAACCTGATCGATCCATTCTTATTTCCTTCGTAGCGAGTGGAAAAAATCTTACAAGCTCACGACTCATCTCAACCATTATTCATGTACATGGCTTTTCAAAACGTCCATGCGCCCATCCAAGCACCGGAGAAATACATAAAAAAGTATGACTTTATAACGAACAAGATGAGACGAGTTCATGCAGCCATGGCGGACATTTTGGACGAGGCAGTTGGGAATATAACAGACGCGTTTAGGAAAGCGGGGTCAGTGGAACTCTAACATAAAAGGTGCAGCTTGAGGGCGGGTAGGCGGGGTGTGGAGTACTCGGGTGTAAAAGTAACCGAAGAAAGGGTGAAAAGAAAGGACTGGGGGACTATTATGGTCTGAAAGATCTTATAAGGACTTCTGAGGGTCATAAATGAAAGTCAAACTGCCTTTGACCGTTTCATCTACAGAATAAATCTGCAGTTGATAAGGATTTCTTGGCGGGGTTATAATTTTGTCTCATTCTTAACTTCTCCGCCCGTCCTCATTATGCCTGAGTACCCTTCGGATATCACAAGTAGAGATAAAATCCAGGTGCTCTCCTATCAATAGATTAAAAGAGTTAGAGATCAACTGAGGGAGAAAGTTAACAGTTTACCCACCAAACGAGAGTATTATCGAAACGCTACACCTTTGCAGTGGTCTATTCACCAGAACCTTCGCGAACGCACAACAATATCACCACGAATATGCATTCGGCTGTTGTGCTCTTTCTAGACTTATCTGTACAGCATGCATACCTGCCCAGGACAGAGTAATTTACTTTTTGATACCCAATGTCAGTGTCTTCCGCTGACAAACCTTAGGTTTCCCGAGAAAGATGTCACCATCGTCACGCCACAAGAAGCCACAAATCATTCGCCTCTTTAACCTGTGAAAAGATCTTAGTTCTAAAATTCTACTTTTGCAGGTTATGGAACAACACCCTCCTTATTTTCAGCACCGATAACGGAGGCCTCCCTTATTACGGAGGATACAATTGGCCTCTTAGAGGAGAAAAAATGACACTGTGGGAGGGAGGGGTACGAGGAATTGGATTCGTGCACGGGAATCGACTGGCAAGAAAGGGGGTGACGTGCAAGGAACTGTTGCATGTGACAGATTGGTATCCCACCATTTTGGGACTCGCTGGTAAGAAGTTATAACGCTAAAAGATACAGTGATCCGAAATCTCTCGAATCATGTACATAAATGATCCGATGAATCCTTTTCCAGGGTGGATTCGTTGGTTCCTTTGATGTAAAGCTATGATCCGAAAGATGTCGGATCACTGATCCTGATCCGGATCGTCCCAGTGGAACGTATCCTCTGTTAGTATTTTTTCGCTAAACAAAAACAAGACGTCAGGTTGTGTTTTCTTGTTCAAACGTAGATCTAAAAGCACTTACTTTTCTCGTAGGAGTATCAGAAAACCAAGAAATCCCTATTCCACTTGATGGCTTTGATGCGTGGGAAACAATTTCGTTGGGGAAACCTTCCCCGCGCACTGAAATACTACTTAACATCGACGAGCCTGGAGAGGTGCCTCCTGGACCCGGTATCCTAGGTGGTTACACAGGGGTCGCTCTCAGGATGGGCGAAATGAAGCTCTTGATGCAGGTGCCAAATGTCACCTGGTTTAAGCCACCCGAGATTGGTGGTAAACCAGACAAGGAATTACCTTTGGATGCACTGTTAGAACTTCCGCATGTGGTAGGACAAAATAACGCATCAGTACATAAGCAATGAGGACAATAATCTTGAGTGTCTTAATGCCTAGGCCAAACGTCGAACTTTTCATGGGACGAACCCAACTCTAATTTGGGTCGACCTAAATTAAGTTAAGATCGTCTGTTGAGTCAGACGTCGAACTTAGGACGCGTCCAACCAATCAACTGAATCAGACCAAAAAGCTATTTTAATAAATTTTCTCCCGAACGAGGCTAAATATACATTATCATACAAATGTTTAATTTAGTAGGTTTTAGTTAATTTATTAGTTTAGTCCGACGATTATGCCGGAGACGATCTTCAGACGGATAGAACGTGTTGGACGAGCAAAACTTGTTCAGTCGAACTTTCTTAACTAAGCCAGACGTCGAACTTTCATGAACTTAAGTTCGTCTCGTGAAAATTCGAAGTTTGGCCAAGGCCTAAGTCTCCTGATTACTTTATTTTTTGACAGAATGCGTAATAAAACACTGCACATTATATCGAACATGGCATACCCTTTTGTCTTTCAGGACGCGGTTGACAAAGTTGTTGTTGCGCTTTATAACATATCCGCTGACCCAGAAGAACGCGACGAACTGTCTGCAAAGCTCCCGGATGTCGTTGCTAAGATGCAGATGAGGGTGGATGATTATAGGAAGTCTTCTGTGAGACCACTGTACAAGAAAAATGATCCTGATGCATTAAAGACTGCAAGGAAAAATGGAATATGGGGCCCTTGGCGAGAATAAAAACATATTCTGTTTAATTTGCGTGTGGAAAGAAGAAAACGGTCTCTTCTAGCTCTTCTGTGGGCTTCCCTACTTTGAATTTGACATCACTTGTTTGTTACAGAACATGAGAAGGGCGATATGTAATCTCGGGCAAAGGGTTTTATCAAGAGAATATGGGTTAGATTTGTCTGAAGTAATTTATTGTGAATCTCGGGTATAAATTATTATTTCCAAGTTCCTGTGAAAGGTTCTAACTGAAAAAACTATTGAATAAAAGTAAAATAATTCCAACGATCTGTATTGTTATATGCCTTTACTTTACAGTTTTTTTTTTTCAAGGAAAATAGGACTGTGAATTTGACAGATGCTAATTGTCATGAAATATCAATTGGGATTTCTCAAATACGAGATTCTTCATCGCCAAGAATGCCCAGGTTTTTTTATATGAGGCAGGGGGTTGACTGATACTAATCTAGCCACCATACTACACATTGATCTATTTTTAATTTTTCTGCGTTTGCCCAAAACTTTGCAATTTAGAAAGGATGAACTGAAACCTGCAACAGTACAACGCTTACCTATATCGGCCATTTTCGAAAATATCATAATACTCTTTGTTGTCCCTCCAAAGTTTTCAAGTTTCTCTTGGGATTTTCAATCGCCCCAAGAGAATTGGAAAACAATGCTTATGGATAATTTTGGCGGGGCAACAAAAAGTGTTATGGTATTTTTGAGCATGGCCTATTCGAGCACATTCAATGGGAGAATATCATACCACGTTAGAAACGGGGAAACCTGCTAGCCGGCTAAAAGTGAAGATGCCGTCATTCTTCGAATTTGCGGCGTCACAAATTTTTCGCAACCAGCCCTCTATCTATGGTTTCAGTTATTTTGTCTCTTGTTGTACATTATAAGGCCGGGCGGCTTTTGATGATACACGTATTTCTATTGTATATTTTTTTGTGGGCTTTTCTAAACGAGGAATTGCCCGGCCACTTAATCCACCCCCTTGATCCGCCCCCGATGGCCGAAAATTCTTTCAAACTGACAACTAAGTTAGTGCTTTAGGCGTTTATTGGCAAAATCTCCGGGAGCCAATGGCTTAAATTTTGGATAAAAAATTGAGGGATTATGGAGTTCAAAGAATTTTAACTTCTAGATTAAAAATACTTTTCAGTCTTCATTAATAACTTTACTAACCTTAAAGGCCCCAATAAGTTACCAGTCTCCGGCCCCAAACATATTAGAAAATCATTTGTCTGATCAACCTCGTTCCCAGGGTGTAGGAGAGAACCCTGGGAACGAGGTTGTTGTCAGATGTTAATGTGTTTCCAAGTGGACCTCCCTGATACACAAGCAAACGCTGCCTTTTTAACATGCCTTCAGGCTGGGGACACCTCTTGTTTGGTCTCGTGGTTATCCCCTTATGGAAGGTTTAAAGTGCAAGCTTTTTACAAGCTTTTCTACATGTTTTCTGGACACAGGCCTGCCCAGAGGGAATAGGCACGAACGGGACTCAGGTCTCATGCAAGGTGCCATCCCTACCCAATCCCACAACCCGTAAAGGTTGGCCACACCACCGGGGTCTACGTCCCCTACTCTTTTTGAACAGAAGTGTGGGTTCTTTTACGTCCCACAAGAATAGATCAGTGAAAGTGCTGTGAGACGGGACCGTGCCGGACCTACGGTTTTTCGTCCTTATCCGAGAAGACTAGAAAGTCTACCCATTTGCAGATGTCATTACAAAGGCAGCACTTTCTTCTCAGTTATTTAAAGACCCTAAGTGTCGGTCCCGCCGGAGTTTGAACCCGTGACCTCGCGATCAGCAGAACGGCGCCCTTCCAACTGAGCTAACCACGTGACGTAGGAGCAAGGATGGCACAGTTGGTGTAACGTGCGCGGCCTTCGGTGCGCGAGGTCCCGAGTTCGATTCCCCGTGACATCACATCCTTGTTTTAACTTCTCTCCTTTCTGTGTAGCTTTCACTAGCTTTAAATACCCTTAAAAGGGAGCACTGATGGAGAGGGGGGGAATGAGCGCACTGTCGACCTAAAGTTTGTTAGTTAATACTGCCACGAGGTATCGACGTAAAATATGGTTGCTTTACCTTTTTACGTTTCCATCTACATGGGCTGAGGGTTGTATACACAGTTATTAAACACATTAATAATCAATAAAAATCGTGACGGTGATTTGAATACCAGAAAACACTGCAGAGGATCTATATCAAACACGCCACCCAGTCTATCATGCAATATCTATCTTGTAGACACCTCAAAGTTAGTCTTAATAATCAGGGCTGTCCCTCGCTTTTCAACCCACTTCTCAGTGTCTAGATCATCGGATGAAACATTGTGTGTTGTGATTGATGAATTACATCTCAATGTATTTGCAGTTATAGGACCAAGTGCATTAAAGGTATGAGCCTCTAGTCGACCAACATTTTGAAGAATTTTATTTTGGGAGGGTATCTCTTTTAGAAAGAACAAAATTATTGACAACAATATTAAAGTTAGTTTTCTTTTTTCAGAAAAAAGAACATTAGAAATTTACCTACTGCCCCACCCACGGGACAGTAAACAAAATGTCCCACCACTTCTAAGACAAAAGAAAAAATCAACATTTTTTTCCCTAATTATTTGTAATGTTACCTTATCTTCTGAGTAAAATGTTCAAAACGGCTCTACACAGCCAGGACCAGGTGGTGTCTCTATGTCCTCCCATCCTTTCCCACCAAAGAGATGGTTCCTCGTCATTTTACATAGCCTTCTCACTAATACTAGCAGAATAACAGTAAAAGATTGGAATATCCTAGTGCAGCATACCTGACAATGCAGATTTTCATGCTAAAAATTTAAAAGACTTTGAAAATACAATGCAGAGAGTGACTTGGACTTATCACCATCAAGAAAATACATGATCAGTGACTCTACATATCCTCTGGGATAACATATGCCTCCAGATTTGGCCAACTTAAATGCATAAAATTCATACTTTGCATGGAGGCCAGAGAGGGCACTCCCTTGTTTGGCCTAAATGGATGGATGTAACAGTGCCACTGAACAGGTTATGGTTTCCACATCTTGAGTCCTAAAAAGGTTACACCATTTCACTACTTTATAGTGTCTTGAACAGGGTACCTTTTTGGAGTGTAACCCTTTCAAAGAGTATAAAGCTTGGCAAAGAACAGGCTACAGGAAAGGTACTAACATCTACCCCCCCCCCCCCACCCCCCCTCGCCAAAAAAAAACATAAAATGACATGATACTAGTTTAAATAGGAGAAACGAAATACATCAGAGTTATGAAATAAGGTCTCTTGTCTTAAAAAAGTCAGTAAAACAAACTTGTTTTGCCTTAAACAGCATCAGGTTTTCAAGGCCTGGTCAGAAAACCTCTACCTAAACTTCCCTTGAGTGTCTCCCCCACCCCCCACCCCCCACCCCTTGTGGCTGAGGCCAAAGAAGATAATCCATTCCTCACATGACTTTCGATTTGTCCCCTAAACTTCTGAGCCATGTATACATTAAGGTTTTAGGTCCACCAAAGTGTACTAGGAGCTTTTACTTGCTTAGTCTGTGAGCAAGCTATGGTGTCAACTAGAGCTTTTAGAAGGTTTGCTGGCTAATTTAAATTGTAAATTGTAAATTGCTTTTTTACCCACAAAGCACTTAAGAGTTCATATGAACTCGTTTAAACGTGTCCATGCGTTCCAGATCGAATTGGAATTTGTAAGTGTTGGTTTTTGAGGAGAGGGGAAAACTGGAGTACCCGGAGAAAAACCTCTAGGAGCAAAGGAGATAACCAACAACAAACTCAACCCACATATGGCGTCGACACCGGGATTTGAACCCGGGCCACATTGGTGGGAGGCGAGTGCTCTCACCACTGCGCCACCCTTGCCCCCCCTTGCTAACATGAGAGCCTGGTCTGCTCACAGGATATTATTCATGGCCTGTATTCTCATGTGTCTGTTATGCTGGCTACTCGCCATAGAGCCTCCAGCAGCTCAGTGGTTATAGTGTCCGAACACCTGGAGCTCAGGATTTTTCTGAGCTTTCTGGTCTTAGAATTCTTTTTCTTCCAACTCATACTGTACGGTCTTGGTCTAATACACTGGTGAATGGCCGATTTCGAGCAAGTCCCCGATACAGTCCTCTATGACTGGTGTAGTTATGATTAAATTTTGACCCTGCTCACCAAAGAGCCTCTAGTAGCTCAGTGGTTAGAGCATCCAAATTAGAACTCAAAGAACATATCCTAGGATGATTCAGCAGGGGTTCTCACAATTGAGGCTGCTGACCTACCTGTGACACTGATACTGCCTGAGATGCTGTTGCAAAATTCAGGAACATGCATTGCTAAGCAACAAGAGGCCGCTGTGCAACGTGATTCAACTTTACAGGCATGCTGGGAGTATAGACTGGTATTGTGAATGTTGTCAGCACTCTCTGTTCTCATATTGAAACAGTATCCCAGGCAGTCCCAGTATCTACGTCGCTGACTGGCTTGCGGCATATATAAAAACCAGGTTTAAGTTAGCAAATGCATACAAACTTAATATGTGCTTACAGCTTTGTCTTTCCACATCTGAATATATAGCATCAGGCCTAATGTTAATACTATACTAGATAGCTCTTGCACTGGCATGAAAACCATACCAGTTAGAGCTTCTGTTCACGCATAAGAAAGGTGATTTTGGGGTGATTTCTGTACTGGAGCGAAGCTGTGCTGTGCCAATCTTGAAAGTAGAGCGTCACATATCAGAAAGGCTCTGAGCCATACTTTAGTGTAGCAGTGTGAACAGGCATTCATACCATACTGGAACTGAATAAGTAGTAGCAAAAACTGGAATCCACTGAGACGGAAGTAAATATTCAAAAAGTGAGGACTCGAATTTAGTTCACCAAGACCTCTTAATTGGCCAACCACTGTGGCACGCTGTTCGATGTGTCTGATCGACTTGTTCCAGTTCTGTGCCGTTGCTGTTCATACTACACTGGAGAGCTTTTTGTGTCGGCACGAAAGCAATCCAGAGTACAGTGGAACCCCGTTAATACGACCACCGTTGGGCCATAAAATCCTGGTCGTAATAACGAGGTGGTCGCATAAACGGGGTCTTTAAAATAATAAAATGAGTCAATGTTTTGTACTTTTGGTTTGAAAGAATATGGCCGTAATAACAAGGTGGTCTTATAAACGGGGTGGTCGTAAGGCGGGGTTCCACTGTAGTATAAACATAGCCTCATTCAAGAAGTTGTTCTGCGTATGACTTGGTCACTTAAGGCCTAAGTACTTTTAAAATAAAACAGCTATTAGGAAGAGAAATCATTCTTCAGTAAAGAAACAATCAAACAGGATGAAACATTATGATAGGTATGGCTTCCAGTCAAATGTTTCTTTCACATCAACATTCTCCTGTTGCATGCACTGCACAGCTTTGTCAACAGGAGAAATCATTTCAATGCCACCACAACCACAAGTGCAATGCCGATTATATGACGAATCAATGTCACCAAACTTCATATACAATTCGAGACAACTGGGGCACCTTTTGACGTAATTACGCTTTCTTGCCCCACATAAGTTTAAATCCACAACAACGTGAAGACCTTGGCTTGCAAAATGCTTCTGAGTTCTGATTGCGCTGACTCGCACACAGCTTGTAGTCGTACATCCTCCGATTACCAAAGTATTTATTCCCTGTTGAAGCAATTCTTTTTCCACCCACTCCCTGAATCCGTGAGCATGCATCACAGAGGTGCTGGGTTTTATAACATAACGTTGATTTTTTTCCACTACGGAAGCCAAACTGTCGTGAAGCTCAAAGTCGTTTCCTTCAAAAGGACAGCGGGTCATAAGAATCGGTACGTTCCGTAAACCAGACCCTAACAACGTAGCACAGGTTTCAAAGCTTTTCTTGATGGGTTCAACTTCCTCGTCCGGTAAACCCATTCTCCAAATTCCATCCACAAAGGCACGTTGAAGATCAATAAGCAGCAGACCTATGGGTCTCGGCGTCAACGACATTTTTTCTGTAATTTTTAATTGAATAACAGAAAACCGGAGGCAAAGTGCAGGCAAAGTATCGAAAAGTTCGACCTTCACCAAAATTCCTAGGTGCATTATGGGTAATTTCAAAGTTCCCGGTTCAGAACAAGTTTCAGATCCGAATCATCAGGGGCACCCAACGAGAATATAGTTCAAAACCACTTAAACATAGCATTGTTAAACGTATTTTAGTATTTAAACGGTAGATATAGGCATATTTTTATCCCGTAGAAATTTTCCATCTGTTCGGATTTCCTAGCTGGAAGTCTAGTGATCCGAAAATTATAAGGATCAAAACTTACCTTTTCGAAAATTTCAGCCAGAAAAAAGGCTCCCGAAAATTCTAGGTGACTTTTTAAGGGTAAAAATCCGTTAAAAATGGGCAATTATACCGATTTTTAGCTGTTCGAAAATCCTAGGAGAGGCAGGCAAGCAAGAAATTTTACAACAAATGCTCCGAAAATTCTAGATCGCAAACCGTCTTCCGAACAGATATTTTCCGAAAATTGTCGTTGGGTGCCCCTGAATCATCCCCCATATTTACGAACAAATTTAAAGCTAAAGAAGCTTAAGGAATCGCAAGTTTACAGTCAAGCCAGGTCAAGGGTATCCCCAACATTCCATATGGGCCCCTTGAATGAACTGCTATTTTTAAGTGAATCCGTTTATAATTATACAGATTGTAGTTGTAAGCTAGTTGTAAATTTCATATTCACCTCTGATCATCTCTGCATGTCTGCATGTGTAATCACGGCGGGGCTAAACCACCCCCAAAGGGCTCATCATGGCTTGCCAATTAATTTTGGAAAATTTCCAATAACTTTGTTGGCTCTAACTCTTTCCTTACCAAACTTGGCCCGAAAAAAACTATTTATTGTTGAAACAAGAAACAAGAAACTTATCTATGAAGTTTCTTGTACAGTCCAACAATAAATAATTTTTTCTGGCCATACTTCCCGACAACTCCAATCTTCTTGGTCCTCTTTGTCATTTTCGGAGAAGAGATAAGGAGAAATGAGTTGGAGTTGACATGGGAAAGAGAAACGCATAAACATTGTAAGAGGCGACACAATTAGGTAAACTTGGATTCTATTGCTGCCATTACTAAAAAACGACGAGCAAACTAAACCATTTTTTCCATCTAGATAAACACTTTCGAGCTACTAGACTGACTGTTCATAAAAACTGAAGTCTACATGTACTTCAGCGATTGCATTGAACGCTACGTCGCGATCGATCTTTGATATGTCTTTTGTGTGAAGTTTTTACTGGAAAAAGTTGTTGATCCACAAGTACAGGCATTGTCATTCACGTTTATTCATTTTTTCAGGCTTAACGAACGACAAGTAAACATCGGGCGAATCGACTTCATCCGAGTGGACCTTTTTACGGACAATTCACTTGATGAAAACCAGTTAAGACTATTCGCAGCCCTTCACAGTTACTCTTCGGAATTCCCTACTCTTCATGGCCAGGCCTGCTTGACAGCTTAGGCTTACGGCTTAGCTTTGTGAACGGCTTAGGCCTGGCCTGTATCCTGCGCATGCGCACAGCCATATGACCTAGGCAGCCTTTTACAACTGTTTCCTCCCTCCCTGCGCTCATCAACATAGCCTAGCTATCAGGCCCCCATAAAAACAAAGAACTGCATGGATGGGAGTGGGTGGGTGGATGCAATTAATCCCTCGCGTTTTGTCATGGTTTGTGCTTCATTCACGTGCTTCTTCTGGTTTGTGCTGAGGCATAAGGGAAAGACACAGCTAACACAGACTGCCCAAGGTAGGTATGAGAAATAAATCATTCAAAAATAATACGTGTGGTATCGTGTTGCATAATCATCAAAATGGCCGTGAATATAAAGGATTTGCATGGCATTTATCTTCTTCAATCTATCACCTGAATTCCCATACAAATCCTTTATGTTCACAGCCATTTTGAGGATTTATGCAATGTGATACCACACGTATTTTAAAACGATTAACTCTCATACTGAGCTTGGGCAACCTGTGAACTACCATTTGGAACTTGTGATCGATTCCGTCAACAGCAACAGCGTGATGTGTATACACACTACTAACAGACATAACAAAATAACAAGTAAAACTTTATTCTTGATCACAGAATAATTTTATATTTAACACATGAAGAATGATAACAATTTGTAACGAGATATAAATACTTTTACACAAATTATCGTCCAAAAAACTGCAAGATAAAACAAAATTAATGCTTAACTCACATTATGGATTGAAATAAAGTAATATCAAATATGTGCAAAATCATGCATTATAAATGAACAATATTTCCATAATCAATGTAGTTTCTTTTAATAGTGTAAATTGTAGTCTCAAAAGATCGCTGACTTATGTAAATCCTTCTTTTTACACAGTCAGTTGTAAATAGCCAAATTGTTTGTTTTGTCATTCTTAATTATCATTCATTCAAAATATCCTTCCATTTCTGATTGACTCAAATCCCAAGGGTCATTCATTTTAACCAGCTAGGACTGACCAACTTTGGAAGATGTTTCTGATATCCAGTAAAATGATATCAATAATACAAGATATCGACAGCAAAAGAGAAGGCGAGCAAGAAGCCCTAGGAACAAGGTTACTTTGAATGAATAATAAAAAGAAATTGTTGCATTCTCTTTTCGCATCACCTGAAGAATCATGCAAATCACAGAGGGCGTTACATGCTGAAGCTGAAGTCAAAGTGGAATCCCTGCTCAATCTGCATAATTCTTCAGGTCATATTCAGCCTTCTGCAATAACTGCTATTAATTATCTGTTTGTTCTTTTTAGTGGGCCACAATATTAACTACTGGATTGCCCCCATAAAGTTCATTTGTTATTACTTTTCTCTCTAAAGAAGAAGTAGTGCATGAAATGTTAGCTTCGCTTCTTTTTGCAGTGGTTAATAATTATTGATCGAATGAACTGTTGTGTGTCACTCCTCAAGCAGCAACACATTTCTTTGAAACTAACCACTTAATATCAGTGACACACAATCAGCTTTCAAACAAACAAAACCTTAATTTTAAACTTAAAATTTATCATCATGCAGCTTTAAACAAAGTTTCATACTTTTTTCTCGATTTTCCAAAAAGCTAAAAGAATACCACCTGTTTACAGCAGAGATCAGCTTGAAGCCTTAGGGGTCAGTTAGTGGGATTTCCAATTTACTTCCTTACACAGTGTTAAAGTCACACCCTGATTTGGATAGGCAAATTATTTAAAGAAAAAAAATTTGTACATATTTGACCTTTAAAAAAAATTAAAGAAATATTAATGAGAAGTTTTTGCTATTTTTTTTTTTGGCTAAAATGGTTTTATATTCTGATAGAAACAATATTTTATGGGCCCCTTTGAGTTATCCTAGCAAGTGGTTTAAAGAAAGTTCTGGTTTACAAGCAAAATTTAAAAGGTAAGGTTACCCTATTACCAATGCCAATTTTATAAAGCTCGACTGGCATGTTTTATCATGCATGATTGATTAAGAGTAAAATAGACATTCTTTCTTCTTTCAAAGATTCAAATAAAATCTTGAAGATCTCTGTACAAAAAACTTGTTAAAATCATGAAAAAACAGACAAATTTTGCCATTGTATATTTAGAATAAATAACATTAATGAGATGTTCAAAATTTAAATTTGCAAGATTATTACACATAAAAGAGAAAAGTTGTCTAGGGGAGGTGAATTATTCCTAGCAGACCATTTACAACGCAGCAACATGTAGGGTAACCCTAGCACTTTGGTTGGGTTACCTAGCATCAGGGTAGCCCTCCCTGCCTTGTAACACTTTGCATAAAAAATAACAAGTTATGTGCAAGAGCTAAGGTGACCCTCTTGCAAGAGTACCCTAGAACCAGGGTTACCCTCTTTCCTTGCAATCAGACCCTAAGGCAGCATTATGCATAATTTATATCGACTTATACTCACAGGTATTTTTAAGATGAATGGTAAAAAGGAATCTTATTCAAACCAGAGACCAGATAATTTGGTTTTGTCAGGGCATTATGTGTGAGTTCAGCTGCAATCTCATCCTTCAATAACTTTTTGTTCTTATACTCACTGCTAAATCATCTTTTTTACGATCACAATCACGTCTTATTTGAAGAGATGACTTAACTTTATGGTAACCTAGTATTTTGCACTGTAAAGGGGGCATATAATGGCCAAGCAGCAAATAAAAGTAACTTGAAGTCTCACCATCCATGTGAACCTGTGGCAAGTATTGTACAAGTATCATTTCAGTTCCTCTATTTTCTGTAGCACCTTAAGAGCTGGACCAACTTTCATGAACTGCAACAGTGTGTCTCTGTTTAACAACATCAATGCTTTTCCATCAATTTCCTGCTCTTGAAAGAAACCTGCGTATACAGCACAGTCACTTGAAGAAAAATACCGTACCACATCAGCTGTGCTCCATGATGACACGTTTGTCTTACGAGGACTTTGAGCAATCCACTTCCCTGCTGGCACACATTGATTTCTGTCTCGACTACACATTGATTGATCCTGGTAATTGGTTCCACCAGCTTGACTGTAAGAATTAGCCCTTCCTTGCTGCCAGTGCAAGACATTGTTAACTTGGTTATGATTCCAATTGTTCTCTGCTGATATTCCAAGATTATGCATAGATGATGTCACTGTTGCAATACCATTTTCCATAGCATAACCATTTTGTCTGCCACAAGGTTCTTGGATGTTTCCCTGATATGGCCTAAATGCTGAAGAGTACATACTTCCCGGGACAGGGTGGCCATTTACCTGACCAGAAGACGTACTGGAACTTGAAACAGGTAAATCCTGTTGAACTGGCTTGGTTTGCCCAGAGGGTGACGTAGACATCTGTGAAGGAGAAGTGCCTTGAATCCGATGAGAATCACGTGAACTTTCAGATGCTGATGATCTCGAAGGAGAACTTCTTTGAAACCGTGGACCCAGAACTTGCCCACCATTTGCTTTCCTGGGTGAGAATGATTTGAAGGATTTTCCATTAAACATTCTAACATCACTTTCGCTTAGTTTTCCATCCTTAAGGCGACAATCGCTTGATTCCATTGAATATGTAGTCACCTTTGAATTCTCCCTGCCCCTGCCATCATCTGAGGAAGTTTCACGCCTGTCAGCTTTACCACCTGGTGTATTTTTAGTCTTCCATCTGTGGGAAACATAGGCTGGTCTCACAGCTAAGACAGTGTCATTCAGTTTGTAACCATCAAACTTCAACAGAGCATCTTGGGCTTCAACAGTGGATGAATACTTGACGAAAGCATACAGTGGAATACATTTGGTTTCCATGATTTTGCACACTTGAACAACGCCGACAGTAGAGAAGGCTTTCTCTAACTCTACCTGGGAGATTCCAGATGGCAGATTGCTCACATGTACGCCATATAATCCAAACATATCTCTTGGAATTACGGGGCGATTGCCCTCTTGCTCTGAATCGCTGGAAGGTTTGGAGGACTTGACTGGTTTATCATCGTACTGTGAGAGTTCTTCTGAACTACTCATCCTGAAAAATTAAAACAAAGACAACGCGGGGGTGTTACGAAAACTAAGACCCTCGAAAACTAAGACCTAAGACCTAAGACCTGTCTTAGTTTTCGAGATTACGAAAACTAAGACCCCCTAAAATCGAATCCGTCGAAATATAAAGTCAAATTGTAACTGAAATAGGTCTGATCTGTCAAATTATATCATGTTCGATCCTTTCAACAGAGTTTCAGGTCAAATTTAACGGTAAATTTAGGGGTCTTAGTTTTCATAATTACGAAAACTAAGACCCCCACCAAAACAATCTCTAAAATTTCTACAAAGTCGAATTACGACCCTTTGAAGACTATAATCCGTAAGACAAACAAAAACTATTATCATACGCGTGCTAGATGATCCGCTTCTTCTAACAATTTGCAGACATACATTATCAATATTGTGGCTTTAAGAAGAGGATGAAAGCTGTAGACTTCCTACGTATAATTGTACACTGAAAATATGCCTTACCCCTATAATTTTGGTTGTTTATCCTTAAAGTCATAAAATTGGTTTTCCACTGGAGATGGATTTTTGTCTTGCTGCGACCTGAATGCCTGATCGCTAAGTGGTCAACGGCGTTATCGGTTAAACATCACACAAAAATACGGATTTTGTTTTTCCTATTCTGGCCAGGTCATAGATAGAAAAGTGTTTTTATAAAAAGGGCGAAAAAAGGAGAATATGCTACACTGCGTTTTTCTAGCATTTGTTTTTATCGTTGCCACCCCGGAGATCACCAGGTTACAATGCAAAGGTAGTTGAGGGGTAGGGGTGGGGGGCAAGGAGAAATAGTCTGTGAGGGATAATCGCTAAAATCACTCATGAAATAATAATTTAAAAAAAAACGAATGAAATGAGTGAATGAATTTCCTGTACTAGCAAAGCATCGTCTCGAGAATTAGAGTTCTAATTTCAGAACAATAAAATAAACACGACAACCGCTGCACAAAAACCCCCTCAGGTGATAGTTACAGGTAACGCAATTTTGATCGCAGAGACACGAAGAAAAACATCCATCTCCAGTGGAAAGCCAATTTCATGATTTAAAGGATAAACAACAAAATTAAAGAGAGGGTAAGGCATATTTTCAGTGTACAATAGATACGTAGGAAGTCTATGGCTTTGGTCC
>BOPM01000507.1:153512-193865 GCA_022179025.1 Porites australiensis | reverse complement strand
TACACTGTATGAGTACATTTGTGTAAGGTCTTCAGCCTGCACAGTTGCTACATTTGTACCTTATTTAAAAATAATTGTTTGATATCAAAGTCCTTTTTATCTGCCTCTTTCACACTACCCATAATACACCTTGTTTACCCTTGTTTATCTGATACATAGTGACTCAAGGATCACGGGCCCAGTTCATAAAATGCCTTCAATTTTTTTTTCCTGTGTGTATTTCTAGCAATTCCTGGTGGGGGTGTGATGTCTATTCTTCAAATCCTGACCCTAGATCTATTTCAGACCAATACCTATTAGGCAAATGTAAGGCAGTTCCCCTCCGGGATTTTCTGTTCACAAAATGTACGCTATCAATAATAAGTTAGTAGTTAATAATTATTATTAACTACTGAATAATCCGGGGGGGGGGGGGGGGGGGGGAGGAGGGAGGGAGGAGAGACAATTGAGGCACAGGGATGTAAGCATTCGCCTCCCAACAGTGTCTCTCGGGTTTCAAGTCCCGCAGGCGACGCCATATGTGTGTTGCGTTGTCTTGTTGTTGGTTCTCGCTCTTTCTCTGAAAAATTTTTTCCCGGGGACTCTGGTTTCCCCCTCAAGTGTATGTCTGTAATGGGTTGTGGGAATGGGTGGGGAGGCTACCTTGCATTAGACCTAAGAGTCTCGTTTGTGCCCATCCCCGCAGGGTAGGACTGTGCTCAGTAAAGCTGGTAAAACGTAAAACACGCTTTTAGAGAACGTAAGTGAAGGAGAGTATTTACTTCGTGCATATGATCTTGAAGAAGCCTCGTTATGAGGCTGTCCAGAGTCCGCTGACGTCTGTTGCTGAACGTGGGCGATGCGTACGCAGCTTTTTCTCCATTCATTACTAAAAGGAACAGAGATACATAGAAATTATGAATGAACATAGAATTTTAAAGTCGCCCGTAGAGGGTGTAAATATGCAAGCTCAACGTGCACACGACACCTTGCTTCGATGTCGGTTGTCAAGTTTCTTGATGGATTCACTGGGATTATTTTACGTCATGATATTTATTATACGGCTACACACCACTGTACACTAGCTGGAGAGTGTTAACACGTCAATGCTCTTTTTTACGTTCCGTTTTATATTAATATGTGGAGAAATATTGTCCGGGGTAAAGCGGTCACTTGATCATTCACATGAGGTACCGTGGGCAAAACAATTTTACATACACTACCTTACAAAACGAGGCGAACCGTTCACATGAGAAACAAAACGCTGGCTCGGCAAGAAGGGTTACCCGCATAGCCGGGTCGCCCTTTTGTGATGGTATGCTCACCTTCCTGGCAAGGCCAATTTTTCTCCATATAAACACTTTTGTTCACTCAGCAGTGTCAACTCGGTCAAGGGGAGACATCAGAGCATGTGCGAATACCGCTGTCAGCTCTTGGCTCGAGAAATGGGCTCAACTTTTTTCTCATATTAGCGCTCGCTTAAGTTGACTCGGCCAGGAGGGTGAACCTCTTCCCAGGACAACTTTTCTGCATGTAAAACGGGGTCTTTATACAAGGCACTTACACTTTACAAGAAGAAAGTCTCGGAACTGCTGGTGATTTCTGAAAACCGGTGGACAAGGCAGTGGGGGGCCAAAGATTGGCACATTTTTTTCGGAGAACACCGTTACCCTGAGGAAAGATAAAATCATTTAGTTGGTTTATCATTTTGATTGATTTGGAAAAAAGAGTGATTTTTAGGTACATTACTGTAACACCAAGAAGACTTCTTACCGATAGCTGGCATCTGATTTATTGTAAGAAACAAGTGCATATATGTCTTGAATGGTTAAGGAGCCAAAATGGACAAAATTTAGGAAACACATTGGTGACTTTTTCCAAGGATTCTCTAACCTTTGTTTCCACAGTAATCATTTTTAAACCGCAGTGCGTAGTGCGAAGAATGGAATTTTCACCAATTACGTTTGTAAGACGCGAGAAAACATTGCCCGTTTATGTGGCATGCAAAGGAATGGTGATTGTCTTGCCTACGAACGCCAAGGCAAGAGGAAAAAACAAACGTTCATATAAAAATAGATTGAGTTGTCTGGTCTTTTGTTTGTCGGTGAATCTCTAATGTAAATGCTTTTAGGTAGTATTGTAAATGTGATAATCAATTGACTTCTTAAAAAATAGATTGGGTTGTACGTTTAAGTTCAAAAAGGATACGGACAAATTTGGACTTGATCGCTGGCGGACTGAAAGAAGTCTTTTCATCCCAGTCTTGGAACACAATAATAACAATGTCGTTTCCAATATGGCGTTTTCGCTCAACCTAGCAAGAGAGA
This sequence comes from Porites australiensis, assembly GCA_022179025.1. Lineage (NCBI taxonomy): Eukaryota > Metazoa > Cnidaria > Anthozoa > Scleractinia > Poritidae > Porites > Porites australiensis. The sequence goes on along the minus strand of BOPM01000507.1, from coordinate 191,559 downwards.
GAGATGAATACAATCAGGAAACATCATTTACTAACTGTGTTTTACTGCAACGGATCAGCGACAATCAAACACCTGGCCTTCCGTCTTCTTCCGCCCCCCGTCCCCCGGACAACAAACACACTCACCCGCGCCAACTAGAAAATTGACAGTAGAATCTATAGGCACACTTATGCCTTTTCAAAACTTCGCATTTTCGTTGTTATCCAAAACGCATCGATCGCTTCCAGTCCACACTACCGTTTTGATGCGTTTTCGACTGTTCACACTAAAACGTTCGAAAACGATAGATATTGCACGTTGTGACGTAAGTTGAACTCTATGCGCATGCTACAAACATACGCGCCTGCGATATTTTTGGTCATTTTGATGCGTTTTCGACTGCCCACACTACTGCGAGATGTATGCGTTTTCGCAAGAAAAAGAGCATTTTTAAGTCAATGCGTTTACGATGAAAACGCTCAGCGTATTAGTATGGACAGAAGGGTTAAACGCATCGAAATGTATGCGTTTTCAAACGAAAACACATCAGTCTAGTCAGAGCCTTAATTTTGGTTGTAGCCGGTATCAATGACCCTCACATCGCCTGAGCAGTTAAGATTGACAAGGACATTATGACGTTCTCTTCTGAGGGGTTCGACTGCCCTTTTCTCGTGGCATAAGGAAATGTGTATTAACATGCTGTCTTTATTTAAATCAGTTTATGGTTAGTTATTGCAGCATCACCTGTTGCGGGTTGTCGGGTGTAAACGGCAGCATGGTGGACACATGAAACATTACTTCATGTCCTTCGTACATTGTGTACAAAGAATGTGAACCAGTCATATCATCTAGAACAAGGATGAAAGAAGTTAACAGCTCGCAGGAAAAGATGAGGATGCAGCAGCGAGAGTGCCCTGAGGGGACGTTTTGCGCCCGTAAAACTGACGTTTAGCCAAATGAAAGCTTTCATTGCGCCTATTATTGAGTCTTGATGATAGCCCGTTTCTGAGTGGAATCACTCGAATTCCGTATCTGCTGAGCTAAAAAAGACCTCAATAATTAGGGCTTACTCGCTTAAGTTTTAATTTTCTATCTCACGCTTGTGGAGCATCCGGCATGTATGTCTTGAATTGGCTAGCATTAGCTATATTAACTTTGGCCGTGGTTTTACGACACTTAATTGGCGGTAATAGCCGTTGCCGTTTATGGCATATGGTTAAGAAAATCACAGAAAAACGGTCTTTTGTCCGCTAACTAAGATACTTAAGCAGACAATTAAGACGTAGGAACTTACTTTTTACATCCAATCCTCCCCGATACTTCTGCCAGCCTTTGAGCTCTATTCTTTCTCCTAGAAGCTCTAGGAAGCGTTCAAAGTCCTCACTGACGTTCACTGCAATGAGTGGGAGACAAGGCGTTACCAAACATAATCAGGGCCCACAAGTAGACTGCAAAACGGTCGGGTTTTTCCCGTCAAATTCGGTTTTTGAAAGCACAAATACACAAGGCGTCTCTCCCCAGTATCACACTCCGTTTGACCCTCGGCTCGCAACAGGACTTTCGCTTGACCGCGCTCGCGCGTTTTTATCAAACGCGAAAAAAGGCCTGTTTTGCAGTCTACCCCGCGAGGTGATGGAGGAGGGGAACATTCGATCCCGTAGCCCTATATGTAAGGCATTATGTAGAACGTCTAACGTTTACTCCATTCTAAAATTCTAAAAGGCTGTTTCAAAGTTCACGAAAAGAAAAAGAAAGTTGTAGTCTTGTGTTCCCGTCCTCGAGAAAACGTGAAATTAAGCACTTTCATGTTGTAGTCGTGCAGCGACGGTAAAGAATTGTAAAAAAACGCTGCACATGCAAAGTTGTTGTTTTGCCAATCTAAACCTATTGCTTTTTTGCCGTTCTCGTCGTTGCTTAAGTTCCCTCCTTTTTGAAGGTCGCGGTCCTCCAATAAGGTATGCATTAAGTCACATGTTGGGTGCTGTTTATAAGCATTGCTAGCGTCAGTCGAGCGATCTAAAGGATTGCAGTGATCGTACCAAGCCAAGGGAGACTTAAAGAGAGCTGAAGTCCTTCTCCAAAGATTCTCGCAAATATAGCCGGGAACGCTAAGCCTAATTTTCGAGTGAGTTTGTGACCCGACGAAACGACCGAAGTAAGGCTAGCCAACTCTACGAACTTTGAAGGGTTGTTTCCATATTATCGTGGGACTTCATTCGGCGATCACACCAAGCTTTAACGACTCGAAACGCGAATAAAAACCGAATAAAAACACTGTAAAAACTGGGTCCGTTCCAGAAATCCAATTTATAAACCCCTTTAAACTTATGTTTTATTAACAGACTCCAAAAATTATGCAACCTGGTAATAGATTGAAGAGCTGTTAAGCCTTAACTAACCATTACTGAACACTTCGTCATCTGTAGTTTGTCCTTGTTTGGCATAAACAACGCCGAACTTGAAGTTAACAGATCCCTGATGAGATGAAAAAATGTATGTGATTCGATTAAACTGTGTTGGGGAAATTGTCGTGACAAGATCATAAGAAATAATAAACTTGTATGTGGATTCTACGAGTAAATAACTGTTTACCTCCTGTTCTTCTAAAACAAGTAATTCCTAAAAAATAAACATGAAACCAATGTCAGATTCCTACCCCTCAAACACGAACAACTCTGTAATGCGTGAACATTTGATCAGTTCTGTCCCTTTTGAATCGAGGACGCACGTTTATAGAATGCATTTCAAAGTGCTTATTCAGGTTATTATATAGAGCAATGCAATTTGAAAAATTTTTTAAACTCTAATTTTCGATAATTTCCTGAATCCAAATTTTGACAATTTACGAGACGAGCGTAAAGACTACGCCTTGAAACATTTTCCCGCGTTTTTGGACTGAGACGCAGCGACCTTGGCTACAAGAAGGGTCTCTTGTGAAGCTGGTTCTGGCTGGATCTGGCGTTCAACAACTCTGGCTAACATAAATTAAACTAACATATTCTCCGCAAGACCTGTGATTGTTTTAGTGTACCAAAACCTTCAAAAGGTCAGTATGAACTCCGACATAAGCATCAAAGTGACTTGTACCTTTTGTATTTCCGCGTTAAATACTTCCTTAGGTCCTTTGTCAACCTTGTTTATACCATAAGCTCTGTAAAAATATAAAAAGTACACATGAAATCCTTAAGTTACAGTAGCTTTATGTCTTATAAGCTTACTAGCAAACGGATGAATAATAAAATGACAAGTAAATTCACTAACGTTTTGAAATGAGTAACACCTTTAAACAGAAAAGTACATTATTTTTGGCGATTTGTCCGCCGAAAGACGACCGTAAATGGCTTCACCGCTCTTGTAAAATACTTTTTATTGTAACAAGGACATTTGAGGAGGGTTTTCACTCAGACAATGATCTATGTTTTTGTCCATGCACTTTCTGAATTTCTTTTCTGCAGATAATACACTGAACCAAAACCTTTAAATACTTTACGGGCTCTTGCGTAAGCTTTTTATAACAAGGGAAGTTTCAGTATTGCCAAATTGAAAACGGATAGTTACAAAACAGAATTTGAATTTAATTCTAAAATGAATTATAAAATAATAATTATTCTATTTATACCTACCGTAATACAGTCTTTGGGGAGACTGGCTTGTTAGGATGGTATGCTATACATAACTTTTGACTTCCCTGCAATTCAAATTTGTGCAACATAATAAATTGTAAAAGACTGAAAATTCATCAACCAACGAAACCAAACACACTATACCCAAACAATAATGTTCAATCACATTGGCTCACTCGATATTCCAGCTGGGTGCATGTAATGTAAGGGGATCGGTACTTGAGTTTGTCAGGGATTAGGATTTAGTGATTTATGATGCAAGATTTGGGAATTTTTTTTTTTAACAAACTGACATCTTGTAAAAAAAGTAAGCTAACTGTCCCCAAATGATGAAACATCATTCTGCTTTGATTTAATGAAACTTGTCTACATTGTTAGGATCCTAGTTTGAGCATACCATTTTTTTTACAATATCTACGCTCAATTACCAGCTGCTGTTGGGGAATGAGCACGTGCTCCTCTGCCAAACAGATTGGAAGGAGCGAGTTAACTCAAGCAAGGCATGTAATTATAATCGGCCAATAAAAACTAGAGGAATTATGGGATTGAGAGAGAATTTTGGTTGGGATGATTGTGGGATCCAAAGTAGTGACCCTCATTTCAGAGACACAGTAGAAACTGAAATAACTCAAATTCCCTGCTAACTGGAACTAAATTTCCTTTCCCTTGATCAAAATCTCACTGAAATTTACCCTGATAACTTGAATTCCCCACTAACTCAAACTGTTAAATTTCATTTCCCTTCAGAGTTCGAGTTACCAGAGTTCTACTGTACAGGAGCGTAGCGTCCATATATGCACATACGCCCGTGCGTACAGCTGAAATCTGCACAGAATGTACCTTTCATTTTCTGAAAGCATTTCCAACGTTAAATCGCAATGACTAACAACTTTTTTTCATCCTATCGGTGTCTTTGCCCTTTTGAAGGGAAGGGTAGATGTCTCGCCCTTGCAGCCTTACCAAAACAACTAGTAACACAATAAATGGATTTTCGTTCGTATTTATTTAATAAAAATGTCCACTTCCAAGACCCTAAATTTGCACATTTCCTGGGGGAGCATGCGGCACCCTTATATTGTCTTCCCATGCGTACACCTTCAAAATCTTACGTTACGCCCCTGCTGTAATATCCTAATAACGACAATCATCCCAAACAGGGGAAACAAGGATCAGTTCTAGCAACGTGGATATCCTCCATAGTTACGCCCTTTAATGCCTATAGCTACCAATGTGTTAAACTAAGTTTACCGTTTTCCTCCACACAATGGCTCTATACTGTGGAACACCATAGTTATCAGCATCAGTCAGGCAAACAGACAAAATGAATGGACTTTTGCTTCCATCTACGCCAACAAAATTTTGATGCACTGAGGAAAAAAAGAGATACAAAAGTAAGAATTAAAGGCAACTGTAAAAAAAGAGCTAAAAAAACTCACTATCAATGACCTCTTTTTCGACATTTTTCAAGACAGTATTCTGAAACATTATGATGCAGTTGAACCAAACATGTAGCAATAAGTATTTTCGTCAGCAATAAGTAAATGTTCATTAATGACCCATGCTTTCCAGAAAAGTTTCCATATCAGCATAATCCATGAATTAGACATCAGTGAGCCCTGGCTGGGCCATAATTAAGGCAAGAAGAGAGAAAAGAAACATCACGCTACCTTTGCCAAGAAAGTACTTGAAGTACCATCTGGTTTGGAATTCTGGATTCTCCAAGTGAACTCCACTACCTTGTCGTGATACTGCTCCATTCTGAACATTTAAAGACAAACGTTACATTAAAAAAAATCATCAGCTTATCATCGTAGGTTCAGCAGGGGATGCAGGCCTGATATCACCGTTCAGTTTTGAATCAGGCAGTAGCAGAACTTTTAACCCAGAACATCTTAAAAGTGTTCCTTATTTAGCTTCAAAAGAGATCAGTTATTAAAATAATGTGCTCCGGGGAGTATAAAAAAACAACAATTTAACATCTGAATTAAACTACATGATTATAGCATTGTAATTTGAGACATGGTGATATTTACCTGAAATGTGCCAATTTCACCATTCTCCATTCTGAACCGGCATGCTGGATTTTCACCTACGTCATTTCCTGAGCAGTGCAAGCTATTTAACTGCAACAAATGAAAAATGGCAAATGCCAGGCATGAATTTGAAGCTAACTCTGAAAACCTGAACCAATAAATTAAAAAAATAACATACTGTAAAGCAGAGATGGCAAACTGTAGATTGGACCTGTACCATATTGTATCATATTTAAGCATTTGGAATTAGCTTTTTAATTTAGTTGGTACTTTATCACTGAAATTTGGAAAATGTCTGTGTACTTACAGCTTCAAGGGAGCCATAGTAGTGCTTCCTGCTTAAACCTGATCTTCGACCAATATCTGGAGATGGAGCACTGTGCAGAGAGAACACCATTCAACAGGTTCATTGAGAAGTAAATTTTAATAACTTTAAAAACCCTGGTTCATTCTCAGAGTCAGAAAGAAAGGGTTGGAACCTACCTGAATCACAGAGAATTACAGAGAATTAACCCTTTATGCCCGAGAGTGACCATCCCTACGTTGTCAAGAGATTAGATTATGAAAAGTAACAAAACGAAAATGCCTTGATTGTTTATCAAATTCTCTCAACTAATTCTGTAAAGAAATGTATGAAGATCAGTTTCGAGAATAAGACTTTACCAAAACCAGAAACCATGAGTGAAAAGCGCCTGGCACCCAGGGTATAGTTAACCCCGAGCCAAATACAGTTAAAAAATCGAGAATGTATTACCCACATAAAGAGCTTTTTTCTCAAAAAGACCACTTAAAAATTGCTTAAAACCTAACAAAGTCCTCAAATTGCAAAACTTAAACCCTCAAAATTACTCCCCCCATGCACCTATCCCTGTCTCCGTATAATAACCTGAGTACTCTTCTGGAGATTGGAATCTTTGCCAAATCCAGATACCAAGTTACACAGTCATTGCTAAGATAACACGTCATTTTTACCCTTGAAGATACCACATTTTCACGTGAAACTCACTTGGTATTTAATTGGTGTTTATATAATATATACAGGGCTGTCAATAAGGGCCGGTAGCCGGCCAAAACTGCCAGCTAGGTAGCCATCCTTAGCCGGCTACTTTCCTCTCAGCTCCTTCTACTATAACTGCTAACAAAAAAAAAAGCACCATCAAATAAAATTGTAAAGCATCCCTTTCTCAGTTTTGAATGACATTGTACGCTTATTTAAACAGGTTTAGATCTGTGAAACATTCAAACCGTGTGATGTTGTTGAATGCCTGGGAAATTTCGATGGCAATTGTTCGAGTCTCGCGTGCATTCTGACAAAACCACATGCCATCCGCGGTGGAAAATACCTCTTGAAAACCCCTGGAACTACCATTTCCGAGACTCTAAATTTCAAAATGTCCCTAGATGCCTCACTTGTGCCGTTGGTGCGAGTTCCAAAGCCGTCTGCTATTCGTTATCAGCCTGCTACTTAAAAACTTTTTGACAGCCCTGTATATAATAATATTAGTTATGGACCTTGATCCATCCATCCACGGGGAACATGGAATTATCATCTGATTACAAAATAAAACCCTGACTGTGACAACAATTTGGTGTGACACAATCACTCATTAGTAGGATGGGGATATAAAATTAAACTTGGAATGATAGAGGCTACCAGTCAAGGTCAAGACTATCAGTTGATGGCTGGCAAACATCAAATGTCATTTTTCGTGCGTGCAGAACTTAGGGTGTGTCAATTGACCATATTCTGGATAAGAAAAAATGATATTATCACTTATATTGGAATTTGTTCCATTGCAGTATCTAGAAATCCGCTTGAAATACTATTCCAGTGTATGTAGCAATTTTTTAAGTGGCCCAAGCCACAAACATTTTGTGAATTATTATTCTGGAATACGATCAGTCCAACTGGCCTTCAAATCCTCCTAGTTAGAAGGTGGAGTGTTACGGTAGCTTGTTCCTTTGCATGTAGTTTTGTTTTGTTTTCACTTGTTTTTGTTTTTTCACAACACATGCAGGATTGGACAAGATTTGTCTTGATTATTATGCAAATCAGTGGTTCTGCTACAAAAGCATACAAATGCATGTTTCAGCCAATTAAAACATTCAACTTGTCTTTCCTTTTCTTTTAAAAAAGGAGCTTATTTATGATTCATATTTTAAAGTCCTTAAATTTAACAGCTGTCCTTGAAAAAAACGAAAAATGTCTGAATGAAAAATTATGTAAACAAATGTTCAGACTGTTTCCCTTAAGTTAATTCATGTTCAAAAAATTATCAGGAATATTTATTTTTATTTTGAATTTTTTGAAACAAGATAACCAGATCCAATACTTTTTTCTGCACATGTATAAAACGACAGGTCTTCTGTCATTATTTTTCAAAGCTACCACTAGCTTTTAGCTCTGACGTCTTTGACTCAAAATTTGATGATGTCATTCTTTACGAAATTTATTCATTTAAACGGCAGCGAGTGTGTTTTGGCATATATTTCAGAGAATAAAAAACGGCAATTAAATTAACAGCATAGCAAAAATACAGAAGGAATATCGAATATTACACGATCCAACTTGTAAATGATTGAAAAGGAGAATAAAAACGCTGACCCTTTTTACATGAAACTGAAAACGTTCAAATGTTTAGGAATATTAAAATTCACTGAATATTAACAACAAAGCCAAATTTCTAACGAATCGCATTTATACGTGAAGCTCGTGTTTTTAAAAAACAACATCCTCGCGACGACATTATCGACTGAAAGAAGGTGATTGCTAAAAAAAAAAGCATTGGTAACATAAATCGGTATAAGATGACTAATAAGGAGAGTTTAAGGTTCACAGCTAACGTTGTCAAAGATATTTCAGTATTTTTATATTTACCTGTGGGTGAAAGTTGAAGACCGAATTCTTGTAACCATGCTGTAATACCACTTCCACGCGTTACCTAATATTTCGCCACGCACCCGGGCCACGCATGAATACCCCGAGGAATGAAAAACGAAAAAAACAAATCTTGCTTGAAAGGTATTAACGTAGAGTAAGTCCACGGCTGACTGGTGTCGATTTGCAGCAAAGGTAACGTTATTTGTCTCGAACCCAACTGTAACGGCCCTGTTTATACTCTTCAAGCTTCGTTCGTTGCTGATTTGAACAAGCCGTCCTCCAAAATTTATTGGACTCTGTGTTACAATCACTCACGCGACACAAAAAGGATTGTAAGTAGCCTCAATACTGCGATTAAATGTGATTAAATGTAATAAAACCTGCACCGAACTTAATACGCCTTCTAATTCTTGTCGCTGTAATTGGATGCAACATATACAACAGCTGCCAAATATTAGGGGACTTCTCCCGCGATTGTGACGACACACTTTGACGGCGAATTGGCGACGGAAGTGTGGTATTCAGAACAGGCTGGTACAAGACGGACGGTATAAAACAAAAATAGTTGTCGGAAAAAAATATAAACAACCACTTAGACTTCACAATACCACTGGCGTGCTCTAGCACTTGAACAAATCCACCGTCCAAATGTGTCCAAGGGCTTCAATGTTTACAGTAAATCATGACTTGACAGCAACGTACGTGATGAAGTACTATGCGTTGTTCGTGACTTGGTTAACGTCTTGCTGAGCGTTTTGAAAGAAAAGTCAATGACTGTATGACAATACAGTGAACGTGGTTATAAAACTTTAACGATATTTAAAATTTTCGAATGTCGCAACCGCAAACTTTCTAGTTACCAGTGATAAAAAATACCTGGAACAGACATGCTTTGCTGTAAAATGGTGTATGCATTGATGAACACCAAGTATCCAATAAATTGTCAGTTTCAAGTAACTGGAAACTTCCTTTATGGCTCTATAAAGAATCGCTTGATTTCAGTTAATTTGAAGAGCACTTCAGCTTGTGTGCAACTTGTTAACTCATGTAACAGTCGAGTCAAAAAAGACCAGCACAAATCAAAGAACTGACGGGATGGCTGAAGAGTGACTTTCACACAACGAGAGTACAGCTGTAGAATAACGTAGGAAGAAATTCCTTAGAGACGCTGAATCAGAACGAAATGTTTTTGAAATTTGCAATTAAGGCTCTCTGAAAACAAGCCGTTGTTTGTAGAGATCACGCCTCGACGAGCATCCAGGACCAACTTGAATAACTGGCCGGCTTCAAAAAGAGACGTTTTCCTTCTTTAATTTTACAACGTTTTCAATTTTGAGAATTATGTGCAAATGGAAATCAGGCATGTTTTCAAACTTCATGCAAATTCAAAGAGGTAATCCATTGTTTCGTTTATAGTCTGCATACAGACTTGTAAACAAATCGTTCAAAGAGATCCTGACTAGTAACCAATCTTTTGTCCCAGTTTTGTGGGTGTTTTGTTTAGAATACTGCTCGCTAACAATCAAACTGTTGTCATTTTAACTTAGCATCAGACACTTTGATTTTCATATTTAGTTAAGCTTGTTTGTCTGCTTTTGCAATAAAATGCTTTCTTGAAGTTTGTTCTAAGGGTACAATGCGCGGTGCCTGTGTTGAATTCCCTCAAGGGAACCTTTTAGCTCTTCTTTGCGAAACTCTTTAAACGAAGCAGTATTCTGGTTTCACAAGTGTCACCTGTAGCAGTTTCGTTCAAAGTGAAAATCTTCGAATGAAGATTTAAAAACAAACAGTCGGGGGTGAAAAATGACAGATCTTGGAAACCAAAACAAACTAATTAGATATCGCTGACAAAAAACGAATACGCAAGAGCCAAAAAGAGATCATGATTATGCAGACAATGATTCAGCAATAACTGAAGTTTACTTGAATTACTTGCTCATGATATATCGTGATAACCTCACTTATTAACGACCAAGGAAAAGAATCCACCCATCCATTGCTAGAGCGACGTACAGGTTAAAAATTATTATTTTTACTGTTCGGACACAACACGATTCATGGCTTCTGTTATAACAAGGGGGGCGCATCCAGAAATTTTTGTAAGGGGTCTAAGTTATTATTTTCATCCTTTCTCGTAGTTGAATACAAGTTTTTTCGGAAAAATTGACGACAAGGCAAATTTGAAAAAATACGTGACGTGACAATACAGTGTAGCTATAAAGTTGTACTGATCGAAATATTGGCATGACTTAAAGTACCTCTTTGACGCAGTTAACAGCCTTGAATTAAAATATTATATTTACACAGAAATGTCTGCATGTCACTCTCCATTCGCTACAATTACAGGTTAAGACAAGGGGCATTCATAGGCGCTGAAAAGATAACGCCTTATTGATATTAATTTCGCGCCTTTCGCGATTGCTTTATTAAAGACACGCGAATAAATATCCTCGCGAACTTAATACCCGTATAGAAATTTCACATCACAGAAAAATAGTTTTAATGATTATAAAACATAACATATAAAAGATATGTATCGAAAAATACTCGAACTATCATTAACAAAGATTTCACAGATCAAGTGGAGAATTTAGCTATTTAATATCTTCATCTGAATCCGCGCTACACTTGTACAAATCCCTTTGAAATCTATCTTTCGTGAAGTCGTCAAAATTGCTATTACTGAATTGGTTTCCTGTAGTTCCCATTCAGAACTTTCTTGTAATGCTACACTATAACGTTTTTTGAGGTAGATTCGAGTTCGATGCAAACAATGACAGGGTTTCAAGGCCACCCTGTTCATATACAGTTTGTAATACACTCAGTTAATTTTCAGATATCCGTTTTACTCAGTTAACCTTTCAAAGTCAATTTTTAAAAATGATTTTTGCTTGTTCCAGTTTACCGTAACAGTCTTTTTGAAAAACAAATGACGTTGAGAACGCTTGAATTGCGAATTTCATATTTGCTTACAGTTGACCCTCCTCGCAACGGCCACTTTAGGGACAGAAGAAAGTGACCGTTTCCGTTGTAGAGAGGTTTAAATAATAGTCAATGTATGGATTGTACGCCAAAAAAAGTCGGGGAAAACCCAACGATGGCTTCCTTCTAAATACACTAACAACACTTTTTGGGCTATCTAGAGTACTTTTTAGATACAGCTATTTCGAGAAAGGTTTTCGGAAAAAGTGCACGCGACAATCGCAAAAAGTATTGTGGGTAGTTTTGAGTTCACTGTTCTTCAAAGAAATCTGAAAGAATGGCACAAGAGGCCACGGACATATGTTTGCGAGTGCTAAAGGAAAGCAACAAAAGTAGGTTCGACAGCTACAGTGTCAGGAACAGTGTATTGATCATATCCCATATTACCTTTCGGGATTGTCGCGTGCACTTTTTTTCCGACAACCTTTCTCGAAGTAGCTGTATCTAGAAATGCATTCTAAGCCGCGCTATAAAATTTGTATCTGTTCGGTCATCCTAGGGCAACCTCAGTCTCTTTCCATCACATTCTTGAATCCGAAAATTTTAGGTTTCCTTTTTTCGAAAATTTTACACGAATGGAACGATCATCAAGAAATTTTTTTGCCGTCCTCAAGCTAGACAAAATTCTAGGCAACATTTGCGTCTCCGAACAGATATTTTACAGAAAACAGTCGTTCGGTGCCCCTGAAAAAGTGGCCGTTGTGGAAAAAGGGACGTCAGTAGACTGGGTTCGACTGTATTAAAATGGCGGAAATTAAACTCTGTGAAATATTGTCTCGCCAAAATCGTGAAATTAAGTACCCGCGAAATGAAGTACCAATATAAAGGTATCTGGACTACTCTGAAAGAAAAATATTCACGAATGTCTTCTTTCACCCAGACAAATGTGTACGGGGTATAACTCTATTACGCCCTGACTTGCTGTCTCATCAAAATTCTAAAAATTTCGTAAACTGGCGATATGATGATGCTGGTTGCACTAGGAAATTATTAAAATTTTTCATAACAATGCTTCCGGAAAGTATATGCATTCGGATCGCAAAATTAAGGGAGGGGCAAGGGAGTTGTCCACTCTTCTGCATTTTCAATATTCTGATATTTAGCCAGTGTTTACCAAAAGTAGTGCGTGTAGCACGGCAAATCTTGTCGTGCTACACGGCAATAGCACGACTTGGTTTCAAATATTGTGCTACTCGTTTAATTCGATCAATTGAGTTCGGCACGGTAGTAGTACGACGCTTGAAAAAGGCCGAAGAACTCACCTCTTACTAACTATATAGAGGGGTGTCAATACACTTCCAGGTGCAGGCCGGCCGTTTTCATATTATGGTACATGTACGCTGCAGAAGGTAATATCTTTGAGAGCAAGAGTAAAACACAGCAGTACAGTTTATTGTCATTAATCACCTTGCTCTGTTATGACCAAGACCAAGTAAAAATAACAATGCGAATTAATTAAAATAATTTCCTCTTGTTTGTATAACCGTCTGGTTTACGGGTGGTAGGTGACGTAGATCTCGCGTGACTAACGATTAGGACTTCCGGTACATGCCACAATCCTTCAATGCCAATCGTAATCCATGACTTTTTTTAAGGAAATCATAATACGTAAAGAAAATGGTTTAATTGATCATTAATTTGTCTTTAACGCGAGGACGTGTCACACTCGCCACCCACATCCGTTGTATGAGTCAATCCATAAAGCTTTTTAAAAACACATATTAAAAAGGAATTGTTAAAATTCCACAAGAAGATAAATTGAGCAAAACTAAATTTCTGAGCTGACAGGTTCGAAAGCAATCATTAATTAATATTTCGATTCAATTTGGGTGTACGTGTTTAAAAGGATTAATATTTTTCAGTTTGAACCTCTAAAAACGATTGCGAAAACATAATTGTACTGCATATTTTAATGAAGAATATACTCGCACATAATGTATCTTAAAAAGGCCTTATTTCCTTGTACGATTCTAAGTATAGTCCACAAGCTCTTAAAACTCAAAGGCTTTGGTCGCTTTATTAAATTTACGCTACACAGTCAGTTGTTATTTTGCTAGATATGTCATAAAATACATCAAAACACTTGACATAATAGCAATAGCCAAAGTACTGCTTTGTACTATGTTAACTTTTTACCACTACTAGTTTTTTTTCGTCACGTAAGTATACCGTAAACAGGTTGCTTGCTAAATTACCAAAGGCGTAAGGAAGTGCTGTGAGTTCTTTGCGTGTAAATGTGTCTCTTTTGTCTAGATGATTTCTATGACAAAGGATGTAGATTAATTTTAGTATTTCAGCTGTATACTCAATGCAGAGGAAAGTGCATTAAGAAACTCTACCATTTTTGGACGAGTTAACGACTTGAGACAGAAAAATCTGCCGCCACTATCGAACCTTAAGATATTATATATTAACAGTAAATTCTTCTTATTAACGGAACTGTGAAATGTAAACAAATCTCAGCGCCTAAGTCACAATAGACCCTCGCAACAATACAATGAAAAACGATTTTGATTCCACAAGTTCAAAGCAAACCACAAACACAAACGAATCAGTTGTTGACATTATTATTTTTGAATCCGGGCGACAAGAACATGCTAAACCAACTAAATATATATGTCTCAAACATAATGTTCAATGAAATTGAGAAGTATTATAACTTAAGGTTTTTAAAATACTACAACAATTACACATGCAAATTTCCACACATGACTAAAACAATTCAATCGAGTTAATAAACGATACAGCTGAGCTAGACGCTCAATATTTTCTACGCTGACGGTTAAAGGACACAAATATTGCAAGAAAGAACTTTACAAATGCTAAAAACTATTTTTGTTATGACGAACTTACCGTTCACGCGGTAGGTCCTTGTGTTGACAAAATGCCTGTGACAGTTGCAGAGTGCCGGGAGGGCTGGAATATCGCTTGATTTGCAGTGTCGCTCGGGGTAAATATTTCCCAAGGTTTTTAGGCTCTGCGACCATGGCGCTACTCGGTCTTTCAGGAACAAACGTCTGCCGTTTGTTTGATCGGTCCATTCTGTGTTGTAGATTTCCGTCCGAAACATACAATATACACGGTGTAAACTCGTGTGTCAAGAGGCGCTCATCTCGGAAAATGTCGAGACTTCATAGGTGATTATAAAGTACAAATAACTCTAACTCCAAACAAATGATCCATGGATGAGCGACGCTTTAACGCATGTGGAGAAGTTGATAGGATTGATGATACACTTCAAAAATGGCTGTGTGCAACTCGGTTTGTCGACTGTAAAAATTGATTCAAACGTCTGCTGACAATGGCCGATTCAAATATAAAAATATTATCCCGAACGAAGAAAATCGTGTTGAATTATTCACATTCCCATGTTGATGTAGCAAATATTAATATATCATATCATAAATTTAACCGAAAGATTACGAACCCTGGCTACAGCACTTTCGACATCTGTTTCGCCTCCGGGGTTGTTTCCACGTTGAATATAATTACAGGCTTCTTGAACCACTTTATTTGTTTTCTCTTAGGGTGTCAGACCGGAAATGTCCTCCTATTGGTTGCTTCGTAGGGTATGTGTGAACAAAGATTTTTACCTATGTAAGGAAATTTTTACTGCCGGCTAAAAACATCTTCGATCAGGTTGGGGAGAAAAAGGGAGAATCTCGACGCGTCCCAGATTTCTCGTCCTCGTGATTTTTGCGATGGTCGGCGAACACTCCCGACATTTGAAACTGGCTCAATTTTTTTCACTGTCGGAGTGCTCAGGGATCGATGATCGATGGGCATTCGAATTAGCTCGGTCCCAATCCCTTAAGTGCAGTACTCTGATCTAATCTGGGAGACCTAAGACGATTTGCAAACATTACAACGTAAAGCCTGGATCGTCTGGGATTTTCCGGACATATGAAAACCAGGCTGAACCAGGCTTTAGTTTCAGCTTTAATTTCCAATCCGCTAAATAATTAAAATCAATATAACCATGCCCGATCTCGGAAAAAAAAAAATGGTTTTCAGGCTGTAGCGCAGGGGCTGGTGCGTGGGTGGGGATTTGACGTTTTTTGAAGCGCTAGCCGGTGGGGTCATTTGATCATTTCAACTCCCAACATATCATTATCAGGGAATTTGACCAAAATTTTTCAAAAAAGTCAAATACCCGGAGGTCTACCCGGTGGGGAGGGCATGGGCGGTTTTGGAATTCACTGCTACAAAATATATAGTCAATTGCAAGGTTTGAGCCTCTGTAAAGTATCGGCTATCGCAATGTTTTAGTCCCCCTTCCGGTCTATGGTTGCTTCACTTTACCAGCATAATTTCGTTTGCTCGCAGGCTATCAGCACTATAAACATGTGATAAGTAACGCATTAAATCAGGAACCGATCACCCGGCTTCTGCATGATTCAACCTCATCCTCAGGCTTTTTCTGGCCGGTTATAAAGCCTGGTTACTCTCATTCGCAGGGGGTGGGCCGGGGAGGGGTACTCAACAAAGGCTCCACCCCGAGGTTCAACCCCTTACCCTTTTATATCGCTGATTCAATGAAGGTTGTTTTGGGCATTGGGAATTGCACATTTCGAAGCTATTATTTGGTAGTAACTCAAGTAAATCAATGCATTGTTCCATGTGCCCAGATGCCCAATGCCCGATTGCCAAAGCAACCTTTTTTAATTTAGCTGTTTACAATTTTTAACGTAACAGGTATCCGTTTTGTTCTGGAGAATATTTTAGTGGTTGCCCTGTGACATATTTCAAGTGCATGCGCAGTTTTGTTCTAGCGAGCACGAGGTTTTTACTTTTCTGCCAGCTCATCACATTTTTGGAGCAAGCAAGAGGACCCCCTTCCCCTTTCGACGCCTGCTACGCAGGCTAATGTTTTGTTTATTTTCTCGTGGTTTTTATGGACTTTCGACCGACCAATTATCCTGGCGAACAGTTTCGTATGTTCCATTGACAAATGGTACCCTCTTCACATACCTACAGTGGTTTAGAACTATGCATCCCTTTAAATATGAATAAATAAAAAACCAGAATGTTTTCTCGTACTTCATCACAGCCATAAAATGCATTTGTTAACCCCTTTTGCGCCTTTTTACAGACTGATTTGACAGATTTCCCTACTCTTTCATATACTGCATGTCTGCATCTGGTGAAATCTCTACCCCGTTAAATGTACCTGAAGAATGAAAAAGCTACTCCCTTCAGGCCGAACCTCCCTGCTTAGGCCTTGCGGTAGGAAGTCCTCGGAATTGCAATTTACATGGGGTCAAGTGCGCAAAAGAAGAGAAGGGGGAAGAAACGAAGCACATAAAACTTCTTTACTTATTAAACTACCTACTGACAAAGGTAAAAAGGTCTTTAAGTTAATCTGAAAATCGTGACAAGTCATAAAAAATAATTTTATTTTAATATCTGAGCTTTTTTACAAAAATTTGTACAACTCTTCACACGCGATATAATTCTGTAAGGACGCAGGCATAGTATATACATGCACAACGTAATAGTTATGTTTCCGTTGTGGCACACAGAGAAGATCATTAGTAAAATCAAGGTAATTTCGCTATTACGAGAAGCGTATGTCATAAATTTCTCTTCCTTCAACAACCATTTGTAAATCAAACGTGTATATAGTTTTATTCGGTAACCTAAGTAATCTAATTCACCGACAGTATTCAATAAATATTTTAAAAAGGCTCCAATGTATAACTGAGATAAGAATCCGCACTATGCTTTTCATGTCTTTTGTACAAGAACTGCGATGAAAAATATTCTTATACCAATAAAACTTCTGTAAAACAAAAAAGTGAAAACTAGACGAGAATCTGCGATCAATTCTGAGCCTCTCTGAATAAGTAAGACAACAAGTTCAAAGAAATTTAACAGCACATTTAAACATTCAGCATGGCATCATAAACAGTTCGACAGACCTGCCCTTAAGGCATTTTTTTTTCAGAGGCGACAATCGCGGGAGAATTTTTGAGACCTCTCGCACGTTTTCCTGACCGACGACCCGAACAAAACGGGCTTTTAGAAAGTCTAGGAGTACTGTAATTACCTCTTACAACGAGTTAACGATGATCGAATACACCTCTCTAACGTAATGGAATTCATCATCACTCAGCAAGATTGTCCAGCAGACCAGTCGCTACTTAGCCTAAGAAGACAGCCGCCTCATCGGTCACCACAATTTTTTTTTTCTAATATCCTAAATAAAAACGTAAATTCAATTCACA
The DNA here is from genome assembly GCA_022179025.1 of Porites australiensis. Lineage (NCBI taxonomy): Eukaryota > Metazoa > Cnidaria > Anthozoa > Scleractinia > Poritidae > Porites > Porites australiensis. The sequence continues at coordinate 173,834 of BOPM01000507.1, read as the reverse complement.
GGGCATGTAATTACTTTCACTATATCGTGACCTTCTCCATTTATCTCTTAGTTGTTGTCATTGTCTTATGTTGTACCTAAAAGTTAATGGAAAAAGCAAAAATACAAATACAAAACGATCACTAGCAAAAAGCAGAACGGCTGTTTTCGTAAGCTCCCACTTCTAAGCCTGACGCCAAGACAAACCGTGGTTCATATCTCTGCTGTAATATTACGTACATCCATATATCTCTGAAGGTTTCACTTTTCTCACGTCGTTGATCTCTCGCAAGTTACTGATGTCAGTGACGCATAAAGGGCTTTAAGTTCAGTAATTTCTTCCCTTTTTTCCTTGACTTTCTCTCGATACTCTGTGAGAAATTTCTGCTGCTCCTCTTTTGCGTTTTTCAGCTCTTTGATTAAGTCCGTAACGTTTCTCTGTGTAAATTCAGCTCGTATTATTTGGATCTCGTTCTTCAGTTCACTCAGTCTTGTAGTGTTCACTTGCTGTAACATTGAAGCCTCTTTCACCACGCGGTCAACGTTGACTTTCAGGTTTTTTGCAGCGATATCGGCTTTGTCTGCCTCGTTCTTTGCCGTGTAAGCTGTTGACAGAGCTTCAGAAGCTCTTATGGAATAATTTTGCTTGCACGCGGAGATGATACCTTGAGAAGATGAGTTAACGGAGGTCACGTTCTGCTCGACCGCAGTGAAGTATTCAGCGGTGTACTTAGATGTGCTTGCAACATGAGAAAGCCTGTTTGCGTCTGCGTGAATGACCGATACCCCCTGCAACAGAAAGTAAGGAATAAATTTACGCACAGCTAAAACGACCTAACTGTCTAAGCTATACTGAAAAGTGGCCTCCAGTCGAAGGCTGGCTTGCGTGGCAGGCGCTTATGCAAGTCAAGTGGGCAGGCGAGCCCATATTTAGTCAAATCCCATCTTCGAAGACCCAGGGAAAGTTAATAGTCGGGTCGAAACGTCGTGGCGCCGTTTCTACCGACCCGACAGACTGCCCCTGTGTCTTTGACGATGATCGAGGCCCTACAGTCCTGCGAAACGTTTTTTGAAGGGAGCTACCATGATTTTAAGCCCACTCCAGCGCTTCAGAGAGTTCGGAGCAGAATGAAATGAACAAAAGCAGTGAGAGAGAAAGTGTGGTGGAGCGAGAGAGTATCCTCGCTATGTCTTTCTACCTCTCGCACGTATTTCTTTCAGTTTTCTGGAAAATCTGACTGTGCACCCTTCGGTTCGCGTCGCTCTTCTGCCTTCATAATCTAAAACCCCGAGACGCGTTCAAACGGGGAATCTGGTAATTTTGTAAAAAAAAAAAAAAAAGAAAGAAGGCAAGGTGTTACTTACTTGGTTTTCATCAAAGGAGATGTTCCATGCTTGTTGTGCCAAGTTTAGAGCGCGTCTAGCAACTGCCAAAGTAGCCTGTAAAGAAGCATTGACTCCTTGAGCGTATTCGATTGCATTCCAGCTAGTTGCGTTGGCTTCAATGGCGCGCTGCAGCGAACTTTCAGCAAATTGACTAGCTTCCTGTGACTTTGCTTCAAAATTCCGCAAAATCTGAAGCATTTCTTGAGCGTCTGTGAAAGTTTTACTGGCAAGCTGCACGGCGTCAAGGGCTTCTTGTCTAGCTCTCCGTGCCTCCTCTAAGACAGCCATTCCTCTTTGCTCTGCGTTATTTACAAGCGACATTAAAACGTCCAACTGCTTTAGTGTAAGGTCAACTTGGAATGTCAAATTGGAGTACAGTTCTTGAGTGAGATTCTGAGCCCGTGAGATTACCATTTGAGCCTGTTTACTCGCTTCTTGTGTCTCCCTCGCAATCTGTCTGACTGTATCAGTATTGTTAGGATCCAGCAGCATTACCTCTGACAAAGTTTGGTTGGCTCTCAACAACGAGGCCGAAGCATTCCAGTACAGCTGGTAACCTGACGTATTTACACTGTCACCGAGGGCTTTTATAACATCCACACGCATTTTCAAATGCTCGATCGAGGCCTCCGAGGACTCGAGATTATTCTGTACTGAGCTAGCATTGACCATCACTTGCTGAGCTTCTGTTATTAAAGCCTCTGCACTGTCTATTTTGCCTTGTATCTCGTACGCAGTGTCATTCTGACGAGTTGCCGCTGCTGTGAAGTTGCTGGAAATCGCACTAAACCGAGGCACCAAGTCAGTCAAATAATCAGCGATAGCCTCAGCTTCGCGGACAGAAGGATCAACTGACATGTTGATCACATTATTGCTGTGATACACTGCATCACGTATCAACTGAATCATTTGCTCGATAGTGTTCCTATCCGCTGCAACAGATGACAAATTGCTTGACAGTTGGGCAGCACCAGGAGTAACATCTTCCAGCAGTACATTTTCAAGTTGATTCAGCGTCTCATTGAGTTGCGTGATTTCTTGGGTTAAATTCCTCTCGATTTCCTGGGCTTCTTTAGCGCCAGACACCAATTCGTTGGTAGATTTTTCAGCATTATCGAGTCTCGTTGCGAACGTTGCATCACCAATATTTCCATTTCGCAGTCGCTCTATCGCGTCCTCGAGATCAGCTGAACTCTTTCTTAGCTTATTCACCTCCACAGAGATAAGACGGTAACACTCTGGACAATCTAAAGTCAGAAAAGAAAGCATGCTAGAAATCGTCATTGCCATTGTTCAGGTAACAGGACCTTATGTATGGACAACTTAATCGATGAGGGCGATTTCAGGCCACTCGAACGTACCCACCCTTAATTCTTTACGGTTCAGAGAGATTAACAAATTTTGATAACAGCAATTGAAAAGAAACAAACAACCAATTCAACAACAATACCAAAATTTCTTAGTTTTTCTGTTGGAAATTCAGTATATTTGTGTCGACCAGATCACCACAAAAAATCAGGCTTTTACAAGTTGAGCCGAGTTGAATGATCTGTAAGAAAAAAATTAGCTCCGAGATATTCCAGGCAGGCTGGAACTGTGCACCAGTAAGTTAGGATACAAGCCAGGCTTTCACAACTTCGCCCAGAATTTCTATTTCCTTATGTTCCAGGCCCCCACCACAAACACACACCGGGTTCGGCAGGAAAGAACCTGTGCAGTTGGCTGATGAGAACTTCTCAAACGTCATGCGCTCTTTCGATTACTGAAGGATTGTGAAAGACCTTACTTACCAACACATCCTCTACTCGTATTGTAGGCATTTTCGTGGCATCGATCACACTGCCTCCCACCAATTCTTGGTTTACAGGTGCACTGGCCGGTTGTCTCATTACAAACGCTACTGTTACCATACATCGTGTTGGGAAGCACACAGTCACATTCTGATAAACAAGACATAAGAAACAGCAGTTAGAAACTTACTATCTGAGTACATGGTGTGCAGTCAAGACCACAATTCAGCCTTGTACGTAATGCCCTTTTCTATTGTACTCAGTTTTGAATATTGCTACAGAATGATTGACCCGTCCATGATTATTTTGCTGTTCTGACGTGAAACGTCCTTCAAGTATTTATAAGAGCCGATTTGCAAATACATTTTACCACAAAAATCAATGATATAAAAGAAACTTGACGTTTCGATAGCTTCATGTCATCAGTATTAATGACTACAAAATTAAGATATAAAAATTAATATTAAGAAGAAGAAGTGTGAAAAAGTACATGTCAATTCAATCGTGAAGATGAAAAACGAAACAAAAAAAAATTAAATAAAGAGTTTTGCTCGGATGGAGGCTGCTGGAGCGTTGAGCCTCAGTCTTTTATCTCTGATAATTAGACTTTCTAATATCAGACACTCAAGTTTCCCTGTAGACTTACTATTTTGACTGTTTTTGATGACGCACAGTAAAAAAAACCCTGCTACTGAGCTGGCTACTTACCTCCACAGCCACCAGATGATGGAGTCAAGCCAAAGTATCCTGGAATGCAGCGAGTACAATCAGTAGTGTTATCAACTCCAGGTTGGCATCGTTCACAGTTGTCACCCTCAGATCCCGTGCGACAGTTAAAGCAGGTGCCATTCTCTGGGTGACACTCCCTTGAGCGACCGGTGCATGAACACAGTGCACAGGACTTAAATGAAGTGGGTTTGGAGCTTTCTTTCTGTCGAGTGTAACCTGCAAACGTAAATTATGTGAATACTAAGACAATCATTTCTTTGAACACTGGTATCATTTTAAGGTTACAACATCTGGCCCCAGTTGTTCAAAAAGTGGATAGCATTACCCACTGGGTAAATCTTTATGCAGTGCATGATGCAATTGGTTTCCTAAATACTTATCGACTGGATAGTGACTCTTCCAGTGGATAACGCTGTTCAACGTTTGAACAACCGAGGCATGGCTAATTTCTGCAAGATTTCGGAAAAGTACAGATCTACCCAGGCGCCCCTAAACATTTCACTGAAAAAGACCATTTTAATCTTTGAACATTAGACATACTACAAGTGGCATTTTCCCAAAAGGACCATAGGATTTGGCAATGGGTTAATAAGCATTAAATAGTTGGAATTATGAGTGAATTTTTCTGGTTTCATATGGGGAAAGGAATAATGGTACATGAATACAAAAGAAGAAAAAGGCACTTTCTCCTTTCCCCTCAAACAATTTATTTAGTGAAGCAGTGCCCAGACAACTAGGAAAAGGAAAAGAAAATCTTTAGCGCCAATGGGTAATGTGTGTAAAGGCACCATATAATGCGTGCATCTGCAATCTAAATCTCTGTGTAGAAGAGCCCACATATATCGGCTATCGGCTCAATTTCAACTGCTCTCTCCAAGTGATACAGCATAGCTTAAAAATTTTACCTGTATTACAGAATCCGCATGAGAGATCTGTGTAGTTGTTTGAGCAGGTGCAGTTTTCAACATAATCCACTTCTTGACCTACACCTTTTGTGGCAGAAACCAATTCAATAACCACTGTCAAAGAACCATTTGTCATAAAACTCCCTTGAACTTGGACAGATTCAATATCAGCCAGGATACTCTGAAGCTGATATGCCGTCAAGTTTTGCTGTGAGTTACGCTCATGCAGCCGTGCATAATAGGTTATGCCGGACGAAGATGACTCAGAGTGAAGGTTAAAAGCAGCTTCCTGTGGCTGCCTGTTATATTTTCCCTTCAGTGTTACATTCCAGTCAGATTTTAAACTCTCCACACTGGTATTGTTGGTGATCAGCTTGAACAACTGACCGTAGGAGTGAAGCTGGAACCCACTGAATGCCTTATTAAAGACCAGTGTGACCGAAGTGCCACTCAAAAAATTTATCGTCAGACGTTGATCCTCATGAGAAAAAGTTAGCTCTGGTGATTTATTTATGTTAACATGTTGGTTGTCAGTGAAATTTGCTCTTATATAGGACTTCACAAAGCCTCTTGCAGAAGAGCACTCATTAGCTCGATTAAAGCAGAAACAAGGAGAACAGCCATCAGGATTGTCCGGGTCACTATTGTATGTTCCATTCTTGCATCTCTCGCACTTATCTCCTTCAGCATTAGCCTTGCATGTACACAATCCTGTGGTGTTATGACACTGCAGTAAACTAGAGCCTCCTGCATCACAGTTGCATGGTCTGCAAAAAAAATAAATCAATGTTCATATTTTGCTATCATTCATGTTACAGTTTACAAGTACTACACTGTAGTTAGGATAATTCTTATGTCTCATGAGTGTCATGAGTGCGAAATTCACTAGTTTTAGCTCATGCAGCAGCTAGGAGTATACATGTACATGTAATCGACAGGGCTTGAAAAAATTCCTGCCTTGTAGTCTGGGACAAGTACCATAAATCCCCTATTTAGCCTCCTTGGTGGCTTATTTATTTCAAGCTCATTTGAAGGGCTCCTGCTTTCAAAATGAAATGTGGTGAAAACAAACAGGAAATATAAATGAATCCTTGCTTGCCCAAAAAGAATGTCTGCTTTGCTTAACTTTATATGTAAAATATGACACGTCAGGGTACATCTGTATATCATTCAGGCATACATGTACATGTGTTATAAAAGATGAGAAGAAAGAAACTGGACAGAACCAATAACACATTACAATACCTAACGGCAACAGTTTACATAAAACCATAAAAAACATCAATACTTTTGAAACAATCATTGCTCAAAATAAATTCTACAAAAAGATATCATCAGCTAGATTTTATCGCCAGAAATACTTACTGACATCCTTCAGATGTGAAGTTGAAGAAGTTTTGACGGCATGAGTCACATTTTGTACCAGTAGTGCTGCTCTTACAGGGGCAGACCCCACTGAAGCTGTCACACTGAAGATCTGCAGAACCATTCACATTACATTTACACTCAACACATCCCTGTCCAGTATGAAAACCATAGTAATTTGGATTACATCTGCTGCATGTTCTTGTTATGACTCCAGGTCTGCATGGGCATTGGCCAGTTACAGGGTCACAAACCAGATCTGATGATCCCAACTCGCTGCAATTACAAGCTGGGAAGAAACACAAGTACAGAAGGAGACATCAGTGATTCAGGAGTAGTGCAAAGGCACCTGCAGCCTTGTGGCTAGTTCTTCAAATTTGTTCATCATATACCATTTAAACATCTGCACCTTGGAGCTCAATGCCCTCTAATAAATAAATTTGTCTTCAGAGAAGAAATAAAATCCCCAATATGAAACATCAGAATTCTTAAATCCACAACAGAGATCATGAAATGTTTAACAAACCAACTGTTATGGACAAAAATCCACTGAAACCTACTGTTATTATATTTGGGAAGACATTAAGGATATCAAAACCGACTCAGAAGGCAGCAACATTTATGGCTGTCACTAGTACTAAGAATTCAATTCATTTATTAATAGGCGGGGTCATTTCTTGGAATTGGTTCTATCGTACTTTTCACTTTTTTCCAGAAAAATAGTCAGGGGTGATGCTTATGATAGCCAGAGGAAATCCCCAGCCTCAGCAGGCTTTAGTGACAGCACTGACTATTATGAACACAAGAAGGAAAACATTCCACTCATTTGTTACAACGAGCTCTCTAAGACATATATATTAACCTATTTTATTACATACCTGTGCATCCACTGTCTGAAAAGTTGAAGAAGCCTGGTAAACAACGGTCACATGAATGACCGGTAACCCCTGGCTTGCAGTGACACTGGCCTCCAAGCTGGGCACAAGTTGTGCCATTCTCAGTTCCAGTGCTGTTACATGAACATGCTAAAAAAAAAACACACAGCAGACTTAAGTCAGAGGCCAAGCTACAGTGGAACCTCAATTTAACAAACTTCTATACTTAAAACTAATTCCTTTGTATAGCAAACGATATTCCTTGCCCCAGTAATTATAGTAAAATCTATAACCCTGATATAACATAACCTCTTATAGTTAACATATTTGGTCAGTCCCCTTAGCTGGCCCTTTGATATTTTTCGACGTTCCACTATAATAGGGAGTTAGCGTAACCAAGATGATGAAAACAACAACAACAAAAAATAAACTTTGCATCTGCATCATACTATTTGAAATATTTCTTTGCTGACAATCACATCTCTCAATCAAAAACTCCCTAATGATTCAAAATTGTGTCAAGTGTTAGTCAACTAGGTGCAAAAATAAAGAGAAAACTCACCAACAGCACCATCAAACACCTCTGCCATCACAGAGAAAGTAACATTGTCACAAACATCAGGGCTTCTCTGTAAACCAGAAATGGTAGTAGAATTTGTCCAACAATTTTCAACCTGGTTAAATGCCATGCCATGAACTGAGCCAACACCTTTGGCAACATCATAAATCCTAACGTTTTTCACATTCGGTAGTAAAATCAATGAATCAATCTCTATAGTAGAGTTGGGGTACATCCCACGAACAAATGTCAAGTTCAAATGATATATCCATGCTTTATTAAAAGAGACCGTGTTTGATGATATCCAGGCTAATCCAACTCCACGAGAGAGATGTTCAATGGTAATACTGTATGTTTCATTACAGTCTGAGGAATTACATGACATTATGGACAGCTGCAGGGTTGTATTAGCTGCTTCAGCATTGGTATATCGGATCACTATGTAGAAGTCGCTAAAAATTGTGTTTGGGGTAACAGTGAAGGAAATAAATTGGTGCATTCCAATTCTTGCATAGCCTGTGCCTGTAAATTCTTGGTTTGCTCCAGTGAAATATGATGTTGACACAAAACTTCCCATGGCATCTTCAGCTTCATATAACAGATAGACCAATGAGGGAACAAAGTACCCCTCAAGAACCTCAGTGCACCGTTTACCAACAATGTTGCTTCTACAAAGACAAGTCCCTAAAGCAAATCAAAAATATATATATATGAATAATTTGACTTTATTTACTAGGGTTAATACTAAACAGTCAAATTCAGGGTTTGAAAAAGGTCTCGTCCAGTAGTCCAAGACTGGTAGATTTTCTTGCTGCGCAAGTAACTTTTAAAGTTCACTTGCCCAATAGTCAAGCTGAGTCCAAGCTTGCAAGTCAATTGATTCTCTAACAAATCATTAACTAAGACACACAATGGAATTCATGTCTTTTTATTAGCTCAACTAACGAAACTATGGCCCTGACTGGCGGGTTTAAAATACCGGTCACTTTTCAAGACAATGAGGCCAAAAAGAAAAAAAACTTTTGGAGCATTTGGCTAAGAAACAAGAAGTCATTATGCACTAAATAACAAATCAGTGAACTACTGAAAATTGTTTCATCATACAACATTTTTCAGCCTAATGAACCATACGATCGTTTCTGCCAGTAAATTAAAACAAATAGAACAAATAAAATTCAGAATACAAACCATTTATCTTTTCACAGATCTCCATTATGCTTCCACCATAGTCACAATCACACTGCTGACAATCAGAATCAACCATTGTTGGAAATGAGAAGAAACCATCTTTGCACTCAGAACATGTTCGTTGGTGTATATTGTTCTTACATGGACACTGGCCGGATTCCTGGTTACAGCTGAAGCTGCCATTCCTTGTACCATGACCGTTGCAGCTGCATTCTACAAAGGAAAACACAAAAGTTTAACAAACGTATTAAATATACAGGACTGGTCCAAAGGGGCCAAGATGAATTTATCAGTTGACAGAAAAATTTTTCGGGCCTATAACTGTAAGTAACTACCGGTAGCTAAATGTTAGCAAAAATACAAGATTTGACCATTTGGTGGGGTGATCATTTTGTTGTTCAATTTTTTTTGTTTGCTTTAAAATTTATTTGCCTCTGTTCCAAACTTATTATCATACATTATAATTCCCCCCAAAAGGCAAAGAAATCGTAAACCAAGGATAAAAATGATCCAGAACATTGACTCTACAAAATGCTTAATTATCCAATTGAAAACAATAGATGGGAAGGTCACTAAATTAATACTTATTGCCCATATTTTACACAGTGAGATCTGCTTAACATCTGAAAGGAGGACATTAAACTAAACTTACTGTTACTAAATTAGGTGATTTGACTTTTACCTCGACAATCTCCTATAGGAGGTAGACGGAAGCCCCAAAAGGTATCTGCGCAACCATCACACTGCCGACCAGTCACATTCTGCTTGCATTCGCACTGTCCTGTTGTTTGATTGCAAGTGCCATTATTTGTGATTCCATACATGAAGCAGTTACAGGCTGAAAAGATTTAACAGAGTGTGGGTTATTCTAAATAACAAAGGTATGAAAATAAAGCTTCACTAAGAGTTTTATCTTAAGGCTGGTTTTCACTAGTGGTGGAGTCAGAGTTGGAGTCGTAATCAGAAACGTAGAACTTTACAATCTAGTGAAAACAGTGTTCTGATTCTTCTGATTGTGCTTATGACTCCGACATTTACAATCAAGTGAAAACCGGGTCATTAGAGTCGCAAGCAGAAGCAGAAGAACTAAACTAATCACAAATTGTTTATTTTCTAGATTTAATATTACAAACTGTGATTTTTGAAACATCAACAACAATAAAGTAAACTTGTCTAACTACTTTAAAATCATAATGGTTTAAAGGCAGTTAAACCTACAATATGCCGTACAATCTACTTACGCAGGCAAACTTTAGGATCATCAAGGTTTTTGCTCATGTTTCGATAAAACTTCTCTACACACTTTTCACAGAACAGCCCTGTTGTATTATGATAGCAGTCATCACAGACCCCATGTCCAAGGCTCTCATTATAATGACAGCTATCAGCATGACGGTAACACTCACATTCTGCAAAAGAAAGTACAAGAAATGAGACGTGCTCATAATATTTTGGCTTGGAAAAAGGAAAGGAGAGGTGTGGAAATAAAGTTGCAAGACAGATTTCAAAAGCTTGCAATTCTTTAAAAAACCCAGGCATATGAAACTGGCCTTTCAGTCAGCTGATTGGCAATGTATGAGAACTAGATGATGTTTATAGAAATAATTATTCCATGCTATTTTTTCTGGCCAGCCAAAAGGAAGACATGTTCAGGTCAAAAGATGCTCGAGCTTGAATAGTTCTTATTCACAGACTGGAGAAAGACAAAATTTTCGTTCACTATGTTTCTTTCTGTTCTGTGTTTCGCCTATTACAGCTTATTGTGCAAGTGCCATGAATAACGGTAAACCGAAATTCCATTATCGTCAAGATTAAAAATTCATCGCCATTTGCCCTATGACACGTACATTTGTACTTCAGCACTAAATCGATAGTCATATGTCTGCCAAAATAAACAAACTCGTTACTAGGTGAAAGATACATGTAGTTCTATTTCCCTTTCGGTTGATTCTGGGTATAGGGTTTTCAGCCATTGTGACATTAACATAATATGTATTTGGCCGTTGCATTTTTAAAGGAACTTTTAAAGTAGTCTTTGCAATAATTAGCAGCAACACCTCTACGTGTCAACGCAACTTAAATCTGCCGTAGTATAATATGTGTTCAAAAAAATTAATACAACGAGTCGATAGAATTCCCCCAAAAGTACTTTTTGCGTAAAGATTTCCGAATGTCAGAGATTTTGCCATCACAAACATTTCATCTACGCGACATCTAGTGTTTGTAATGAAAATCCCGTGGGTTTTAGCAACAAAAGCGAGAGCTTCATGTGGCGTCATTTAAACGATTTCACAGGCAACATGCCCATTGAATAAACCGAAGCAGCTGACAACAAATTTTTTTCTGCGAAAATTGACAGAGAGTTAGATAATACATACATCCAACAGCGCGATACACGAAATTGATTCAATCGCAGTAACGTGGCTGCTGAATCAAAGCCAATATTGAGGAAGTTAAGTGTTTCTTTGTTTTAATCAAACATGTAATTTAATGCACGCGGTAGATAACAGCAGTCATTTTGTCAGCCGATCTTCTCTACCAGGTTCAAAATTTAAGATTGCTTTCTAAGTGCCTACCTTCACATGGATTGGGTTCATTCTCCGAAGTAGCCGGGCTCCAAGTCTTGTTATTGAAAAGCGGTTTACACCTCTCGCAATCCTCGCCCTCTGTGTTGTGAATGCAGTCACAATCCTTGCCTTGAAAATTCGGGTAATCACAGTATTCTGCATGCCCGTGACACTGACAGCGAGCGTTCACCTTGAGATCTGCGATGGAGTAGTAATATTGATTAAATATCTCTTCTGTCTTTATATTCAGATTCTCTCGGCCCTCGGTACTGGGATGTAGCATTTGCACGCGAATGTCCGTGGCAGTAAAGTACTTTTGTAACGTCGCGTTCCAGAAGTGGCTTTTGGAGTACCTTCGCAAGAAATCAAATCGCACCTCGCCATTTTCTTGGGGGGTCAAATCACTGTAATCCTGAGTACAGTGTAAGCCGTAATTTCCAAGAGTTATGCTTTCTACTGGCGTATTCGAAACGTTGAAACGTTTCATGCAATCCTCTGCATAATACTGTAGAGGCGTCCATGTTTGCCCCTTGTCGTCAGACTTCAACAGAATCATTTCGATTGGACGCGGAGATTTAAACACAAGACGAATCTCTCCTGTGATGGCATAGCTCTTGTTAAAAGAAAGAGTCACATTAACCCTCAAAGGTTCTTCTGTCTTGTTGTTATTGTTGTACCATTCCCACCATGTTACGGATTGCCAGCTCGTGCTCAAAAAATCGTCCTTCATCTTGTCTACAGTATGTGTGGTGTTTGTGCACAAGAAACACTGGTTTAAGGGTTTAACACGGCAGTATGTGGCCGGTGGATTGCCACACGTACTTGTTGCAGTTATCGTGTTCTTGACTTGTTTAGCTGCGTTTACAGGCCCTGGAACACAAACTCCAGCAGCCGAACATTCGCCGGATACCTCCTCAGTGAAAAATGCCGCCACGATCGAACATATGATCGCGACGATCTGTGTCCTTGAAGTCATGCTACGTCCGATATCGAAACAGTTCGGGCGCGCCAGATATTTTACGAACGATGCTTTCCAAACTAACTCGATTTACGTTAACCAAATGGCTGCAATTGAGCATAAACACTGATAAATGGCTTGTAGTTCGTTGTGTGAGATGTAAAGAAAAAATGACGGATCGATTTGGTTGGCCGCCTTTTGTTGCACTCCAGTTGCTATGGATACATGATGCAGAAACAGGATGACCTAATTTTTGAAAAAAAACTGCTGTCATAACAGACATTACACTCAGCTCAAGGAAATAGTTCTTTTATTTCGGCGATTTGATTTTTTTCTTTATAAAGATTACGTTTTTTTTTTTCTCCAGAATTTTACAAAGTAGATAGGAAACGCGCACCGCTCTTGTGTGAGTGTGTTCGTTTTTCAGCCTACCCAGATCTACCCAGGGCGGACAATAAAAAGGCTGAACATTTCTATTGAACCTTTCCCTATTAAAACTTAGGATATTGTCTATTTCCTTCCCTAAGATGTACAGAATTTGGGTTTTTCACTTTTACTCTCCAGATATGGCTGAGATTTGTGAGAATGTGACGGAAAGATGTATCAGAAAATCAGTCTCGCGCCGTTAAACCCAGCTGGGTTCGTACAGGTCATGGAAAACCTGGAAAGTCATGGAATTTAAGAATTTTATTTTCCAGGCGTGGGAAGTCAAGGAATTTAATGGTCGGTCCTTGAAAATCATGGAAAATTACAGTTTTGTTAGTACAGTAGTTTAGTTTTCACGACCTATTTTAGCTACAAAATGTAATTGTTGTATGCACGACCCCACCAAGGAGTAATTAAACAGCGCTAACCGCACTCGTTTTGTGGTGGACACCAGAGTTTGTATCTGTTGAACTGTTTAAGGTAAAAAAAAAATACTCGAATCTGTCGGGAGTTTGACTTATCGGGGGATAGGAGAGAATGACGGACAATTTGAAAGTAACAGAGCTCAGTTTCGTACGTACCATAACATCAAGGCACAATCGTTCAGTACTTCACTAATACACTCAATAAACAGTTTCTCGCGGATTGTGAGCTATCGTGGGTAAAGTCATAAAAAAATGACCTGAAGGAAAATACAATTGCTTCGAGTTCGGTGGGAGGTTCGAATTGGCGAGGATTAATTGACAGCAAAAGTATGGAGAAAATTCAGATCGAGTCAACTCAACTGCGAGTAACCAAGGGTTCGAGTTATCGGGCCGGTAACGTGCAGCAACTAAGATGTCCAAAACAATAACGAGAAAGCTATAAATAACGCCGAACAAATATAAATTTTATAGCGTAGTGTAAAGTACTTTTTTCGGGCCTCTTTCGTTTTTTTTTTCTCGCTGATTCAATAGCTTTACTACCCTAAGTACCGAAGAGTTTCTTCTCGCGTGTGGCAGCCGGCAGGATGCTTCGGCCGCTTTTCGTGCCCTACACTCGCTATAAGACTTGACCAAACCCGAAAACCGCGCATGAAAAGTGTATATAACTTTACAGAATTGTGACTCTAAAAAGTACTATAAAAAAATTGTGAAACTGGAAAGGCCAGACGAAGTAAATTCATGAGCCCACTGCTGTAAAAAATTGAGTCTTCCCGTGCTTGGGACACTAGCAATAGCGGCAGTTAGACCGAACGAAATCAGACAGGCACGCCAGACATCGTACTAAGGATTGTTTCTTATTACATACAACCGAACAGCCAAGAATTAGTTAGACTAGTCTGAAATTAGATCAAGGAAAAACGCTCCCGGGCTAAATGAGTCTGAGGGACAATAATGTAGTAAACTAAGAAAGAGATTTTTGGGAAGAGTTTCCGTAAAATTCAGAAAAGAAACTCCCTCGGCTTATAATTTTGAAAGGCCTTTATGTGGGGCTTATTTTTGGACGGGGGATTACAACTAGACAATCTCTCCTCCTCTTTACCGTTAATTTGAACAGTTTCACCTTATTGCCGCGCGTGGCTTTTCGCTCCTACTGGTATTAAGCCGAAAGGTTGACCGCTCGCGGTCAATAGGACGCGGTTTGGCGTTTCAGACAGTTCGGCCCGACAAGAGTATCTCTTCCCAATCAGCTGTGACTCTTAATAGTCTTGTCCTTGTCCCGGTCTCATGTAATCCCTCCATACTTTCCTTTTACACTTTTTACATAACTTTGAGTTTCACTGGTTCAGTACTGGTCGCAAGCGGTGCGATCCATTCAACCAAAGTTTCATGAAGTTTTGGTGGCGGATGGAACGCGACTTCGCTGGTCTGGTTTTAATCAAGTTTATTAGCGCCCAGGTTTATAACAGTGAATTACATCGAATCCATCCATTCAGTTTTGGACCTACAATTCTAGAAAGTTTGGTCGAATGGATCTAATCTTGCTCCCAGGGAAAAAAAGGCTCAGTCGATTCGTCACATCAGCAAAATGCTAGGGGCACAATCTTATCCATACATCGCATGAAGCACGAAAATAGTTCAAAACTTTTATTTAGTGTCATTCAAATATCTTTTCAAGAAACTTTAAGTTAAGTCATTTGATTATGATCAAACTTATAAGGAAAAAACAGAAAACATCTTCCCATACGAATGCTTAGTATAAGATTATAGAAAGCTGTGCCCCCTTCCTCTCCACTGACCAAACTTTAACACAAACTTGTTAATTAGGGCAAAATGTTGAGTAGGCAGAGCTTCCAAAAATACTAACTCTGCATGATAGTAATTTCAAGTTTAGTCATAGATAAGGCGAGGAAGACTTTGGCTCAAAGAAACCGGCTTGCGTAATTTAAGGGGCTGCGGTTTATATGCAGGGAAAAAGGTCCTTGCGCCAGGAAGATTTTAGAAGAAGGTGGATCATCCTAGCACCATATGTTTTCTGTATAATATTTCAGTTTAAATGGGTTGTACTTGTCCCTAGCGCTCCTAGCACCAGGTAAACTGCTTTCGCTGGGAAGATCCTAGTCCTAGGGACAGACTAGAAAGGCGGGGGTAGCTCAATAAAGGCCGACAATTATGTTTGGCGTTACGAATTTGTAAAGAACTGCCAGTTGCTGCTGAAAGGTTGTTAGTGACGTTAGTAAAGAGAGCAGAAGGGCCCAATTTACGTTTTTGCTATTGTTGCCCGCCATCTTTAATGCCTTCTGTATATATGGTAACCACATGGATCGAAATTTCTGCATGTAAACCCAACGTAAAGTTGTTCCTCGTTCTAGGTTCTTCCTGTGGTACTAGGATCTTTCTCCCTCCATGTAAACGCCCCTAATGTACTTTAAATTACTTTAAACGGGTCATAGTCGTTACAGCCGTTTTAACAAGTCCTTAAAAGCTTAAAAGCTCTCCCGATTTGAATTCAACCACCTCAAGCAAGCGACGGTGTCTTTCGCTAACCATACTAAAACAAGGATGAGTTTTATGCTTACATTTACGCCAACTTAAGGAGGAATTTGAAAAACAAGACAAGAAGTGCATACATTGTCATTTGCAAATTAAGCTAAGTTAAGAACTTCCTTAGTGACTAACAATATGACTGTTCAGTTTGTTCTGAATTCTTGATGAGGATTATTGTCAAAGTAACGAGAAATGTTGGTTACAAAATGTGACTGGGCTAATTCGCGTTATGAGTAGAAGAGTTTATTTAACACGGACTAACAGCAGGGAGAGACGCCAGTAATTTCCTTTTTTCGTTTAGATCAGTTTGAAGTTGTCCAATCCGGTCTTTGTACAATTTCAACTTTTCCTTCTGAAGTTGAATCTCTCTTCTTAGTTCTGCCAACTGTGGTCCGAGTTGTAACCCGTCGAACTGCTGTCTTGCTGAACTAACCTCACCCCTAAGGGTGGGCAGATTGTCCACATTGACACGAGGCAAACTAGAGCTCTCATTCAGTAAGCGCCCGATAAGAGCACTCAGCCGCTGAGCGGTGCTATTTGCATCCACGGCTCGCCTCAGAAGGACTGCACTGTGGTTAGACATATTAGAAGCCCTGGATGACAAGTTTTGGCAGAGTTTTTGCACTGGTTCTATTTCTCTGGCTACGAAGTTTTCCACGGTATTGTTAATCAAGTTCTTTGCGGAAGTTTCGTTCATTAGTTGGTTAGAAAGGTGATGAGCTTTCTCCACAACCTTTGTGACACAAGGAGTGAGCATTAGTCAGTACCCTTGTTGAGGTCAGTACGGAAAGTCACAAGTTGCTCCAATTCTCCTGAAAAGTTGCTCCACCTCCCCCAATTCAAAAAGGCTCAAAAGATGTTCGAAAGTTTCTCCGAATTGTGAAATGTGGGCTTTTCTTTAACTAAGAGCACAGCCGGCTGCGCAACTACTGAGGATACCGGTTTTTAAGTTGCAAGTGTCCCAGCAATTTAGAAAGTAATTTATTTAAGTTGTTTCAAACCCTTCCGAGAACTAAAAGAAAGTCATCAATCCAGTATTTAGCTAGTATTTATTAGGCAAGGTTCAAACGTCGAACTTCTCATGTACCGAAGTTAACAGTTCCCATTTGGGTCCACCCCAGTGATAAAAGTTCTACGTTTGACTCAGAAAATAAGTCAGACCCAATTTATAATCAAAATTTACACTGCTTTCCAGTGGAAATAAATTATAATAGTTTTTGCATTAGATTCGGCACATGAAAATTTCGAAGTTTGAAACGAAGTTGCACCAAAGTCGAAGTTCCCATGGGTTGATTCAAATTATATATGTCGGACTTAATTGATTCCAACGTCGACTTTTTCATGTACTTAATCGAAGGAAGTAGGTTTGGTACGTGAATGAAAAATTCGACGTTTAAGCTGGGAACTTTTTTACAGTTTCCAAGATGTACAACCGTAGATTGATTATTAAGGGACCTACCTGTCGTTCGGAGTCAGTAAGATTCTTAACGATGTTTCCCAGGCGCGCAGCCTCTTCAGCAGTAAACAGAATGCTTACAGATGACTCGTTAACCGTAGATACTTCCTGTATTATTTGAAGAGTGACGTTTTGAATAAAGGCAACGCCTAACAGTGACCTATTAGCATAGGCCTGGGCCCGACGAGATTCATTTTGAAAATTGTTAGCCACGTTCAGCATTCTTTGCGCATGCCCATGTACGCGGTTTGCTCTGGATACAGCATCGCGGGCGGCAGTCAGCGCAGACTGGGAGAACTGATGTCCTTGTGTGCTGTTAGTAAGTACAGTACGTACTTCGATGCTCAAGTTTGCTGATCTTTCAACTGCCGCGTTGACTTGGGTAATCACAGTAGTGCTAGTTTCGTATAAACTACTGGTCTGATTAAAATACTCCGCTGCTAGATTTCTTGCATCCGCTGTTTCTTGTTTTAAATTGTGCAAAGCCTATGGAAAGGGTAATAAAAGAAGAATACTCAGTATAGAAACAGTACTCTGGGTTTTTTTTTAAAAAAAACCATTCAGGGTTCAGTCACAGCTCAGAACAGCAAGTTAACACAACGTCAAACCAACAACAGCAACATATCATGTTAGCGGATCTTTAAATGATTCAAATTATTAGAAAGGAAATCACTTACACTGGTCCTGTCTGGGTTTGCTTTTCTTGCAGCATACATCACTTCTAAGCTGTCACTGTATGTTTTATGAGCCTTCGCTAATTTATCAGATACCATCGCCACTGTCTGTTCTCCTAAAACTTTCACTGCAGACGCGTTTTCATTCAGCGGTTCCAGGAATGCAGCAACTTGCGCCTGCGTATCTGTGGCATTTCGCGCCATTTCGGCGGCAACATTTACCGTTTTAGCCGCGTACTCCACGCGAGCCTGAATGGTCTTGTTAGCAGTAAGAGTGCGATTCGTTTCTTGTTTTATACTGCGTGTAAGCTCCTCTAGTTGTCCCGCGACACGCGCGATGGACCTGGACAAGACTTCCACTTGGTCCAATTCCATTCTCATTGGAGTGCCCAACACGCGCGCCGCCTCCGTAATGACGTCACGAATCTCCGTCACAACAGTCTCAGTCTCTCTCCTGTTGGCTGTCACAATAGCTGTATAATGAAGTGTGTTGTTTACCGTGGTTGCTATAGTGTTATTAAGCCTTAAACTCAGATCGTCCACCGCTAAGGCAAACTGTATCCACTGAGATGTTGAGTTTCTCTCCGCCTCCAGAGCTGAGTTTATTGTTTGTGTGAGTTCACTGACCTTAGCTACAAGCTGGCGCAGGCTTTCAACAAATGTCTGATTGTGAGGCATGGCGGGATGGTTGATGAGGGTCACTAGATGAGCCTGCATACCTTGGATCTTACCACGCAGTAAATTCACGTCCTCTTGTATGAAAGAGTAACAAGGAGGGCATTCTAGGTAGAAACAGAAATAGTTTGTATTCGCTTGGCTATATCCGGTCTGATAACAAAAAAAGGAGCTCGGCTGATACCACGAAGAAAAATTACTTTTGCAACACATCAGCACGACACGAAAATAACCCAAGAGCAGGGAAACACCCAAAGAAAGCTGTCATTTTCATCTTTATTTGGACCCATAATTAAAAATGAGGAAGAAAAAGCTGTCCTGGTTGGGTTCTATTTGGGCCACGTAGACTATAAACTTTCTACGTAGTATCAGCCTCGCTCAGCCCTGTGATAAAGGCTGCCTAGCTGCTTGTCATTACTAACAGTAAATGTTTGGCTGATATTAGAGAGTTTTGGAATCATGTTTACGACGAACGACAAACGTTAGATTCAAGATGAGGATTACCCCAATTAGGAAATGGGCAGATCGGATAAAAAGTGTACCAAATAATTCTTTAGGAGTGAACTTGACATGAAACGACTAACTTTGTAAACGACAAATAAAGGGAAAACTTGGGCGTGACGTGGTACAAATCAGCGTTTGCTCAGAGTTTGCCGAGGTCTTTGCCGTTAACGTGATTCTAAATCTCCCTTATGGGTGATACGTTGTGGTACACCAACAACGTTTTCTTTTGTTGTTTTAAGTTGATGTGTTATTCTTTGGGCTTTGAATGGTCTGAGCTTTATTTCCGAGTTCCGACGTTCAAAACGAGGTTAAGTGCAAAACCTTTCTGGTAAAAATGGCATTCATTTGCACTCTCTTGATTTGCATGAGAATTTAAAAAATTATTTTCATATCATTGACTTTGCACTCAGCCTCGTTTTGAAACAAAGGCTCAGGACAACCTGGAAATGGCCTAACACTACAATTCAGTTCAGGTTAAGGGACAGCGTCACCGAGATTTAATGACACGGAAGTGAAAATCCTTTAAGCGAGCATGGTCTTGTTCAAAGTAACCGACTATACCACAGTGAACTGTAATATAAAGTGGACATCCATCCAGAGGTCTGTGCGTTCAACAGAGGTACTATTCGCTAAATACCGGTTTGCTTTACTAAAAACAAGAAAAGGCAGGTATTGATTTTCTTTCGCTCATGTCCGCTTATTACTGAAAAAGTGTCCGCTTAATATAACTTTATAGGTCTCCCAGAACGGGTTGGAAAATAGCGGGCTAAATTAAAAAATGTAGGGCAGAAGTTTTTAAGATCAACAGCACTAATCCCTAAAAACTAATGGTTATGATTTGCTTAAACCTTGGAGAATGAGTTCACGTCTTTCTCTTGTGGTTCAAAGGTAGCAATTGTATTTTGACTAAAACAGAATAATTGCCCTCACACGGCCATTTAAATTCTAAACATAATTTGTACAGAGAATGTATGTGTTTACCTTCACACAGCCCAACTGAGTTATTCCAACTGTTTTCTCTGCACATGTCACAGCGCTTGCCGCCGATATTCGCTGTTGCGTTACACATACACTGTCCCGTCACTTGGTCACACAAGGTGCTATTACCAAGAGCGGTCCCGAGGGAGTAACAGTGACAAGCTAAGGAACAGAAATAAACGATAAATGTATCAGGGTTCAATGTAGCCTTCTGCGCAGCGGCCGCCTTTCTTAGAAAAAGAAAATTAGGTAAAAAAGAAAAACAAGACAAACAAATATGTTGGTATTTTATCGCTAAAAAAGGTGCACAGCCCTATTCTCTACTAGATAATAATCTATT
>BOPM01000507.1:133966-153502 GCA_022179025.1 Porites australiensis | reverse complement strand
TAGCTAGTATTTATTAGGCAAGGTTGAAACGTCGAACTTCTCATGTACCGAAATTAACAGTTCCCATTTGGATCCACCCCAGTGATAAAAGTTCGACGTTTGACTCAGAAAATAAGTCAGACCCAATTTATAATCAAAATTTACACTGCTTTCCAGTCGAAATAAATTATAATAGTTTTTGCATTAGATTCGGCACATGAAAATTTCGAAGTTTGAAACGAAGTCGCACCAAAGTCGAAGTTCCCATGGGTTGATTCAAATTATATATGTCGGACTTAATTGATTCCAACGTCGATTTTTTCATGTACTTAATCGAAGGAAGTAGGTTTGGTACGTGAATGAAAAATTCGACGTTTAAACTGGGAACTTTTTTACAGTTTCCAAGATGTACAACCGTAGATTGATTATTAAGGGACCTACCTGTCGTTCGGAGTCAGTAAGATTCTTAACGATGTTTCCCAGGCGCGCAGCCTCTTCAGCAGTAAACAGAATGCTTACAGATGACTCGTTAACCGTAGATACTTCCTGTATTATTTGAAGAGTGACGTTTTGAATCAAGGCAACGCCTAACAGTGACCTATTAGCATAGGCCTGGGCCCGACGAGATTCATTTTGAAAATTGTTAGCCACGTTCAGCATTCTTTGCGCATGCCCATGTACGCGGTTTGCTCTGGATACAGCATCGCGGGCGGCAGTCAGCGCAGACTGGGAGAACTGATGTCCTAGTGTACTGTTAGTAAGTACAGTACGTATTTCGTTGCTTAAGTTTGCTGATCTTTCAATCGCCGCGTTGACTTGGGTAATCACAGTAGCGCTAGTTTGGTATAAACTACTGGTCTGGTTAAAATACTCCGCTGCTAGATTCCTTGCATCCGTTGTTTCTTGTTTTAAATTGTGCAAAGCCTGTGGAAAGGGTAACAAAAGAAGAATACTCAGTATAGAAATAGTATTCAGGGTGAGGACTGAAGATTCTAGCTTCGCCCCATCCACGGAGAACGAAGCGGGGAGCAGACGCTTTGTTCGCCTCTTGTTTCACCCGCCGAGAAGCAGGAAAAAACGTCTGCTCCCCGCAGGCTAGTAGTCGACAGCCTCGTTGGCGAAAAATAAACTTCTGGGTTTCTAAGGATGTCCTTGGAAAGCGCTAGGTCTTCGCGTGTTCTGGATGTTCACCTTGAAATGAAGACCCGTCTCTGCGAGGAGTCTTCCCTTTTTCCCGCAAAAGTACAATGTAAAATGTACGATACACAGTATTTTACATAAAATATTCTAAAAACATATAAAAATCGATAAGTAAATAAATTAGGTAGAGCGAAAAAGAAAAACAAGATGACATTACTTAAAAGTTTCTCTTTCTTACGGACAACAATACAATTAACAAGGAATCAACTTAATCCCCCAAATCCTTCTCTGTTGCTTTTGCCATATTGTAATGTGTGGGTTCATCACATGTTCATTTGCCCCTCAATACAGCGGAACCCCGCTCTACGGACACCCGCTCAATAAGGACACCCGTAGAAAACAGACATTTTCGTTTGTCTCGACGAAAAGCTCATATCTTTTCTTCTCTAAAATTAACCCGCTTAATACGGAAACTGCTTAATATGGACAACGGACATTTTCCTGTGTCCTCCCCCAGCAACTCTGCTTTACAGACACTGTCTATCTGAGCACTGGCTATGACTGAATATTTTATCGGTGAAAACCTGACAGAAACGAAAATGACCTTTCAAAGGTTCTGTCTAATTTTTAGCTAAAAGCATCAGTACAAAGCCATAGGTTCCATTGTCGTGTTTCAGAAAAATTCTAAAAGTAGAGGTAATTTTAGTGCGAGACTATGATAAAAGATTATGAAGTTTCTTAAGGACGAACGTGTTACGGTTACAGTTAAGATTTTAAGCAAGGTCTTCTGGTAAAAATATCTGCGTTTGACTTTATATCTATAAAACATGTGTCCGTGACGTTATTTCTAAGAGCATGCTTAATACAGACCCTGTGACATATGTCCCCTTAATGTTCGTATTAACTGGCCGGGTTCCACCGTACCTCCTAACCTAAAGCAAAAACCAGGGTTTTTAACTATTCAGAGTTCAGTCACAGCTCAGAACAGTAAGTTAACGCTACGTCAAACCAACAACAAGAACATATCATGTTAGCAGATTTTTAAATGATTCAAATTATTACAAAGGAAATCACTTACACTGGTCCTGTCTGGGTTTGCTTTTCTTGCAGCATACATCACTTCTAAGCTGTCACTGTATGTTTTATGAGCCTTCGCTAATTTATCAGATACCATCGCCACTGTCTGTTCTCCTAAAACTTTCACTGCAGACGCGTTTTCACTCAGCGGTTCCAACAATGCAGAAACTTGCGCCTGCGTATCTGTGGCATTTCGCGCCATTTCGGAGGCAACATTTACCGTTTTAGCCGCGTACTCCATGCGAGCCTGAATGGTCTTGTTAGCAGCAAGAGTGCGATTCGTTTCTTGTTTTATACTGCGTGTAAGCTCCTCCAGTTGTCCCGCGACACGCGCGATGGACCTGGACAAGACTTCCACTTGGTCCAATTCCATTCTCATCGGGGTGCCCAACAAGCGCGTCGCCTCCGTAATGACGTCACGAATCTCCGTCACAGCTGTTTCAGTCTCTCTCCTGTTGGCTGTCACAATAGCTGTATAATGAAGTGTGTTGTTTATCGTGGTTGCTATAGTGTTATTAAGCCTTAAACCCAGATCGTCCACCGCTAAGGCAAACTGTATCCATTGAGATGTTGAGTTTCTCTCCGCCTCCAGAGCTAAGTTTATTGTTTGTGTGAGTTTGCTGACCTCAGCTACAAGCTGGCGCAGGCTTTCAACAAATGTCTGATTGTGAGGCATGGCGGAATGGTTGATGAGGGTCACTAGATGCGCCTGCATACCTTGGATCTTACCACGCAGTGAATTCACGTCCTCTTGTATGGGAGAGTAACATGGAGGGCATTCTAGATAGAAACAGAAATGGTTTTTATCCGCTTGGCTATATCCGGTCTGATAACAAAACAAGGAGCTCGGCTGATACTACGAAGAAAAATTACTTTTGCAACACATCAGGGATTCAGCACGACACGAAAATAACTCAAGAGCAGGGAAACACCCAAAGAAATTTTAAAAGCTGTCATTTTCGTCTCCATTTGGAACCATAACTAAAAATGAGGAATAAACAGCTGACCTGGTTGGGTTCTATTTGCGCCACGTAGGCTATAAGCTTTCTACGTAGTATCAGCCTCTCTCGGCCCTGTGATAAAGGTTGCCTAACTGCTTGTTATTACTAACAGTAAATGTTTGGCTGATATTAGAGAGTTTTGGAATTATGTTTACAGCAAACGTTAGATTCAAGATGACGATTATCCCAATTAGGAAATGAGCAGATCGGATAAAAACTGTACCAAAGTATTCTTTAGGAGTGAACTTAACACGAAACGACTAATTTTGTAAACGACAAATAAAGGGAAAACTTGGCCGTCACGTGGTACAAATCAGCGTTTGCTCAGTGTTTGCCGAGGTCTTTGCCGTTAACGTGATTCTAAATCTACCTTATGGGTGATACGTTGTGGTACACCAACAGCGTTTTCTTCTGTTGTTTTAAGTTGATGCGTTATTCTTTGGGCTTTGAATGGTCTGAGCTTTATTTCTGAGTTCCGACGTTCAAAACGAGGCTAGGTGCAAAACCTTTCTGGTAAAAATGGCATTCATTTGCACTCTCTTGATTTGCACGAGAATTTAAAAAATCATTTTCATATCAGTGGCTTTGCACTTAGCCTCGCTTTGAAACAGAGGCTCAGGACAACCTGGAAATGGCCTAACACTACAATTCAGTTCAGTTCAAGGGACTGCGTCACCCAGATTTAATGACACGGAAGTGAAAATCCTTTAAGCGAGCATGGTCTTGTTCAAAGTAACCAACTATACCACAGTGAACTGTAATATAAAGTGGACATCCATCCACAGGTCTGTGCGTTCAACAGAGGTACAAATCGCTAAATACAGGTTTGCTTTACTAAAAATAAGAAAAGGAAAGTATTGACTTTCTTACGCTCATATCCGCTTATTACTGAAAAAGTGTCCGCTTAATAAAGCGGGTTCAAACTGTTAAGAAGTGCCTTAGGTCTCCCAGAACGGGTTGGAAAATAGTGCACTAAATTAAAAAATGTCGGGCAGAAGTTTTTAAGATCGACAGCACCAACTGGGAATAATCCCACAAAACTAATGGTTCCTATTTGCTTAAACCTTGGAGAATTAGTTCACGACTTTCTCTTGTGGTTCAAAGGTAGCCATTGTGGTTTGACTAAAATAGAATAATTGCCCTCACACGACCTCTTTAAATTCTAAACATAATTTTCACTGAGAATGGATGTGTTTACCTTCACACAGCCCAGCTGAGTTATTCCAACTGTTTTCTCTGCACATGTCACAGCGCCTGCCGCCGATATTCGCTGTTGCGTTACACATACACTGTCCCGTAACTTGGTCACATAAGGTGCTATTACCAAGAGCGGTCCCGAGGGAGTAACAGTCACAAGCTGAGGAACAGATAAACACGATAAATGTATCAGGGTTCAATGTAGCCTTCTGCGCAGCGGCCGCCTTTCTTAGAAAAAGAAAAATTAGGTAAAAAAGAAAAACAAAACAAACAAATATGTTGGTATTTTATGGCCAAAAAGGTGCACAGCGCAATTCTCTACTAGATAATAATTTGTCTAGAGGATAACGCATATTGACAAAATCATGGCCAATCTTAAAAATATTAACTAATATCTCTTCTCTCTATATATATTTCTAGGTACCTTTCGTATCATAATTATTTCATTTTGTTGTCCTTTAATTAGTTTTCCTTTTTTGATTTAACGTGGAACCATATTACTTGTACGTTTCTCTCTGTTTTGCAAAACTGTTACTTTGTTAATCGTTTTTTCAAACTCTTTTTGAAATCTGTAATATTAGGAACACGAGACTGACCTGCCTCGATTAGTTTAGCTACCTGCAGGTCAGTCGGATTGATTGTAAACAGTTGTTTGAATAAACTTGAAACACAACCGGAAAAAAAAACACAACCAAGTTGCACACGAGGCACAGCAGTCCACGCGAAAGGAGTTCAACTGGGAGTTGTGGCGTGAAACAAGTAGAAATGCTGAGCTGATACTTTTATACTTTTCTTGGCCTTTGACAATCGCAGAATGGCCCACGTTCGTTATATTAAAATTCTACCATGACTCCGAGGCTTTAGGGGCAAACTGCACATTTTTCACGACTCCATTGTTGTGCAATTCCCAGAAGAGACCTGATGCCCGATGGGAAAGTGCTGTTTTTTGGGGAAATTCAAATTACAGAAGGACTGTAATCAATCCTGCTAATCAAAAAGAGTTTTGGGGCTAGTTGAAATGACTTGTGGGCTTGTACATGCTAGCTACAGCTTGCCCGAATGGCAGGATGCAAAACTGACTTTCTTTGCACCTTGCCTCGGGGTCATGTTAGAATTCTAATATATCCAACGTGGGCTATTCACCTAGATGATGAGAACTCGGAGAGCTTGCTCAAAGGCTGCCAGGCTCTCGAAAGTCCCAATAACTATAGCAGGTCCTGAAAGTTGTTGTTATAGGTTTACATTCAAGGTCGAACATTCGATATTTTGCAAATGATATGATAAAACTATCAGTCAACAAAACAAAAGGACTGTTTGTTAAGCTATGACCGGCGCTTTTATACTGTAGATTTTGATTTGAATGATTGTTTTCTGGGACGAAAAGTTACAGGGCCTTTCGAGAAACTGGTTCCAGGGCCGTTAGAAGGCGGGGTTCGGAGATGTTGATCTGTGTTTGTACCTTTACAACCACTCTCTGAGAGTCCCCAGTAACCAGGTTTACACCGTCTGCACTCGGGTCCCTGTACGTTGTTGGTACACAGCTCACAGTGGTTGCCATAAGTACCCACTTGGCAGTTGATACAAACACCAGTCTCGCTGTCACACTGGGTGCTCCTGTTATTACACGAACACAAAACACAATGGCCAAATGGACCACTTCCATTTACTTCACGAGTAAACCCTAACAAATAAGAGCCATAGCAATTTATAAGCAAATATTTACTTGTGAGATTTGGGCTTCAGAAACAAAAGGACGATACAAAGAAATTATCATAAGCAATTTTAAAAAAAATGGAAAAGCAGAAAAACAAGGATAAATACACAAAGAGACTCGGAAGTTTTATTAAGGGTCTTTTGCCGGGGAACAGACGATTCTCGCTTTATCTCCGCCAAACACACACTCCTTTCAAAAGACAAGGATGTTGACACACACAGGTTTACAATGGAACCGCTATATAACGAAGTACTCTGTATAACGAACAGCTTTTTTACCCCAGTAATAGTAAAATATATGAAAAAGAATCTAGATATAACGAAACCTTGTTATAGCGAACAAATTTTGCCAGTCCCTTCGCCCTTTAACATATCGAGGTTTCACTGTATAACAAAATTTTAGTGTCCCATGAGTATTTTTGAAAGACGGAAATCTTACTAACACGATCATCTTGTTAGTGAAGACCAACTGATCGTTATAACGACGTTTGGCTTAATAAAGTAGTATTTCACAGTGGGCAAAGTGGGAGGTACTGGACCAGCCACGAGAGCGAGTGATCTTGGAACGTGGTTCAGGCCTGAACAAACCCCTTTGTTTGAGGATAGACCAAAGGATCCAAATAAAGAAGGTGAGAGTTATTGTGCACTTTCAAGCATTTTAGGCATCCTGCTGGTGAACGGTTAATTACGACGATTAGATATTTACAGGAGAAACAATCGTCCATACTCTGTCCCCTTCCAAGGATGAGACAAGTAGAGAAGTGGAGTGTGACGTCAGGTTACCATGGCAGCAAAATGTCTGGATCTCAAACATCTTTCTTGATATAGATGGCCATTTGCATTGTCGAACGATGGAAGAAAAGTATGGGCTATCGTTCTGTTCCTGAGTGTAATCATGAAATTTATACACGTCAATTTTTTCGTTTTTTTTTCCTGCCATATTTGCAGGGCCACGGTTTGTTGAGATCCAGAAATTTTGCTACCACTACAACGTGACATAACGAACCCTATTATTTCAGTACCTTGTGCACACTGTTCACAAGACAGTCCTGTGTAGTTCACGTGACATGTCCCATTTTCCACAAATCCAACGCTCACCTCCCCAGGTGCGCCCTGAGCTTGCACAGCTGTTTCCATGGTAACTTCTTTGAATGTCACGCTTCCTTGCGGGAAGGGATAGTATGTGGCACGGATCTTAAATGACATCAGCTCGGCCAGAATGGACTGGAACTCAAGCGGCGAGACGGGCGGCTCACTAACCACGTGAGTTTCATCCAGTATCACGTGATAGGATGTGACGTTTGGTGAGGGAGAGGGTATAAAGTTTAAGGCCACTTCTCGCGCTCCATTTCCAAGGATGACGTCACCGCTAGCTGCAGGCGGCTTCTGGCCACTTCCAGGATCTCTTATTTCCATCTGCAAAAAGTTGGTTTGGGTTGGGTGAATACGCATATGAAGACAAGGCATCCCAATGCCGAGCGCAGGCAACCAGAAACCTCCAGAGCTGCTGCAGCTCATGATCACGTCAATGAAAACAAAACTAGCATGCAGACACAGCCGTCCCTCCTCGCTCTCCGCCGCTGGGGACGTTTCGCGGGAGAGACGTCGATTTGGGCCTAAAAAAAAAATCTATACTGACTATATATATTAAGTACATACTTTGACGTTTAGGTGCTGACCATAAGATTTGAACTGTGCACCAAGAAATTTTGATGGCGCTGCTATGTAGACAACTGTTGGGGAGGAAGGAGATGTAACAACCAGTCCACTGCTCGCAGAACTGGCAAATGGCACAACACCGCCTGTTCTGTTAACGACTACCCAGTTAAACACTGAAAAACACAAGACTTCACATCAGTTACGAACACTAAACGTTAGCTTGGGTCCAGGGTTCGACCACCACCGACCACTGTTACGTACCGTTCAGCTAAACTTCTTTTCTGCACTGAATTGGTTTAATGACAACAGCCCCTATGCATAATTACATCAGACGAGCAAATTGTTCCACCAAGCCTCGTTTCGAGAGTCTTCATATGCGAACCTTTACATAAATCAGAAGCCATGAGCTCCCGCATAAATGAATTCCCACGATAGTTGTTTTAAGAAAATACTCACGCAAAACGGGTGCAGATGCAAAGAATTTTGTCGAGAAACGTAACGAGGCTCATTGTTGAAATTTGCACCTCTTACGTAAACACGCATGAGGGCCATTACAACTGTGATGGTCCACGCTTCTATGCAACCGCGCCTTTGCCGTACATAATTTTAGACGGTTACGGCGTTCATACCGCGTTCATACGTTTTCGACCGTACCGGCTCAAAATTTGACCTTGATTTTAGCGTTCGAATTTTTGAACGGCTAAGCGTTCAAATTTTCGTATGTGAGCTTGGTTCCCTGTGAACGGAACACCTTAATGCACGAATTTTCGGGCGGTGAAAAATTCTTCCGGAACGGTGTGAAGTAGGCCTTTAGTGTTATTTTCGACCTTATCGGACGCAAAAACCCTGCCTTTTGGCTCTTTTCCAATCAAATGGCTTCAAATTTCGTTAGTTTCAGTGATTTTGTTACAAATAGTTATGGTGAGTCCTACAGGGAACTCATCTTGTGAAAAATCATGAGTCCCAGTCCAGAACCAGTGAGTCCCAGTTAAAAAAAAAAAAGAGTCCGAAATTGAAAATGCTTGGGCCTTTATGTAACAAGACAGTTAATCTGAAGACAGTAGTACACTGAAATAAATAAAATATAGTCCTATTTTAAAGCACAACAAAGGGTAAAAGAAATATGCGTCGTTCAACAACAGCCATAATAACTGCCACAGAAATTACACGAACGGGATATTTCTACAAATACACATGTTCACATCGATCGATCGATCTTTGCGTCCTACCGGGTGCATACCATGAATTATTTTGCGTCTTTGGGGGTTTTTATGCATCAGGGACGCAGGAAGCAGGACGCAGAGGCAACAAAATCACTCTAGTTTCGATTTCAAAAATCTGGCTAGATATATATTATAACAATAATGTAACAGCTAAAGTACTAACTTTGATTAGCGCTTATTGCATCTTATAAATCTTCATCTGCTCTCTATAAATTATCCTTCACACCTACTGTCGTTCAAGAGCATTTCTTCTTGCTCTTTCTCAAAAGTAAGAAGATTTTTTTGAATTTATTATTGCAAAGTACCTGTTTCATTTACAAACTGGCTTGTGATAGTTGATGCAACAAATCCAGTGGCAGATGAACAACTGATAGGACGAAAGTAGCCAAAACAGTGCAAGCATCCCTGATGGTTACCACTGTCCAAGTTAAATGTACCAGACTTACAAATGTCACAGTTAGAGCCCTCAACATTGCTCTTACAGCTACACTCGCCGGTGGTCTTATGACAGGCTGAGCTTAACGATCCAGCGATTGAACATTGACAACCTACAAAGAATTCAAGTGAAATAAATAAATAGCGTTTAAGAGGTAGCATATCCACATAGTGATTCTTCGCTTATCATTCCTGGTCGAATTGAACTTTGAAAATATTGGTTTTCGAGGAGAGGGGAAAACCGGAGTACCCGGAGAAAAACCTGTTGGAGCAAAGGAGAGAACCAACGTAACCTACTTATGGAGTGGAAGCCGAGATTCACATTAGTAGATGCCGACCACCACTCAGCCATCCATTGCTATCAAGCATGAAGAAAAAAATTAAAATGTGAGACCGAACTAACTAGAGCTTTACAGACGAAACAGACCTAGGCAGAATGCTGGAGAAGAATGAGAAAGGCTTGGAGGTCATGGGCCGAAGTTCAGTCTTTCTCCTGATTTTTCGAATTTTTCAACACACTAAATAGCAAAACAGAAAGTCCGGTCTCCCGCTACCGCAAGGCAGAAAATATGGTAGGTTTTTATTTCAATTTGTAGATAATCGGGGTTTTGAGTTTCCCGGGGAAAAGGGTCGCTGATTTCAATTCCGGACCTTGGATTTGGGAACAAATTTTCGCAGATCGATAATAGGCAGCCTCTTTTCGGGACAAAGCAACAAGGGGTGGTTGTTTTCTTTGTTTACTTTCCCTTGTCCCTCTGACGCCGGAGTGCCGTGCTGCCTCAATTTTCTTTATTTTCCCTCCACCAACACCAACACCACCACCACCACCACTACCACATTTTCATTGTTCCCCCACTCTATCATTGTTATTGTTGTCACTCCTTCTCCCCTGAAATGGAGTGCGGATCCCCTGTTAAAAGAAAAGGCAGCAAACTAATGACCTCTACAGCCACTGGCGTCGAAATAATAACGTCGTTACTCGCCTACACTTCAGTCTCGTTCGATCTCCCGGGCATCGCACCAAACAACGCCTCCTAACATACGGAAATCCCGCTTAAAACCTCCACGAAAGTGTCCTCTATCAACCCATCCTAGTCGCTACGTGTTAAGTTCTGTACTTTTAATAACCTGACACGGTTCTGGAGGCATCTCAACGCCCTAAACCGAGAGTGCATGGTATTGGGGGATGTACTATAGGTGTACTTCCGGTAACCTTAAACATCCGATTTAACACACTACATCGTTATTTTGAAAGGCAATGGAAAATTTAGTCACTAAAATAATTCCCTGTTAAGCGTTTCGTTATATTTTTTGATAGCCATTGGCTTGCAGCTGATTTTAGAGGAAAACGTTTCGTACAAAAATTTAGATTGGATCTTATCTGTATCAACCTTTTCTTCGTCTCATGCTGGTATAAACCTTCTTTCTGTACAAGATCAGCCAGTACCCTATGATTGTTCAGGTCGCAATGCCAATAAATACATTTACACTGACGTATGACCAGATTTAGACGAAATTGGTTTTGTTTTTTTTTTCCTTCTGCATATTTTCTATTTTATGTGGTTCATAAGATTCAGACCATAAAATATGTTGAAATACAGAATTCTCTTTTGACAGAAAATATTTCGCATCTCATTTCAGTTTATTTACACAAGTGCCACGGGGCTTACACATTTTGTTTACACAAGTCTAAAGATGTTTCTTGTTAATGTTGACAAGGATGAAAAAAAATTCCGGACATTATGATTATGATCAATACAAAACGCAATATTATAATGAAGATTAAGATTATCATTGCCGTTTTCTGAAGATTAAAGAAAAAAAGAACTTGCCAAGAAAAATCTGGGCGGCAACTTCAACTTATCTACAGCATTCGCGGTATTTATTATTTTCATTATTCTTTCAAAATATTTCTTTATTTCTGATTGGCTTAAATCCCCCGGCTAATTCTTTATAACACCACTAGTGTTGACCAGATTTGAAAAATGTTTGTCAATATCAGTACAGGTGACGTCTATTGTACTGATATCGACAGAAAAATGGACAGCAGAACGCACGGTAGCTCAGCTGCTTTGGCAGACCTGGAGAAACTGGCAAAAGATTTCAATTGATGAATTTAATCCACTTTCACTTTTCAAGTCATAATAATCATACAGGAAAAGAACAGCGGGGAAGGACTAGTCGGGAACAAACGAACCATTAATCGAGCTAGTCCACCCGGAAGAAATAGCCAAACTACCGCCTAACAACAAAGCAAGAAGGGCTTAATACAGCTCGAAGCCGGGATGACAACTGCTATTTTAAAAATAGATGCTGGAACAATCTGCTGAAACTGCCGAGTAACAGGCAAATTTTATGAAGACGGGAACTCTATAGATCGAAGTTTAAAATATTTTCAGCGAATAAAAAAACAATTATTGGATTTTGCTTTTGTATGATATAACGAATTACGCAGAACTCAGAGGGTGTTTATTTATTTATTTTATTTTAAACAATATTTAGCCAGGGGTGCTCTGCCCCGCCCTGATGAAAAAGAAAAAAACAACAACACAAGACAAATAAAGATAAAAAATGGTGCAACTAAGTATAACAAAAGAACGGGAGGCTCAATTAGGCTCGGATCTAAAGTGCTTATTTAGACCAAACGCAAACTTATTATCAGGCTCACTCCTCAGGGCCAAAGGAAGCATGTTCCAGATCTTGGCTCTGCTGAACCTGAAGGAGCCCTGGTACCTATGGCACGTGTTATATGAATGGAAATCGCGCGACTGGCTAAATTCCTTAAGTAAATATGCATGAAGGCTCTTAAACACTAGCATGCACTTTAGATAGTCTCGGCGGGACTGGAGCGTAGGCCAACCGAATGTGCGAGATATCTGCGGTGTCATCCACTCAGGCCGAATTCTTCATATCAAAGCTAGCTCCATCCAATAATTTCTAATTATTAAAATTACACTTAACTTTTCTTTGTATAACCTTGGGTTTGGCATGCAATGGCTGACGTCAGGGATGGGGGCCCTAGTATAGCATTGAAATAATACAATATAACATTGTGACTTCATAAATAAAACTATTTACAGTTTGTTTGAGTCACGGATTCCTTTGGATCCTTTTAAAAACGTTTGGCTAAAACTCGTCTAAATCTTCGCTGCTCTTGAGTAGCGTCAGTGTCCAGGCAAACTCCTATTCTTCTTCGTCGCCACTGATTTCCAGTAGCCTCACAAAGTTCATTTCGGCTTTGCTGGGGAAAAACGAACCCGATGCGGGACCAACTTTCACGTCCTTTTGACACAGGAGTTGACATGACTGTACCATTTCTCCTTCCGGCAAACTGCTGCGATGGTGGAGGCCTTGAATCACGATCAATCCGTTGAGTTGCGGCTTCTGATGGGTTATAGATTCCTTTTCCTGAGGCGGTCTTGGCTGAGCAGATGTAATCCCCATTAGGTTGGTTTTTTCCTGCGTCATAAATATGGTAGTGGGAATCATTTGATAGGTGTGTGCACGGACTTTCTTGATTAGCAGTAGGCTGGTGTGAAAACCTTTGCTGATTCCCTGGTGTTCTCTTGGCTGGGCTGCTATTGGTGTCTGTCGTTGTTGGCCGGTGTGAATGGGAAGGGATTTTTGTTGGCTGTTTCAAGTGGTGCTGTTCATAGGTGTTCGCTGTTGTATCGACAGAGTCGCCATCTGTAACCTGTTGGATGGTATGAATAACCTGGACTGTTGGCTTGGTGGTTAGGGTAGTGTTGGTTTGAGAAGCCTGATCTGCGTCCTTAATTTTGCCTTTGGCTCGGATGATAACGTCCGGGTCGACATGTTTGCGGGTGCATAACATGTCCGTTGTTTGACTAGCAGTGAAGGCTCGGGGCTGGTGTGAATAGCTTCGAATGATTTCTTTAGCTTGTAGTTCTGAAGGGTCTGGACGCCTAGACTCGTTTGAACATCGTTGAAGTACTCCTTGAGTTTGGAAATGCTGATGTGAATTTCTTTGAGGAGTAAACGGCCGGTGTGCATGGTCAGGACTGATTCTTAGAGCCCTCATTTCCTCAGTAGGATAGCCTTGTGGACTTGATGACTGATGTGAATTTCTGTGGTGTGGCCTCGCTTGGTAGCATGGTATCCATTGTGAATAGCGTTGAAGAACTAGTTGACTATGATAGTGTGAACAATCCTTGCAGCATCCTAGTTCTTGCATTGGCGTCTTAGAAGCTCGTCTGCCCTCAGTTTGTGGTTTGTTCATTTGTTTGCATGTTGATGTGTACAATGGAATAGCACGACCATAACTGATTTCTTTGTAGATCACGAAAGGGCATTCTACCGACGCGCTGGCCCAAGGGTTTCTATCAGCCTCTGAAGCGATTAATTCCTCGTCTGAGGAGCTGCCAGTCTCCCTATTCTTGTAGAACACCACGGTTGGTTGGTAATCTGAGAATCGTGGGCAGGATCTTGCTGCAACATGGCCAAACGTTCGCTTGACCTCATACGAAGGAGATCTGTGGGAGTAGAAGTCAACAGAACGGTCTTGCGATGACCTTAATCGCATGCTCTGATCATTCCCGATGGCGGTGGTTTGGGCTGAAGGCACCTGGAATGTTGAAAGTCGTGTTTGTCTGTTGTCGTTAAGATCCCAGGCAGACTGTCGATTTCTCCTCATACTGCCATACAACTCAAAATCGCTTAGTAAAAACCTTTTTGAAAAATGAATGCACACGTTGAAAATCATATTTAAAGGCTGTATATTATATAACACACAGAAAAAAATCATGGTAAAATTGTTATACAACCGATGGGAACATTCTAGGCTGATTGATGTTTACTTGCTGTCATTGTTATTCTTATAAGGGGATTTCCACTAGTGACGTCATTGATCTTTTACTTACATACATGCCGGCGCCGCCAAAAGAAGAGAAGACCAATGTCATCGTCAGCCGTAATAACCTTCTTTAATTGGAATAAGAATAAAAGCTACAAATATTCATCATGCAACGATATTATTATCTGGAATCAGGCAGAAACTTAGTAACTGTCACTAACTAGAACGATAAAATAGCGTATTTTTACTGTTCACAGGCTAAAAAGATCTAGAAAACTGACGAGGATATCACTGAGTGAGAAGAGTTAATTTGCTTACATTGTTATTCCAATAAGGGCGTTTTCTCTAATGACGACATTGGTCTTCTGTAGCATAAATTACGTACATGCTAACGCCGCTAAAAGGAGAGAAGAAAGGGCTTTGATTATGTAACCAATGCACACTTCAATGCAACGTGACTATGCCAATGGCAGTCATTCACTTGCCTCAATTCTTTGACCATAAAAATTGAACTATCAGGATCCCAATCACTTTATTTTAGTGTAACAGTAGGGAAGGATCAATACATCGTATATTTTCGTCCTACTTCCTTTAGAAACGTTACAAAAATGGGCACGGTGATACTTAAGTGGTGAACCAGCCTTGTCGTCCTTTCTTCTCCTGCGTTTCCAAGTCAGTTCTTTTCAACTTTTTTTTTACCTTTTTTAATCATTTGTTTACTGCTTTTTGAAATTAGCACAAAATTCAAAGGATATAGAAAAGAGGTTGATTGAGAAAGAGGTAGAAAGAAGGGAAAAAATTGAGGAAGAGCGAAATAATTCAATTGTGGAGAAGAAGGAAGAGGGAGGGGTACGTAACAAATTGTGTTTGTGTTAGAAAGAGTCAGTTTTCCTTCGCCCTTACTAACATGTACGATTTGCACGCCAAGAATAAGTGAACCGGAACTGGAACAATAGACCTTATTCACGATACCCGCCATCTTTGCATGCGCTAAAGCACTGATGGGATAAAAGCAATATCACGTGGTTTCCCAGGGGGCAATCAAGAGAAAACAAGAAATCGCGGTCCATTGTCCACTTGTTAGACAATTAAAGCAGCAGAGAATAGAACTTGCATAATCACGTTATGGCTCAGCGATGTTAACTCAAAGGCGAATTAGCGCTTATTGCTTTGACAAAATGAACCAACCAATGAATACCTTTGTTTCGTCAACCAATCGATCAAAAACCTGTCAAGCTGATTAAACTTAATAGAATAGCACATAACCTCATCTTAATGAGATCCCACCGCATCTTATTCATGAGATAAAGACAAAAGGTCATGACATCATCGGCGTTAATATATCCCCCCCCCCAAAAAAGGACCTAAAATATCCCTACTAAGCTACTAACAAGCGTAGTGTTTAAGTTATTTCATAACAAATCATATTCATACACGGACAAGAAACAGTTTTCAAGTACGTGGCAAAAAAAACGCTTTTTTGGAAGCTATCCAGCAGACATGATCTCTCTCACTATATCTCAATCACTCATCATTTTAATGGTTGATGATACTTGACTAAGAGAAGAAAGACATTGGCGGTTTTTATACCAAGGACGCATTATCCGTCTGGACGAACTTGGCTAAACATTTGTAGTTCGTCTGGTTATGCGTCTCAAGTATAAAGACGGGCACGAGACGTATTATGCGTCCAGACGAACTACCTTTCGTAGACACAAGACGCATTTTGCGTCAGGTCGAACTTTCCTTCGAAATCCGTCTTGAACGACGCACTACGAAAGGTACTTCGTCTGGACACATAATACGTCTCGTGCCCGTCTTTATACTTGAGACGCATAACCCAGACGAACTACAAAATGTTTGCCCAGGTTCGTCCAGACGGATAACGCGTCCTTAGAAGAAAAACGGCCATTGTGTGCAAAGCAATATCTAAGCGACAATCGTGAGAAACAAGATGAACAAAACCATTTATAGGGTTTTCTTTGTTATATCAAAAAGCTTTATTAACTTACGCTTGCATCCAGCAGAAGAGAATCCATAAAAGCCAATATCACATGAGTCACAAGTTCGTCCCACCACACCAGGAAGACAGGGACACTGTCCGCCATATGCTGCACAAAGGGATCCTGCCACTGTACCCACTGGATCACAGCCACAAGCTACAAACACAATAAAACAAGTTTATCACTATCACCAAGAGATGGTCTTTGCATGGGTTTGAAAAAAAAAATTCGTGCTGACAGTTCTCAAAACACGTGAATTTACCTCTGGGATGACTTGTAAATGAGTTAGTAAATGAGTTACAGTATCTCATATCTTCATTATTTCATCTTCATCTTTCCTGGGTATATTATACGAACCAATTTAATGACCTGCTTCCAGTTGGCCTGCTAGCTTAATTGGTTAGAGCACAGCACTTGTATCGCAGAGGTCAGGGTTCGAATCCTGGCAAGCCTAAATTTTCCAGCTTTCTTTTCGCAACTGCACGATGGCATTGTTTTACTTCTACGACCAGAATCCTTTTAGTTTTACCATTCATAATTGAATTTGGTAGTCTTCAGTTAGGTTTAAACAACAAAAGCCGTAATTTGCACTACCCTGCGAAAACAAACGTCCCCATCGACGAAGAGCGAGGAGAAACGGATGTTTTCGAAGGCTAAATTTGCACAACAAAGCAAAACCCCGAAGGATTGTGGTAGTAGTAGTAAAATGACGTCCTCGTGAAAATGGCTTATTTAACTGTGATGATCTTCTCTGCACTTATTTCTTCATCCCGAAGTTCAAATACATGAAAGTCATATTAAGTATAGAAAATTCCAAAACTCAAAGCAAAATTTAAAGAAATTTGTCCGAACCACTTGAACTTCATCAGCAGTTGTTACATATTCCCAAGAGAGGATTGTAAATTGCTGGTAGGTCCAATAATTCATCCCAGTCCACTTCACAACGCTTATAAAGTTTGAGCCATTTGGATGGAATATTCTTTTTTTGTCTCAAATCTTGCTCTTGAGTTTTGGAATTTTCTATACTAAGTGTCCTCGCCAGAGCAGGTAAAACCTTTTTGGTAATGCAAGTCATATATTCATCATTTCAGAGTTATTTCAGGCTGTCTAGAACCACCACGAAAACATGTTAAAGTGAACACTGATACCATCGCAGCCTACAGAGCTGTAAAATATAATGTTACTGAAGAAAAAAGAACTATAAATTTCGATTCTTTTGCGAGAACGTTTATCACTGTCTACGTTACAATAAAACTGCTCACGTAAGGTCCCATTGTAAATCTCTGTGCTGACAGAAAACACCAGTCCCTGACACTGAGCTGGTTCGGACTGTGCTTGTGAGAGAGACGTTTTTGCTCGCACACAACTCTGAAGTTGATTCTGAGTTTCCTCACTGGACCCTGTGTAAACCCTTGTAATGTTGACATCAGGAATGAACACTAGTGAATCCACAAGAACAGAACAGTTGCCACTGCTGTCAGAAGCATTGTAAGTCAGCGTTAAGTTATAAACTTCATCTGAAAACAACTGAAGAGTGCTGCGTGATTGCAAGGCCTGTCCAGACCCCTGTGGTAGCTGATCCAAAAAGATAGTGAACTCTGAACTGTCATTAGAAGACAAGGGGTTAACAATTAAGACGAGCTTTGATGGAGAACCAAAAAAGCAGCTCTCCCTGAGGCTGTATCTAATAACAGCGTGATACTCGTGACTAGCCAGGGTCATGTCAGCAACACTTGTGTGAGCAAATTGTCCAGGATAAAGTATGGCAAAGCCACTGCCAGTGAAAGATATTCTGCTACCTTCAGAGGGAGTAAAGGCAGTGAATGTGCCGTTCATGTCTTCTACTTCGAACTTCATGAAGTCCAGTGAAGGGAAGAATCGCCCTTGTTCAGATCTTTGACACTGGCTTCCTTCAACACCAACACGACAAGTGCAAGATCCTAGTTTTAAAAAAAACAACAACAACAGAGTCCACCAAGAAATATAAAAAAATTTACAAAGATTTATTTGAAGCTGGGTAGGTTGCCAAACATAACGATGGGCAAGTATCTGACATTATGAAAAGAATGCTACCAAACTATGACAAAAACTAACATACAACATGAAAAATTTTGTCAGCTGAAGTAACTGACTCAGTTAAATAAGGTGGAAAAAAGGACGTTTTACTAACTGTACCATTCAGGCATTAGCTGTATCTACTCCAGAAGCCATTTTAACTAGCTCTAAAAATAATTTTGATGAGCAGGATTGCAGATTACAGTGTTATTCTGTTATTCTGTACTTTGAATTTCTTAAAAAACTTCATTTGCCCATTGGGCAAGTCAAGAAGAGAATTCATTAGCCCAAAAGCAAAATCCACTAGCCCCAGGATATCAGACATGACTTTCTTTGAATGCTATTAAAGAAAAGGAAACTTTGGTAAAGTTGTAGGTTTTCACCTGATAAATGATATAGACCAAATTAAATTATAATACAATAACAATACTTCTAATAACAATTCGTTTTCTGAAGCAGGGTTTTATTAAGAATTCTAAGTGGCAGGAGAAAGGTGTGATGTTACACGACAATATTTTGAAGGAGGCTCCATGCCTGAATAAAAAATAGTCATAGGCTATCCTATGTTAGCCAGAGAATTCTGCATATTAGTAAATGGAGAATTCTCCAATCTCTGATGCCTAATGAACACCCTGCTGCAGGACCTGACATGTCCTTACCTGTAACTTTATTGCAGCGAGGATATGCCCCACCCAAATCACAGGGACACCGCAGACACTCTGTTGCCTCAGTTATTGGAAAGAAATAAAAGCCGTCTTTGCACTCATCACAGTATCTGCCATGGATACTTGGTTGGCAAGGACAGGCACCTGTATACTGATGACACTGTATGGTGTTGTTTATTGTTCCTAGATTATTGCATCCACAAGCTAAAAAGGAAGAATAATATTGGTCAATAGGTTCTCATTGTGTGCCGGTCAATATATGTAATTGGCAGGGTTCTCATTGCATGCTGGCAGCAGGCTAAGAAGCAGGCTACTTGGAGGTTTGAGCCATCTACTTTTGGGGGAACAGTAAATAGAGAAAGTGAATTTTTAAAAAATATTCAGTTATTATTATTATTATTCATAATATTTTTAAAAAATTCATTTAAAAGTTGTATTATTATTATTATTATTTCTTTTTTTCAAAGTCAGTGAATCCTTCCTTGCACCAAGGACCTCTGATAAAACCATTCCATCAAAGCTTAAATAAAATAAATGTTGAAACAGATCTTTAGCAACTATCAATGCTTGGAAACT
>BOPM01000507.1:68148-120290 GCA_022179025.1 Porites australiensis | reverse complement strand
TTACATCAAAATAGATTACAAGGAATAATAAAAATGAAAAGGAAAGAGGAAATATTTGACCCAACCCACAGGTAGCTTTAATAACCTAATTGAGGAAGAAGAAAGAAAAATTAGACGTAATAATGATATGTAGAGGACAAAATGTGAAGTTTAAATTGATACCCTGCACACAATAGATTCACAAAAAATGGCTTATGAGCTGATGCCTAATACAAAAAGGTGCATAATTACAATCTATTATCAGAGAAATATGCCCTTAGTGTTAGCCATTCCCTTGCTAATTGTCCATAAACCACTCCAAAAAAGTGCCAAAGGGTTAAGGTTATAGAAAATGGTGCTAATATGTAAATCAAAATCAAGAATCTTAACTTGTAGCAGACCTAAACTCCTGAGTCAATTTGTCTCCAGCAGTTAAGTATTATAATAATTAAATTTTAATTTAGTAAACATCTGGTTTTTAATTTTTTTTCTCAGAATGTGACTGCAACAATCTAGCTGACACCTGTGTGTATGATGAACAGCTTGGACATGGAAGATGCCTCAACTGCAAGAGAAACACTGCTGGGCCAAAATGTGAACGTTGCCGTGACAACTTTTTCCGTCGGACACCTTCAGGTGACTGTCAGCCATGTAACTGTAATGAGGTTGGTTCTGCCTCGTTGCAATGTAATTCTACAGGGCAGTGTGTATGCAAGCCGGGTGTCACTGGTGTCAAGTGTGACAAGTGCCAGGCGGATAACTTTGGATTTTCGCAGACTGGTTGTCGGTAAGTCACTAACAAAGTGAATTTTTCTTCCAGCTCAGTTGTAGAGCTGTATTGCTAACCTCCTCTACTTACAGACAGGTTTCATACAGATCGTCTTGAATTCTTGAAAAAGTTTTGAAATTTGCTAATCAGTTTTCCTTTCCATATCTATTTCCATGCACAAACTAATGATCAGTCTGGTTGCTGGTTGTTCAAGGGGCATTATCTGGCCATTTGGTTATCCATGCTCATCCAGTGAATAGTGATTTTGGCAATTAGATAAGGAGGAACTCTAAGGTGCAATAATTATGGCAGATAATGATTATCCGACGTACCTTCGGGAGCAGTTTCATAGAACCTCTGAAATTCATGACTATAATTTGAGGGGTTCTAACTATGATCTCGAACTACCACTACCTAAAACAAATTTTCTCAAGCGCTCATTTTCTTATCGGGGTGCAATGGCTTGGAACCAACTGTAAAATGAAACACGTGAGATGGGGGATCTTACTAGCTTTAAACTCGCCATATCTTAGGATATAACTTTTATCATGTTTTTATCTTATTTCTAATACTTATTTCTTGCTGTTATATTGTATTGTTAGTTAATCACTAGTCTTAATTTTTATAAATTGTAATTATCACACGGCATGTCTGAAAACCAGCTTGCTGAGCCATTTACCGTGTTTAAATAAAGTTGATTGATTGATTGATTGATTGATTGATATCCCACGTAAGACAAACATTCATTCATCTGATACATTCTTTATAAAAATGCTGGTGTAAGTAGTTAACTGAATTAAATTTCTACCCTGCTTGCTATAGAGCCTCCTTATTGCTCAGTCAGCTTAGAGCATCCAGACTAGAACACGGAGGGTTGTGAGTTCGATACGCAGAATTTTGTCTGAGCTTTTTGGTGTTAGCATTCTCCTTCTTCCAAATTCTTCTATTTGACTAATAAGCCAGTCTTGAACAGAACATTTTCAGCTGCTCCACTAGAAGAAGCTCGGTCCACACATCAGTGTTTCAGAGATTGTTGTGGCATAAATCCAATGTTGACAAGATTCCTCCACATCAACAGTTTCTTTGAGTATATATCTTGATCCAGCAAGAGACATTATGTTTCTCCCTTTATTTGTTCATTATATTCATTTTCTTCAAGGTTATTTATAGTGATAAAGTTTTTCAAACTTAAGGACATGAGATCTTCCAATCTCCCTTGACATTTCTTTCTTCTAATTCATCAGTCAATTCCAGCTGTCCCCAGCTCCCTCCCCCCCTCAGCTGGAATTGACTGATGCATAAGCAGCTTGGAATCATTTTATTCAGCTGATTGATGGGGATTCCACATATCCCATAATTATATTCCATATATTGTTTGAACCTACATCTGTGTCACAATTTTGTCACACCAAAAGGTGCCTGATTGTTGACCTTAAAAGTATTTTTCCTTTGTTGTTTTAGGCCCTGCCAGTGCTCCCCTGAAGGAAGTGACCCTAGTAACACACAGTGCAATGAAAAGGGCGAGTGTTCTTGCAAAAGGAATGTCATTGGTGCCAAGTGTTCTCAGTGTAATACTGGCTTCTATGGCTTGGAAAGCTCGAACCCACATGGTTGCAAACAGTGTTTCTGTTACGGTCACACTGGCGTTTGTAGAGTAGCCAATGGTTATACTGGACGCAACATTTCTAATCAATTCACGTCAGGCTTAGAGGGCTGGATGGTTGTGAATGAACAAGGTACATTTTGCTCTCTGTTCTGTTAAACCTGTTGTTTTCAGAAATACAATCTAAGCGGCCGGGTGAATAGGTACATGGAGGAAGCATCAACAAGTGTTATTAATTTTTGTGAAACTAATGATGAATAGGACTATTTTATAATAGGCAAGAACATAACATGTTTTTTAAAGCTCTTAATTTTTTTGAAAATGAAGAGTAGTGATTCACAGCAGTTACAAAGCAACATGAGTATCTGATGAACTTGTTTTATTCCTCTGAACTGGTTTTGTCTGATCACACAGACTTCATCAGAGAGTATACTTTTTTCAAGAGTAAATTAAAACATATCGGAAACCCTTTTTTTGTCTAGTGGCACTTCTCAGTTTAGGATCATGTGAGGAAATGACTTCCACCTTTGCCCAGTTATTTAAAAATTGTATGGTGTTTCACTCTGAATAGAGATTTACCCAGGAGAAAGTGCCATGTCCATTCTTTGAGCAACTGGGCTTCATTTTTGAATGTCACACATTGAAGTTCTAGTATAGTGTGACACAACGCAGGGCCCCAAAAAATCCTGTCTGGTAGCTCGGGATAAGCAGATTTTCTAACTGGGCAAGTAACAAAAGTCCAGCCAGGTCATCTTACAACAAAATCATTAACTAAGACGAGTAAGAGGTGGCCAAGCAATTTGTACAATCTGCTTGCCTAGAAGACAAGCTGGAATCAGTTTTTTTCCCAAGCCTTTCAATGCCTTGGTAACCTCGATGGACAGTGGAAGTGGTAGCAGTTCTTTGCCTTTACCCCTAATGTTTACTCCATTTGACTTAAC
Organism: Porites australiensis; assembly: GCA_022179025.1. Classification (NCBI taxonomy): domain Eukaryota; kingdom Metazoa; phylum Cnidaria; class Anthozoa; order Scleractinia; family Poritidae; genus Porites; species Porites australiensis. The sequence continues at coordinate 116,998 of BOPM01000507.1, read as the reverse complement.
TTAATACAAGCTTGCTTTTATGAACTAGGTACAGATGTTACTGAACAGTATGCCGTTCACAGCCAAGAGGACTCACATGTCAGTGTGACAGCTGTCGGAAGTGAGGTCCTTTACATGTCTGCACCGGCTTTATTCCTGGGAAATGTTCGTAGCAGTTATGGCCAGCTTTTTGGTTTCTCGTTCCGTGTTGCGTCCACTCAGGGAGTACAAGTTGCACCTGGTGATATCATTCTAGAGGGTCAAGATGGTCTGAAAGTCTCTGCAAGACTCAGTGCACAGGGCAACCCTGTTCCCACAACCTCTTTCCAAAGCTATGTCTTTAGGCTTCACGAGGATCCATCTTTGGGATGGGAACCCATGCGTAGAGGATTTGATTTTCAAAAACTTCTCTCAGACCTGAAGGCCATCAAAATACGCATGAACTTTGCACCCCAGGGGACTGGATTGATTGACAGTGTATTTCTTGAGTCAGCAATTTACGATCCTACGTCACCTCTAAGTGTTCCTTGGGTTGAAGAGTGCAGTTGCCCTGCACCTTACACTGGTAATCATTGTGAACAATGCAATGACGGTTATACAAGACAGAGAGGTGCTCCAGATAAATATGGCCAGTAAGTTGAATGGAAAAAAATAATTTCTCTTTTAGAGTAGCCACGTGCCCATTTTTCTCAACTTACTCACTTTTAACAGCAGCCTCATCAAAGCCAAAAGCCAAGGAAGATCCCAAAATGTCATATGATATGATTGTTCATAAAACACACAACAAAAATGCAACAAACCCTTTAATTTTGACCAGAAAATGTTATTAGGCACATGTAGTTCCTTCAAAATAATTTTGGGATCTTCTGAGTTTTGGTGAGTGAAAATATTTCCCACTGATATAAAGTAAAAATTAAAGCAGCAAACGAAAAGCCAACCAAACAAGATAAAGTATCATACCCTGTCCACTTTTTAACCTTCTGCACATTTAGCATCAGGAGCAGAAGCCAGCGTAGTGGTTTTGATACGCACCAAAGGTCTTATGCGTTGCCTTGTCAAGTCTTGAAAGTACAGGCAACTACAAATACTTTCCCTTTCCCCCCAAAAAAACCATGTTGAGACCCGGCTGGATTATTTCTGACCCCAACTGAACAACTTTGACCAGGTGGGGTAAGGGAAGGGGTCAAAGCGGTACCAAATCCGTGGTATAGGCGTTCTGTTACTTAGAAGGGGCAAAATTTTAACACTTTCTGTTCAAGATTGTAGATCAGTGTAGTGCTATCTGCTGGTGTCTGTAAATTTACTTTAAATGATTTAAAATAAATAATCATGAAAAATAATGAAGAAGAAGAAGAAGAAGACCATTTATCCTGCCATTCATTCTCAGTATGATTGCCTTTCTTGTTAAATGGTGGTTTTCGGTTTCAATTCTATAGGTGTATTCCGTGTCAGTGTTATGGACATTCTGACACTTGTGATCCTGTGACCGGCAAGTGCGTCTGCCAAGACAACACCACAGGCGATAACTGTGAAAGATGCATAGATGGCTTCTATGGAAACCCTACGGAGGGTACTAAAGATGACTGTAAGCCTTGCCCATGCCACTTTGCATCACGCTGTATTCTGATTGGTGAGAAGGTTGTTTGTACCGACTGCCCTGAAGGTCATGTTGGTGATCTGTGCGAAGAGTGTGACGATGGTTACTATGGCGACCCAACAGGGCTGCTTGGAGATCCGACCACCTGTCAGAAATGTAATTGCAGTGGTAATATAGATGTGAATGCGATAGGGAACTGTAATCCACTTACTGGGGATTGTTTTAAGTGCATTTATAACACCAGGAATGGACCACTGGAAAGATGTGAACTGTGTGCAGTTGGATTCTATGGAAATGCTACTCACTATCCTAAACCACAGTGTGTTGGTATGTGAATTGATATACAGTAGTAGAAGAAGCTTTCACCATTTTAATGTACGTGTATCATCTAACAGTTTCTTGTGTAAATGGTCACACCATAAGATTTCCTCGATAAACTCACATCTACAAAAAACTACAAATTTTGCTCTAAAGTTGACTTAAACAACAAAAAAGCTTCTTGATAGACGATGGTTAGGAGTATTTTATTTTCGGATAGCCGTGGACTCTTCCGCCATTTTGTTGAATTCACTCCTGCTAAAAGAGCTAGGCTGCCACGCAGCTGCTTGGAAAAGAGGCTGCAATCGCATCTTCCAAATTTGGTCAGTGCCAGCTTGTTATGGGGGAGTAAAGCAATCAGAAACAGTGAAATCTGTTGATTGAATAATAACCGAGGTTATTTATCAGTTACAGAAAGTTTCTGAAAAACCCCGGTTGGAAGGAAAATGGAACACGACTTTTTGGGTCGTTTCAGCGGAAAATTTCCGGGAGAGAACAAGGTAGTGCGGTTAATTTCCCAAACGGAAATTCGTGTTCCATTTCTTCAAAGCCATCTTTGTTACCCGTTTTTATGTTTCAGGCCTTCGCAGCCGTTTTTAAGTGAAAGGAATCGATTTGTACCAATGGTAAACGCGATTCAGGGACGAAAATAAACAAATGTTTGTAGGGAAGGCTCCGCCACAAGTTCCAACCCCTTAGCTTTTTATATACCATTTTTCACGAAAAAGGTCGTATACCTTCTATTGACAAATGGTAGCCCTTTCACACACCTTGTTTAGAACTTTGCTTCCCTTTTATTGCTGTAAATGCACTAAGGCCTTAAAGTTCATCTGTTAGCCTTTTGGGCCCTTTCACAGACGCAAATGACAGATTTCCCTACCCTTTTATATACTTCAGCGAGTTAAATCCCTACCCTTTCATATACGTGGAGCCTGAAAAAGATACCCCTTTCGGGCGGAGCCTCCCCGTATAGGCCATCCTAGGGAGTACCCCCCCCCCGGGGGGTGCTTAGTTACCATTTTTCAAACTGTCAACCACCTCATTGTGTTTGTTTGTTTGTGGTTTTTTTGTAGCATGTGACTGCTACAGTCAAGGTACAGTGGTGCCTCCTGGTCATAATCCAGCCGATCCACTTCCATGTGATGACGAAGGCAAGTGTACCTGTTTGAGAAATGTTATCGGAGACAAATGTGACAGCTGTAGAGACACCTACTGGAATGTTGGCTCCGGGTTTGGCTGCGAGGAATGCATGTGCAACCCTACTGGCTCACTAAACAACAGCTGTGATGTCACAACTGGCCAGTGTCCGTGTAAGCCTGGGGTAACCGGAAGGACGTGCGATCAATGTCAGGCTGATCATTACAGCTTTTCTTCCCAAGGATGTTTACGTGAGTTTCTTCTCCTTTTTTCCTCATATTTTACAGGGTGTGACAGGTTTTCTCGGAATCCGGTATTTGATTTGACTTGATTCAGGAAAACTCCAAATTTCTTGACGGGATACGGATGGTGGAAAAAAGACGCAAAAATGAGAACCCGAAAAAATTCGAGCCCGCAAAAAATTAGTAACACCCGTAATTCAAATTTCAACTTCATGTTAAAAGTATCACAATTTCCTTGGGTTTCCTATGGTGTAAATGCGCAATTCACTGGAGATGTTAAATACAGTTGTACACAGACTAAACGTATGTAACTGAAGGTCTAATATTTTTGCTGCTTGTCTTTCCCTTTTAGCCTGCGATTGTAATCCACAAGGTTCTCTTAATGAGAGCTGTAATGAGTTTGGCGTGTGTAATTGCAAACCCGGTGTCTTGGGGATCAACTGTGATTCGTGCATGGAAAACAAGCACAATTTGTCCGTGGGTTGTGTGAGTAAGTTATTACCATGTACCGGTTAGCTGACAGCTCACTGATGAAAGATTGTTTTGAACACTTTGTTAGCGCGGTAAATACTTATTATCTAGGAAGAGCGAAACGATTCTGTACGGTACCATCTTGTCCTGCAAATGACTTGACCTTCGCTTGCCTCGGATGTCATTACCGCGTAGAAATGGTGGTCCGTTTCCAGCTGGGGACATAAAAGCAGTGTCCTTATGAAATACCTCATGCTAAATTTTCTAACACTTGAAATAAAGGAGTTTTTTCTTGCTCGCAGCAGTCCCTTTCTCACGGAACACGTTTTTTACGCGCACGCCTAAGATTGGTACATTTGACATGAGTTACAGTGTTGCGACTTTGTCCTTGGTATAAAATATTACTGGCAATTAATGACTCATAATTTTAATTTGCGCTTATCAAAAGGAAGGGCAGATTTCAAAACACAGTGTTGTAATTATGATGGCGTTACAAAAGACTTTTTGAACCAATCCACAAACCGTACAGAAAATTACGACTGTTTATTGATTACTTTAATGTTTTTTCATCTCCTCCTTAGCATGTCCTCCGTGTTACAACGATATCAGAACATTGGTAACCCGCATGCGTATAAACATCCGTAAACTCGTCAGATTTATCCAGCACTTCAACTTGAATTCTACCGGCGCACTAGTAGTGGACCTAGACTTTGAAGCGCGGCTAAGGGAGTTGACATCGGCAGTCAACAGCCTTTTGGACAAAGCAGAAACATCCAATTTAACAGACCGCCATCTGCAACAGCAACTAGATATATTAGACAGGCGAGTAGGTGCAATAACCGAGGTGTTATCTGATGTGAAAAACGGCACTGACTTGACCGAAGCTGTTATGGTCAGTGCAATTGGAAGCATTTCCGAAGCTGAGGAATCGATCAATCGTTCTCGAACACTTCTTGACGAGGCCGAGAAGCTGTTAGTTGAGGAGGGAGTTGCCGCACTTAATGAGTCCATACACGCTGCGAACAGGTCAAGTGAACATGCTTCAAGAATGGTGGAAATACTTAATGAGGTACTTTTGAAGTTACTATTTATTTTTTCGCAGAACAGGGCTCAAAATAACGAGCGGTCAGAGGACAATGTCCGGCCAAAATGGCGTCTTGACCGGCCAAAAACTTTACTCGCCGATCTTGGTGACAGGTCACGTACACCTTTATTCTTCAACAAACAGTCAAATCCTCAACTGTAAATCTTAGATTTTGTCTCTTTGTAAACATATAATCACGTTCACGGATAGAAAATAACACGAGGATTAATCAATATTTTATTTCGAATATTTTGACTGGTCAGAATGTATGATTGCTGTGACTGCTTATCTGATGTAGTCTTGACAAATAGTTCCTATCTCACCTACGGAACGTGGAAGATTTCAATGATAAAATTAATAAGCATAGATAATTTGCCCATTACGCGGGAATCCGTCGCGTCAAACCTTCGCACCATTGGCATAATGCATCGCGGACCTCGCTTAGAAGTGCTCTGTTTATGCCAGCCAGCCTTCTCGCCAGTTTAACAGAGTTTAGTAGAAGAGAATTTTTTGCCCTTCTCACCGTACCTCTCCACTGGTGGCGTTTGACGTCGCATACTCTCAATAATTGTCATGGGTATTGTCCTGGCAGTCGCAGTTACCTTCCATAACTTTGTCCACCTTGACGGGATAATAAATACGCAGTGCGAATATTATACAGTGATCAGTGTACAATCAATCCGAAGAAATTGTCCGTTTTACTTTTTCAGTTGCCGTCAGTTCTTTTTAGTCTAAGACACCATTAGCACCAATACTAAGAGAGGAAAACCGCTTAAAAACAACAGGGACAAACACTGGGTGTCATGAAGGGCCATTAAGATATAGAGTTAACTGTGTCCATATGAATTTGCATTGATCTCTCTAGACAAGTGCTCTGGCGGACAAACACGAAAAAGACGCTAACTTTATCTCCGAAAAGGCAAGCGAAACTCTGAACAAGTCCGCAGAAGCTTTGAGTTCCACACAGAAGGCAGTAAATGAACAGCAAAAGACAAGTGATGGTATAGAAGAGTTGCTTAAAAAACTGAACAGAACCATCGCATTGTATGAACAGGCAGCAAATGCTACTAAAAAGTCACGTGATGATTCCCAGAGTGCATTGGATGAAGCAAATGAACTTTACAAAAATGGAACTGTTCCTATTCCAGACCTCGGATTGCTGGAAATGCAAGGTGATGCGATGGTCATTTAAAATGTCGGGTGCTGTAAAGAAACAAAAGTGTAGTGAAATTAGATACGTAGAAAAATTTATGACTGCCTTGTAAGGGAAATTCTTTATAGAGGTTGGCAACCGGAGCATTTTCAAACATGAGTGACTTATAAACGTTAACTCTTAAGAATCGCTTCTAATAGGGAGCGATTAATGTAAATTACATGAAAACTTAGACGTGTTGAACCTTATTTCATTTCCTTTTTCATGTAGCAAACTTGGCCTTTATTCTCTCTTGTGCGGTATTCTTCTTTATTTAAAAAAAAGCTGCCTGGCGTTACTTTTGTTGAATTCTACAGTAAAACTAAACGTACATGTTATTACTTTTTAGCAAAACTTAACACATCAAAAGAAGCAGTCTCCTACGCATCCGAGAATGCTCAGCAGATTCTCGATGCGCTGGAAGCTTTAGTCCAGAGCTTCAACAGAAAAGAAGATGAAGTGAGGAGAAAAATGGCTGAATGGCCAGGCCTGATTAGAAGACTCGAGGACCTGTTGACGAATGCTACCAGTGCTAATAGAACTGCACATGACGCTATCGCGCGAGGAGAGGACACGTTAAAAAAGGCCAAAGATATGTTGGACAGGCTTAGGGTAACAATCGTGTTTTTTGCTCTTTAAGGCTTCTTCTATGTAAGGCAGTAATTTAAGATTAGAGGCAAAGATTGGTATATAGAGGATATTACATGGACGTGCGGAGATACGAAATTTCTCTTCGAGTGTTGAAATATTTTCAACACGAGAAGAGAAATTTCGTATCTCCAAGCGGCCATGTAATGTTCTATTTATTATCTTAACACCAATGAAGTACAAAACAATTTAAGTTAAACATTTTTTTTTCCTGCGAAAGGCGCGATTTGTTATGTAGCCATAGCAACGGTGATCTTTTCACTTGTGAAGATATCATGTTTTCGCGCGAAAACTCACCTGGTATTTCATTGGTGTTTGGTGATACTTAGCGGTCTTCTGCGGGAGAGGTCTCGAGTCCGAGTGTGAGTTGAGATTTCAACTCCTCTTTTCTTCTTCTTTCTTTTCCGTGTAATTTAATTAGCTTGAAATACCCATAAAATGAGCGCACCGTCGGCGTCATGTTTGTTAGTCAGATGACTATTTTGAGCTACCGACGTAAAATAAGGAAGTTTTATCTTTACCTTGTAAAATGTGAAAAAATGAGAATATCGCTATCGCATGTGAACGAAAGTAGCTGTGCACTCAAGATTATGCGGCTATAATATTACAATCAACTAACGGTATACATAACCAAGTATGCCCCTGACTGATCTCTAAATTTAGGTTTCTGTGCTTCATATTAAACTTATCTGTTTTTAGAGAGTGGATACGGAACGAAATTAAATGTCAAATAAATGTCGCAAAATAAACAACAAATCCGATTATTCGCTCACGTATTTAAATGAATTTATGACCACTAAATTGGAGGGGTATTTGTAAGGTGATGTGTAGAAGACTTGACTGATTTTTACGCATCTGCGGAAGTCAAAGATTTTTCATACCACTTATACCCCCACCCCGGTTTATTAGCTTCTTTAAACATCAGACTGTGATCTGTATGCCTGCATGGGTTTTCCCTTTGTTCTTCTTTCACTTTTTTTTTTTTCATTTCTTTTCTCCCTGGCCTTCTAACTGAAACTTAGTATTTCTTGGATCTTATTTTCCAGAAATTTAACGAGATCATCGACAGTTCCAGAGCCGAAGCAGAACGCGCTGAGGCGAATATACCAGAGATTGAACGGCTTATTAACTCAGCAAACAACAAATCGGATGAAGCTAATGGTCACCTGAGTGATGCTCAAGATCGAGCTGATGATGCGCAGTCCAACGCTGAACTGGCTTATGACACGGCTAATAGAACTCAGCAGGTAAGCTTGTCCACGACCGGCTGATAATAGACCTTGTCACTGTTTTGGATGCCATCAATCTTGACGAGTAGGTAACCGCGTGAGAAATTACAGTGTTTGTATGAGAATCCAATATCGAATAATTTCCGTAAAACGGCTGTTCTGAAAAAAATATGAATTGTAAACTAGAGCTACACAACAAAGGATTTTACTAACAAATTTTGGGGACCGTAAACTAATTGTGCCTAAATTTTTCCAGACTCTTGCTTTAGATTTTCCATATATTTGTCTGCAATTTTTCCCGGCAAATTTTAGTCGGCAGGAAGAGAAATCTTTACAGACAATGTATGGATAATTTTAAAAAGTGGTTCTAGCACATGTAGCTGCATGTAACGCCCTGAAATTTTTTCGGTATTGTCGTTAGGAGTGAAGCTGTAGTTTACAATTCAACTTTTTTAAAGAACAGCCGTTTTACGGAAATTATTTGACATTGAATTCTCATACAAACTCTGTAATTTCTCACACGGTTGGCTACTCGTCAAGATGGCTTCCAAAACCGTGACAAGGTTCAGGTGCCACCCTGACCTCTTGCTGGATTTTAGTGTTTTCTGTATCCTCGGTTGTGACTTTCATCCCTAGGGATGAAAAACGAGCTCCCCTAGAAACGCCTGCGTGGGAGGCTAGTTCGCCTCTTACCAGCCGGGATTCTTAACCATGGTATGTTCCACTGAATAATTTATTTCATTTTCCCTGTAGAGCCCCGGTTATAAGGGGAGAGGATAATCAAGTTTTTATTATTCTTATTATCATTTATTTTTAAACAGAAAGCTGAAATGATCAAAAACGAAACTTTAGAACTTGAGATCCCTCAAGACAACGTGACGGAGCCGGTGTCAAAAGCAAATGATAAGTTAACAAAGTATAAGAACAGTGCCAAAGAACAAAGCCAGAGCATCGCGTCCGCTCTAAATACGACCAAGGTGGCCGGTTCCGCAGCTAAGAAAGCGCGAGATAAAATTAAAGAGGTTCTTGACAAGCTGTTGGCGCTCCTGAAAGAGGTTGACAATGTGGGAACAGTGAATACCACCAGGCTTGATGAACTGGAAAATCAGCTCTTCAACAGAACGAAAACGATCAACGAAGTCGACGAAGAAGTGGGGTCAGTGGAGAAAACACGAGTAGTGATAAGGGAAAAGATTAAAGAGTACACTATCGATCTAGAGAAACTACGAGCCGCTAAAAACGTATTGGAGGAGAGGTACGCCCAGCTTCCAAAGGTGTGCCCACGAGTCACCCCTACTACTGAACAGCGGAGATTTCTTTAGGCTTCATGTGCTCAGGTTTCATGTATTTAGCCCTGAAATCTGACCTTTCAGTAGTAACAGCCGTTTCAGGGGCTAAACAGAAAGGTCCGCTATCGTGTAATTTCTATACATTTAACGCATTTCAGACTGGTTTTACTGCTTAAAGACTCTGTACTGCAAATATGATGCTGCAAACAGTTGTCACTTGCAATGCCATGCAATATTTAGCGAATAAACGCCAGTTTGTCCAAGACACGGACGCTTGGCAAACAAAACGACGCTTCAAAGACAACGGTAAAATTTGACAATCTTCAAGGCAATGACCTTCACCCTCACCCTTTGCATTCACCAACAGGCCGAGAAAAGGTACATTTATTCTAAAACCCTCGAATTCTTCAATGCCGTCGTGGGCCGTCGAGGAATTATTAAAGAGCTTTAGATTTGAGGACGAGATAGAGTACGAGTAGGAGATTTAACTTGAAGTTTTTGCTTTTTTTTTTGTTCTCCAAGAAAGCCACCCGGGAAGCTTCATTTTACTTTTTTTTCACCAAAAAAGTTAGTACGGTTATTTATACTGAGGGAGGTTTAAGCCCTCTCTTGATAGAAAAATGATTAAAAGGCCTTACATTTGATAACTTGTTCCCGCCACTACGACATGCTGACACTCGTAGTAGAATGATGATGGCTATCACTTTTTCCCGCCAAAATGACGCTGGTTCACGTGAGCAATACTCAGTATTGAGAGAATCTCGTACTCGTAGTCGTGCTCGTCCTGGGAATTCAGTAATATTTTGTGGGTTGAGTATGTCATTGCATTTGAAGAGAGTTTTCAACAAATCCCACCGTTAGCCTCTTTGATTAAATATTTAGCATTGTTATCATATTATTAAAATTAAGATCACGTATCCCATATTTATTTAAAACTGGTTTTTTTTTTTTGGCGGATTAGACTTCAGTCCACACGTATCCAATAAAAATTGTCGTCTAAAACGGCATATGTTAAACGTTGTTTTCCCGTAGTTGAGGATGGATGAAAACGGAAATTTTAAAAATCGGCTACGTCAGGAGCCGATCAAATTTGATGGGCTCCTGGCTACGTAACACAAGCACTTAAATTGCCTGGCGAAGCAACATGGCCGAGCAAACATTGATTTGTATAGGCTGCCAATACAGCCGTGTCTCCACGCTCCTCGCCGCAAGAGATGTCTGCGATTCGGCTAGCCTGCGTAGCAAGCGTTTCTGCTTGGTTTCGGAGCAAAGAAAGACTCCGGTTTTGGCCGCGCGAGAAATGAAACGAGAGCCAAAAAATGAAAGAGGGGGGAGGGGAGGGGAAGGAGGAAGGGAGGTCTTCTTTCCTCCCCATCTCCTCCCCGATCTTTTTCTTACGACACTTTTCGCGCGGTCTGTTACTCTCGTTCCTCGTTCTTTGCTCGTAAACCGCACGGAAACGCTTGCTATGCAGGCTACGATTCGGCCCCCAAAATTCCATTCTGTTGACGTACATTTGTTAGGAATCTGGCCAACGAGCGCTGATTGGTCGACGCGCGAAACGTTCCTGGCGACGAAGTGCGAGGACAGACGGCTGTATTCGCTGGCTATGATTTGTGAGGGAGAATTTCAGATTTATTCAAGGCCAATCCGTGTAAACTGCAACACATACGTGTGGACGGGCGAAAATGACTCAAAAACGATACGATACGTGTGGACACGATTTTTTTTGGAAACAACAAGCGGGAAAAATTCCCTTATGCAATTAAAAAAACGGGATATTTGTAAACGGGCCTGAGACTTCATAATACAAAAAGATGTTAAACGGTTACTGTATATTATGGAGAAACGCTGCTTGAAAGCAAACCATTCATTATCAGTGCTTAAATTTGTAATACTATTCACAATACCTTGAGAAGAATTCAATATTACTTGCAAACATTTTGAAATATTTTTGTACGATAGTCGGCTTATTTTGATCCTTTTTATATACTTTTTTTTCGCCTACCATATTTATTGGCTTACGTTAAGCAGTTTTGTATGAGGATCTTAAAACTTACAGGATGGAGGTTACACAGGAACCGCTTTGTTTGAGTTATTTTTGGAAGTATGTATGTTAAATAATAATTGAGATACTCTTAGGCCTTTATTAAATCGTTAAGACTTCTCGCAACTAAGGCTCAATGAAGAAGACATCATTTTCATTCGGAACGACCTTTTCTCGGAGAGTTCGAGGTTGGCCTGACACTGGTTGGTTGGTTTGTTTCTCAAAACAAACCAAATAGATAGGAGAAGTCGTCACGTCACGTTCCCATAGTAGCAAAATTTCTGGATGACAACAAACCGAGCCCTACAGGGGTGTCTGTATCCACAGGCTACCCACGCAGACGCTCGCGTGATGTCATAACTTTTTTCGCTTGCATTGCAATTTTCCTTTTACTCTATCTGAAAACTTTTTTACATGAGAATGGAAACAGTCACACAACCACTGCCAGAGCAGAGAGCGTAAGTACAGATGAAAAATTATTGAAGGCGCGCTCGTCATTGCGATACAAATAAAAAATAAATAAAAAACATTGGGTCTTTAACAACCAGGTTTGCATGCATGCGGCTACAAAATTAACGATTTTCAAGGGCTTGCGGAAAAAACGCTAGAAATTACAAGCTCAAGTCGTAAAAACTGGCTCGCCAAAGTGGCAGGTCTGGAATTTACCCAAGTCTGCAACTCTTAACGCTTTAGGAACTGTGCAATAATTATCAGGAGGTACGGTGGGGCTGAAATATGATGCTTACTTAGAGCAATATTACGTAGTCTCCCCCTGCCAACAAAGCCAAACTTAGCTCTGACCCCCCGCCTTTAGAGTTATGAGTCGTCCAGTGAATCAGTGGATTGCATCTCCGAGTCATCTCCGTCACTAATTTCGATTTGATGATACATAGTGTCAGTTCATCAACCATGCCCAGGGGGGCAGATCCAGTAAGGTGTCCCTTTCGGCTGAGCAGAGGCTGAGAATGTCTTATACATTACTTTATTTTGTGGTAACTCCTGTAAAGGAGACACTTTCTCTGTTAGTTGACAACCCCGTCTTGAGATCCTGGATCCACACCTGTTGTAACCTGAGAAAATAGCCGACATTTGGCGACGCTACCACTGGTTTGCCAGCGAAATGAGGTCTGAGAAACGAGCGCAGAAATTCCATACTGATGACGCGTCACTACCCAGATCTGGGTAGTGCTTCTGATTGGTTGAAGTAAATTTCCCACACGGCACGACCAATCAAAAGCACTACCAAGATCTGGGTAGGGACGTTAAATAGGGACGTGTTATCAGTATGGAATTTCTGCGCCCGTTTTCCAGACGTCAGGCAAACCATTGGTAGCGTCGCCAAATGTCGGCTGTTTTCTCAGGCTACACCTGTTGTGTTAACAAAAATGTCAAATGACCAGAATTGTTCATGGTTTGGTACTTTTTACTGCTACTTGTATGTTATATTTTTCTTCAGCACAGAAAGAGAAAAGAACTCCTTTAAAGTTTTTTCTTGTTTTTGCTGAAGGAAGTTTCCTGAAATGACGCCATATAATAAGATCTCAGGCGATCCAGCTCCTCAATTTCTCTGCCTCAGATCGGGAAATGGGCAGAAAAAACATTTCCAAAGTAATTTTTGTGGGTGGAATCCGTATAAAAGACATTGTTGGGGGTAGATATAATGTTCAGTAAACGACATTTTGTCAAAAAAGCTTGGTCATGTGGTACAAACCGACATTTGCCGTCCAAATGTCTCCTATGTCTACACGAAGGGAAATATCCTTGGCTAAAGACCTCATCAGGCATTTCTGTGGAAAAAGGCACCAGCTAGGAGGCATTTTTTAGTGTTTGTGTTCGTATATCATGGAACAACAGATCCAACGAGCAAATAATAGAGGAGGGGGCGTGAGAAAGAAGGCAGAGACTGCCTTTTTCCCCTCGCCCCCTCTCCTATCGTTTTCTTGTTTGGCCTCTGTTTAGCTTTCGCGCGAGTTTGTCTATTATTTTACAAATCAGAAACGAAATGAAAACCAGAGCCACTTACTCAAGTAGCGGATAGATAAAATACAGCGATTTGTATGCCGTCCGTTAAATCCTTGACTTGGGTGTGGTCACAGAAGCGGAAAGTGGTTAAGATCCCATGATAAAAATTCGTGAGAATAATAGTAACTATTTAAACATATTTATATGGCTGCTCGTCTTTGTAGTCGTTCAATCTGGTCACTGTCTCCTTGTCCACATTCATGCCACACAGTATCACAATAATCTAGAACCGGGAGGACCATGGCTTTATTGAGTCTATTTGCAGCTTCTAGCGTAAGTGAAGGTCTTATTCTTGAGAACATAACGAGTATCTTAGAAACCTTCATCCTCACATAACCCACAAGGAAAGGGTGTCATCAAGAACGAGACCCAGCTAGAAAGGTGTAATAATAGTCATGCCAAGAAAAGAATTCATTCCCCAATCCCCAATGGGGCTGGCCTCAAAAACACCAGTAGTGCACTCTGTAACAAGGTCATGAAACAAACTCATTTGTGACACGCCTCTTGCAATACTGCTAAAGTCAATGATGTCCAGAGAATAGGTGCCAGAGACTTCCCGTGCACAGTTTCTGGTTTCGGTCAAGTCTTTATAGTCTTTATAGTGACCTCTTTGCCACTGATACCCTCGAACTTCGGGGTTAACCTCTGTGTAAGAACCTGAGAACTTCTTTGTTTCCCACATTGTTTTTCTAGGTTCTATTGACTTCTTTGTTTTACGTCACTCGTGAGTGTAACAGGTTCTTAAACGGGAATGAGCCGAACTTCGGCCGAAGATTTGTCGGCTTACGGACCGACACCGAAGTAGCCCGCCACACGCAAGAGAAAAACCATAGTCACCAGGGTAGTGATAATAGAAAAAACCGATAAATTTTAGTACTGTCACAAGAGTAGGGAAAAAACTGTCGAAGTTTTACCTTCACTTCATTAATACAGCAATTTAAGCCTAACAAAATCAAATCAAAAACAAGAGGAAAGGTTATAAGAAATGATATATTGATCACCCAAGTGAAAATGCTTTGATCTTTTATTAGCCTGCGAGCAAGCTCTCCATTTGGGGGATATCGTGAAAACTAGACGCGCGAGAGGCGCGCGAGAAGAGACGCGTCCTCGCGCGGTTCGCTTCGCTCGCCCGAATAAGACATCTTGCTCGCAAGCTAATCTTTTATCAAATTCTCTGCACTAATTCATTTAGGAGATTAAGGAGACAAGTCTGGAGGATTTGTATGTGGATATTGAGGCTTTTAAATGGTCAAGATATCAAAACCAAAAACTGAACCCTGTAAGCGACTTAGGAACACTTAAAAAGATATCAGACAAGCCCATAACATTGTTTATTGTGGTACAAATTCTCAAAGTACATGATTGACTTCAGGGTAAAGTAAAACATGGTAGAAGGCTATTCACTTTCTTGTAATTGTGTGTGAACGAAAAGAAACAGACCTATGAGGTCTGCCAGCCACCTATTAACTAAACTCCTGGAACAGTCGGCATTTAATCTGTGTGCTGGACACAGATGACGTAACTCAAAAGAACAAAAACTATGAAACAATACCAAATAAAGAGGTATTTTGTTTTACGTCATGTGTCTCCAGGTGATTACTCCAGAAGCCTGAGCTCCTGTGAAGTTATTAATAATGTGAGGTTCCAGTATTTTTGTCCAGTTTGTGATATTTGTTACTCTCTTTTAGTTTAACTTTTGTAACTGCAACGTGTTGTGGAAATGAATGACTATTGAAAGAAAAAAGTGAGAGCGCAAAAAAGGTTTATGACAAAAGGATGTTATGGAATTTTAAGTTGTACAAAATCAACATTCTACACTCAACAATACACAGTTAGGCATAACAATGTTTCAGTAAACAATGTGGGATAGCCTAGGGGACAAGATTGAATGACAACAAGGTAGTTTTCTTTAAAATAAATATATCAAACTCAGTTATGAAGCAACTCTGCTTACATCACATCCCAAAGGTTAAATTAAAATTTTGTGACGTTTGCTTAAGAGCAGTGAAAACCATGAACTTATCACCTAATTACAAAGGATCCACAGCTACCCACATCACCTTGCAGTCTTGTCCCGAAGGCTTGAAGCCTTAAAACTGGGCAGCATCTGAACTACAGTGGATGTACGTAGCTTGGTTAAGCAGAGTTCTTTTGTTGAAAAATTATGCTCAGCTAAATCCAGAGCAAAAACTAAATGCAAATTACTTGAAGATCATCTAAAAATTTCTAACAATAATCTCATAGAATTCGACTTTCATTTCCCCATAATGCAATTTGTTTTCCACACAAAATTTTGCATAAACATTGTTTTCAATTTTCTCTGGGGTCAAACAGTTGCGAACAAAACTTATGCAAAATTTTGTGGGGAAGACAAATTGCATCATGGGGAACGTGTAAGATGGTAGATGCCAACAACTTCTCCTCCAGAGAAAAGTTGTCAAATTGTCTCGTCCCAGGAATACAATGATATACCAAGGCATCCTAAAAAAGATCTCTCTTAAGTTTTGTCTCCTAACAAAGGCTGTACTATTGTTATCCAGCAGTTCTTAACTTGAAATACCTGTTAGCAAAGACTTGTGAATAAACATGAACCCAGATCAACTGAAGTTGAAATATACTGACACTAACTATTTGCTTCAAATAATCTCTTTGCTTTTTGTTTGGGGAGCCTAAAAAATTTCCGTTGCTACTATCCTATAAAAGCATTCCTGTATTTTCTCTTGCACATACAATGTTTCTTTGTTGGTGCAGAAAATCTAATTTTTTTTATAACTTTCGCCTAACAAACCCTAAGTTTCATAGACTACTAGCCCTGTGCTTTATCCTTTGTCTTAAATTTGTAATTTTGGTGTAAAAAGTTAACCTGGTATTCCATAACAAAGAAATGTACATCTGTTAAGAATACACTGTATCAGTCAAATGAATGATAGTCACAGGGAGAGCTTTCACAATGGTACACCATGACTCAGAATAAAACCAGTCACTACATCTCTGCATAACCAAGCCACATAAAATCCATTTGATAATTTTTGTAAGAAGTCTCGTCACACATAGCTGACCCTTCTACACACAACAAGCACATAATAATTGACTCTACTTACACCACACTAATAATGAATAAATACGATTGTTATCTCATGTTTCAACATTAACATTCATCACTTGGTGTAAATTCTAAATAAAACCAGGATGGTCTGATTATTGATATTTACAAACTGGAAGGGCTTCCAGCATAATTTCTAGAATTGATGCAACTTTATACCAAAGACCCAAATATAAAAAATTATAATCTGAAATTTAATAATTTTCTTTTTGTAAAAAACGTCTCTCCATGGATATTATTCCTTTTAACTACCATTACATTTTAGATTCATTTGTCCATCCCTTTAATTGAACATAAACAACACTGGATACACCTAGCCATACATTTCAACGCGCGTTTCATTGTTCATTATGTCCACTCAAGACCGAATAAGTCTATAAACACAAACAAACTTTGCACTTACAGCGTATGGGAAGTAATGTAAACAAGCGGTGGCAGAACCGAGGGAGGGGTCCAGACCCTTATTTTTAGACCACACTGAGGCCAAAAGGGCTGGAAAAATTTTTTTGGAGATTGTCCCCCCCCCTCCCTTATCTCAGGGTCTGGATGACCGGGGCCCCCCCTTATCTGAAGGTCTGGATCTGCCACTGACACGTACAAGTTGTGTTTTTGGAAACAGTTCCAAAGCAATAAATTAAAAAACAGATAATATTCTCATATAGAAATGCAGCTGTAAGCTAGTGCATTTGCAGGCATTTACAAACTTAACAGACTTGTGGTGACACTGCGGAATTTAGCTGGACTAAAACATTCACAAAAACCAGTAAAATTTTGTCATCGAGAAGATGAAACACAGAAATATTCACTAGCTGGTTTCACAGCAATTTATCGACAACAGTGAGAAGTGTAAAATTCCTTTGTGACAATCTGTTTTTTTCTTAAATTGAGAGAAATGTAATCAACCCAGATTTTATAGACAAAAATAAACCATTTTGAAAGCATCTAGGTGCATCCATGTAATTAAATTCAGGAACAAAAACATATCTAACATAAATAACAGGAACAACCCATGAACTGATCAAAAATAAAACAAATTATAGTAATAATTAATGATAGCTATTTTACTACTCTTTATGTGGGTGTCGCGGCATTACAGGCGATCCTTGACCACTAGCACCACTCTTATTTCCATTGCCGTCCTGATCACTGCCGCCAACTTCTTGATCACTGAACAAGGGGTTAACAACTGTCATATCACCCGTCTGTAAAGTGAACAATAATCAACTCAGTTGGTAAATCCAAACTCTTGGTAATAATATCTTTCATAGTACCTGATCAAGTATTTTTCCTGTTAATTCCAAAGGCAAAGGCCTTGATGTGAATAGACAGTCATTCAGTTTACCTAAAGCTGTCAAAGCTAAGGATTCCAGTGTCACAGACTGAGTTGACTTTAAATAAAGCCTTGGCAGGGGTGAATTTTTTGTATGAATTAGTCAACTCCCGAAATTCTGAACCAAACTATTGCATCATTTTTCGACAGCTGTATAATAATAGCTACACAATAAAATATCTCTAGTGAAGGTCAAATGTACTCGAGTGGGTCTGACTTGTTTGATCATCCAAAGCATTTTCCAAAGAACTTACTGGAGCCAGTCCATGACATTCATAGACAGTATAATCCTCCTCATCTCCTTCATCACTGTTCTCCTCATCATCATCAAGTGTTTCGCCTTTTATGCTTCCCTTTGTTCCAGTAGCCCTATTAACAGAGATATTTTGTCATTATGGAGATAAAAATAAATTGTCTTTAAAGGGGCTGTGTCACGGCATTTTGTTTAATTTTGCGAATTACTCGCCCTCAATCGCTATGGAACTTAAAGTAAGCAAAGAAATTACACATACATGACAAAATCAGAGATCTGAGGCAAACAATTATGTCTCCTAAACATTATTATTTTTTGAGGTTGCAAGCAGCAGGGATCAACTTTGAAAAACTGTTAGGCTGAACAGTTTTCAAAAATCCAAATTTCAATCTTCTTCAGTTTTGCCCATCTGTGGCATCTGTTGTTTCTGTTACGTTATTTAAAGCTTCCTTTTAAATTTTTAGAGGTTATTTTTATTTTTCTCTTAATTTAACAGGCATTTTGTAATTTCCTAATTTGGCTGAATTTCATGACACAGCTCCTTTAATAGGGTAACACATTAGTGGCCTACAATAAGGATTCAAGTCTTGGAAATAAACAGAGGTTTAGAGTCCCAACTGGCCGAAGGCTTTTAACAGTTGGCTATTAAAGTGTGACTGAAGAGTTAAACTTGCAACTCCTGCGAACAAGTCCAATTCGCGGTTAGGGTGGGGAATGAACTTAGGGTGTCCAGTTGCAGAATGCAATTATTTCAGTTCTCTATCCCCTCTGAACACTGAATCCTCATAATTCTACTTGATGAGTAGTACGCAGGTCTCAAGTATCAGCTCTGAGGATCCATGTTTCAAATATTAACTTTAATGAGGGAGTACTCATTAATGCCAAATCCATTTTTGAGTCTTTCATCATCATTGACATTGCTGTTTAAAGGTTTGTTGAAATACATACTAAGGCCCCAGCTACACAATCCATGGTAAAAAAAATTTATTACTATAATTTATTATTTTTTTATGTTTGATTGTTTAGCCAGGGCTTAACAGGGCTTCATTATAAGAAAGACACTGAATTTTGCATTGGACCAAAAACAGATGATTAAATCACTAAACAGGGTATGACCTTCAACTACTACTAAAAAAGTAACTATTTACATGAAAAAACAAACAATAAAAAACAATAATGTCTGATTAACTGTGGCACCAACAGTTCAGCAATTGAATGGGAAATGTACTACATTCTTCACTCACTTTTCCATGGCTGACAGTTGACTTTTGGTCTGTTGATAATGATAAATCTCTGCACTGTAATCAAGTTTATGGTCTCCCTATAACAGAAAAAAAGTATAAACACGGTGATTCTGCAGCCAAAAAAGCTCTTAAGCAATTAAATAAAAAAACAACAAAGCCACACTGTTATTACAGTCGAACTCTCCATAAGCAACCACCCAAAATGTGAAGACTTACTGGTCCTTTATGGGAGGTAGTCATATACAAGAACTTGACCTCATGAGGTCCCTTCAGAGAAGAGGTCCAGACACATCTACTTTATGGTAGATAATAATTATAATACATGCAATTTCCAAGTTACGATATGTGTAATTCCATGTTGTTGTCAACAGTTCTTCCTGAGCTGTACTCTAAGTAACACAATAAATGGAGCGAACATTGAGATCAGACCATCTGCGAAGTTGTCGCTTACAAGAGGTTAAAAACAGTGGAAAATAATAAAACCATCAGTCCTGAAAAGTTGTTGTAGTTGTTTACAGGAGGTGGTCATTTATGAGAGTTTCCAACTGTAAGGCTTCAACCAGGAAAATTTTGTTATTTTGGGTAGGTGGTCGCTTACCGGAGGTGCTGGCTTACAAGAGGTGGTTGCACATGGAGGTTCAACTGTATTATCATCATCATTATTGTTATTATTATACAATGTACCTGAGAAACCTGAGGACCTGGTTTAGCAGCTCCAGAAGCAGAGTATTCTGCCTCACTTACAGCCTTTGCTGTGGTGTGCAGTCTATTAAAATGAAAAAGAGTATTAATATACAACACCTCATTTGACTTAACCCAAGGCAATAAACAAAGAACAAACTGCCCACTACTGCTTAATTTCTATGCACAAAGATGTAAGCTTTTTACATTTGGCTTTTCAGAAGCAAAGGAACTATCCCATATATTGGTAATTTAGAGTCTTTTTTTAAACAACATAAAGAAGAAACGGAACCTTTTTCTAATTAGTAACTTTTTTATTTTTCTAGACATATTTTCTTCTTGAATCTCTTGTTTGTACCTTTTCTGATTTCAATTTAATTTTTCAAGATGCATTTATCTCCCTTACAAACTATTTTCAGTGTGTTTTCACCAGAGGGACGAGGCGTTTTCTTCTTTATCTTTTTGATAAGAGGTTTTATTGTTATTTTGTTATTGTTATTATTGTTTTCTTTTCTTTTTTCTTTTCTTTGTTGTTTATTTTGTTCGTCTAGTTTGTCCTGTAATTTTTCTTCTTATCGGTGTAAGTAGCTGTGTCCCAAGCCTTGTCTCTTTTTTTTTGTAATTTAGGTGTATGTTCTTTAGGTGTATTGTATATAATATGTGAAAGTGTTGTAATAAAAAAAAATGTAAGAAAAAAATAATTGAAATGTTCAATTTGAATCCAGTGGAAATTGAATCAAACTGAACAGAACTCAGCATTGGACTAGTAAAAAACTCATTGCACAACGGAACATGGGTGAATATGTTTCCTAGGGCATGTCTGCTGTCTAAATAAAATCATCATCGACAGAAGTCTTTGCCTTTATTAACTTTCATGATACATTGTCTAGTAAAAGACAGCTATCCTCCAATGTAAAAATAATGACAAATGCTCTCAGTCATTTTCAAAAACAATATTAAATATCAAAAGTCTTCACAAAGAATATTTCTCTTGACATTACTTTTACTAATGGATTTCTTCAATATTTACATTAAATATCTCACACAGAAAACAATAAAAAAGGACCAAAATATACATCTAATCAGAGCAGCCAGAAGTTGGTTTGCATGTTTATGTAAAATGATTACATGTATCACAGGAAAACGTCTTTTCAGCTATTTTATATGGACTTGTTCACTCTTACACACACAAATTTAACTTCCTTTATTTAATCTCAAACTACTCAAAAATAAAATTAAGGAAACAAACTTTCTTGATTAAAAAAAATCAAAAGTTTACTTACTTATACCAGCAGTACCCTGCCAAGGCTAATCCAGCGATCCCAGCTACACTGCAACCAATGACTATAACTACGGATGAAAACATGCAAAATTATATATTACTTAAACCTCACTTGTTGTGCTTTCTAAGATGAAATCTAGCATTATGATACTTACTACAGTACTCATATGGAGAGAGAGTGCCCATATCATGCTCACAAGAATTAAAGAGAACATGAATAAGTATGGTATGTTCCTATAACAACAGCCCTTGATTGCAAAAATGTCATGCAACTTAATCAACGATGTCTGCAACTAGAATTAAGGGGCAAGCACTAAGTAAAACAAAAAAGCTAGTCAACGTCTGAAAACTCAAATCAAGTGAATGTTTCTTAATTTTCCCTTAGAGTTGCATTATTAAGGATATTCAGGGCTTCACCAATAATATAATAATAATAATAATAATATACACTTACATAGTGCCTTTCTCTTAGTTATCCCAAGTGCTTACAATCAGTACTAATAGTAATAAACCTAATAAAATATTACAATGACTTAATTGTTAAAAAATTAATAAACAAATAAACAAAAAATAATAAATGAATGAATAATAATTCATAATAATAATCCATTGATAATGCTGTCACAACTACTCCGAAACGTCAGATTTTATCGTTCCTTTTTACCGTTTTATGCAATAATAATAATAATAATAATAATAATAATAAAAACAAACATGAAATTACAACTGAAAAGTATGCTTAAAAAGAAATGTCTTGATTTTTGATTTGAAAGCGCTCAACTCACAACATGTGTGTAAACTGACTGGCATGGAATTCCATATCTTAGGAGCTACGTGTGAAAAAGCTCTGTAACCATAGGTTTTAAGGTTATAATCGGCCTGAACTAGGTGTCCTTTATCTACAGAACGCATAGTTCTTGTTGGTCTATACATCATAAGTGATTTAAATGTAAGAAGTAAAAGTTTAAAATCAATTCTTTCTGGAATAGGCAACCAAAGAAGAGACCTTAAAATGGGTGAAATATGTTCATGTTTCTTAGTACTTGTCAAAAGACGTGCAGCAGAATTTTGCACAATCTGAAGTTTGTTAACCCATTCGCCCCTGAACCGCCCGTAACCGCCCATGCGGATCCAGGTCCTTTCAACCCATTGTGACGTCATCAGTTTTAACGGTCAAGGACAACTTTCTTCCCTAACTTGTGCAGAGTGAAGAGATCTTTCAAACCATACCAGAAAGAGCACAATTCAGTCAAGGACACCGGAGAAACAAGCAAAAAACCATGTGACATTGACCTGAAAATCTCCATGAAAATCTTGTTCCATTACCCACCTTCCTCTCCTTTCACCTAATCCTAAGATCCTAAAAACTCTTCCCACCAAAATGAAGCCTACTAAATGCCCAGCAAGAGAAAAAAAAATGAGGCAAGAAAGCGAAAAAAGAAGGGAGGAGAGAAAGCGAAAAGTAAAAGTCAAGACTGCTGTGTCACTTTTAAACCCAAAAACTCGAAATTTTGCTTTCTGCGCATGCCCGAACTTCTCAAGCTGATATTTTGCATCTGGATCAGAAGGCCACAAAGTGTTCGACCTGTAAACCAGTTTGTGGTAAGTTTTAGCTCTTTATAGCACGACAGTGACCAGAAAAACCAATCGACTAGCTTCAAAACGCGTTTTTCGACAAAATCTCCAGGAGCGAATGGGTTAATATGATCCTGTCAAAGCCCCGATAAGAGAGAGTTACAGTAGTCTAGTTTTGACGCAATAAATGTATGTATTAAAATCTTGCAGTAAGTAGACGATATATATATTTCCTAATTTTAGCGACATTACTCGGATAAGAGTTATGGGATCAGTGTAGATAGCTGTGTGACCTCAGACCATACCCTTTTTTGTTGTGAATCACATCAATGCTTTCAAGTACTGTCTTGAAATTCTGCCTACTTTGCTCTCCGTTTTATTTCAAAAGCCAGACACAAATTTTTCACACAGTATGTGTGACATTTATGCTCTTTAGTACAGAGCTACTCTCTAATGAGAACAGATAATGGAAAAGGCACAACGATGGCCAATTTTTTGGAAAAAAAAATTCCTGATGTTATTGAAAACTGTGAATCAAGGGACAGTTTTCCATTGTCTTCACTCTTAAAGGTCATGATACACATAAAAATACTTTGTCATGCACAAGGTTGCCACACATCAGAAAGCAAAAGCATTCATTGTTTTTCTGCCTTTCACTGTTCTCTAATTGTTGTCATGCAGTTCACAAAGAAAGAAAGTGAGAGTTTTAGCCAATCACAAGGCTAGTTTCAGTCCCTGGGAAACCGTCAGTAATCATATAGTCTCATGCAATCATTTTCTCAAAATTGGGAAATTGTGGAGATCAATGAGTGGAAAATTTAGGGATGTTTAAGTGGTCAAGAAATGCTTCTGGATACAAATTTAGATGGTAAAGGTATTTTCCCAGAGGAAATCCAAGTGATTTGAATCACTGGACTACGAAATGACAGCAAAAACTTGAGGTAAGCGATCAGTTAAAATCTAGGCATCTCTTACTTAGATGGCCATGTTAGTTATAGTTCTTGTCTTGATCAATGAATGAGTGAGAATTCTGTTACATCAAAAGCTACATTCATCTTGAGTTGTTTGAACCAGAGTGTGGAGTGACAAGAATTCCACAACATTCAATGTGCACTTTTAGTGTATGAACTACATAAACTTTTACGCTCCAAACCAACCAACCTTTGAATGGCTCAAAAGATCATAAAGAAGTAGCCGAGTCCCATCCCCAACAGGAAACACAAAACAGTGTCTTCAATTAGAGAATAATAGTCCTTTTGCATTTTTAAAGAAAATTTCAACCTTCTTTTGCTGCCTGACAATATTTTTGCTTCACCAGAATTATCTTGAAGTATATTTGTAGATCTAGGCTGCATTATGTATACTATGTACAAAGGGTTTACTTTTTATTTCTGTGTTTTACTTAAATATTCACAACTAAATTTTTGGATGATAAAGCCTGGTTTCCAAATTTTGATATGATCCTTTCAGTCACTTAAAATGCTGAAGAAAACATCGCAGTGATTGAAGCAATCATATGAAAACAGTCTGAAATGGCTGCAACAATCTTTGCTTGACCCATCACTTAATCACACCTAGAGAAGCAAGGGTGGCGCATTGGTGAGAGCACTCACCTCCCACCATTATGGCCTGTGGGTTGAAATCCTGGTGTCAACACCATTATGTGGGTTGAGTTTGTTGTTGGTTCTCTCCTTTGCTCCAAGAGGTTTTTCTCTGGGTACTTCAGTTTTTCCCTCTCCTCAAAAACTAACATTTCCAAATTCCAATTTGACCAGAAATCAGGTAAACAAAGGACAAATATGTGGATGCGCAACCTCCAAATCATTATTAATTTAATTACAGGTAGTTGCATAATTTTACGTCTGCCTTCCATATTTAATAATTTCTTTGACAGCTGATCAACCATTTCTAGATCAAAATCATAGCAATCATATGGAAAAAAAGTTAACCATATTTTTAATTAAAAGCTAAGTATGGCTCCAGAGGCTTTAAAGAGCAGGAGCCCATAACCTGGAGTGAGCAACTTTCATGTGCTCGTGTCACGGTGTCTTCATGCCCAGTTTATTTTTAGAGTGATTCTGGCACAAATTTAGAATATGTTTTAATCCCCCACAAACCAGTCAACAAAACCTAGAGACCTAAAAATGATATTTTTGCCTTTTAAATAATGTTTTTTGATATCTTCGACTTCAAATGCACTCAAAGACGTGGCCAAAAATGTGTCAAAAAACAAACCAGGCCATAAAATCACTGTGACATAGGCATAGAATGAGAGTTACTCGCTCTGCATTATGGACTCCTGTCGAGAGTTCACTGTTTGCCCTTCTAGGAGTTCTGTGAAATGCTCTCTTGGCAAAATCCAGTTTTGAAGTTAATGAAGATCCCTGCTGGACCATAAAACTTTTCCACAAAACTGTTAAAAGCTTATTCCATCTTATCTGTTTAAAGCAGCTCAATTCTAAACAAACAGTAACCGTCTTTTAAACAAAATCAAAATATTTTTAACTTGTAAGCTTATTTCACTGCTTGCTATTTTAACCAATCAAACAAGAATGAACATAACAACAATATTCCAAAGCTATTAAATGTTGAAACAATAACACACAAATCATTTCTATTTAGAAACAGGGAAAACATCTGCTAACCTATTGTATAAAGTTGAAGCAAAATTAATAGAATCAAATTGAATTGTCGCATTTGAAAATTTGGAGGTACAGTTAACTAAAAACAGCAATATTATAAAATTAAACAAAAAGTAATAAAAAATTCTCATATCTATGAAACAGAATATTGAAAAGAAATTATTTTATGAAAAAATAATAAATCGTCCTTTTTTACAAGCATTTTCAAAAAAAAAATATCTCAAATTAGAATCAAAAAACTGTTCTAAATTTTGAATTATCTACAAAATGCATAGAAGTCAGTTTTTTCCGGCAAAACTTAGTTCTGAAATGAGATACGACGATTATATAACAAGATAAACGTTTGTGAATTGCTTCCTAGTCTGGTGCAAAATTTCATGGGTTTTGTTTATTTTGTACAAAACTGATATTTTAAACCATATTCATCACATTAAATTGGTATGTCACTGGTTAAAAAACAGCCTATAGGATTCTAGTTTTTTGATTCCGAAATGTAACGAAACTAGGAAAAAGTGGGTTTCTTTATAAGCCTCTCAGAAACAAAATGCAACATAAAAACAAAAACAAGAGTAGCCTAATCAACTAAGCACAGGCTGCTATAACGGAATGCCCAAAGGAGTCAGAAGCATAGCACAGAAAAAAATTAAATGATAAAGAATAAACTGCATTTTAAGCATTGCATCACAACTGAAAGAACTACATCAAAACATTGTACACATTGACACAAAGTACACACGAACTGACGCAACACGGAAGCTGGATGACGATCGCCGAAGATAGCCTATTTATACAAAGAATTCTACCTGGAGACTAGAAACAAGAACAGTTTTGTACAGGATTTTGGTTGAAATGAGTTACCGCTTAATTACTTCCCACTAGCAAGGAAATGGAATTTATTATCCTTTTACACCAACAGAGTTTGAATAAAGTACGTGTTTTTGGAAACTACAAATGATTTCACGCAGTTGACAATCTTCGGTAAACCATTACAGCGATAGTCTTTGAAAATAATACTAATGAATTCCTAGCGCTAAAAAAGATCACAACCTTGTATTTCTTTTAGAAACACTGAACAAAAATTCGCGCGAAGCAACGTACAATGGTATGATATGTGATAGACGGACCATTACTACGGGTT
The DNA here is from genome assembly GCA_022179025.1 of Porites australiensis. Classification (NCBI taxonomy): domain Eukaryota; kingdom Metazoa; phylum Cnidaria; class Anthozoa; order Scleractinia; family Poritidae; genus Porites; species Porites australiensis. The sequence goes on along the minus strand of BOPM01000507.1, from coordinate 90,495 downwards.
TACTTTTTTTGCGATGAAATTTTAAAAAATTAAAAGAAGATTAAAACACAACAACCGCCCACAATCTTTTAAAATATTCCAAAACTCTTGCAAAAATCATAATTCAAAATGTCTCTTAAAAAATCTATTCGTCGAAAAAGCTCACGTTGAACATATTTCTAAATTTGGAAATAAAAAACTACATAAATATATATTAACAATAATAATAAAAAGAAAAATCACTTACATAAAAAGTAAATGTCGTCTAATTCAGCTCTCGCCAGGGTGTTTTTCACCTTGAGGACGTTAGGCGGGGGTGTCGAGGATATATTTGAATCAGGAATGCTCGGTTTTTCAACACCGATCGAAGCTTCCAGGTTCGATTGCTCGGCGGGTCGAGCCAATTTATTTTGGTTAGCTTTTGCTAAACTGTCTCTTGTAGCATGCCGCTGATCTTTGCTTCTCAGAGAATCAATATTTAATCGTTCCTCTAGGTTTGTTCTTCTGTGATGCGGCGTTCGTTCTCCGTCGTTACTTCCTTGCCTCGTATCTTCATTCTCAGACGCTTGTCTAGCATCAGTGTCTTCCAGCGAACTTACATCTACATAACTATTTTCTCTACTCTTTGCTTGTGTATCCGAGTTGAAGTGTTCGCGGCGTGCGGTTACCAAATCTGTTTCTTCATCATCAATTAATTTCGTCGCTTTGGTTGGATCGCTTCTTGTTCGTTCCAAAACTTTCTGCAATTCAATTCCGTCGGTTACCACTACATCTTCCTTTCTAGCCCCCTTCTGCTCTAGGCCTGAAAAATTTAAAAAAAAAACATTTAAAAATCGACAATGCTCAAGTCGGTTGATGTTAAAAATACAAGGAGAAAAAATTATGCAGATTTATGATAGAGATAGGAATAAAATTTGGGTCGACGTCCCATTCCCCCAGCTTCTCAGTCTCTAAACATAAAATAATCTTTATTTGCATTTGAAAAACCTTGAAAATGGTTTACTCCTTTTACAACGAGAAACTAAAATTGCAGTTCGAAAACCGATATGCGGCAAAATTGTCATTAGTGCCGCGAAACGTTACCAGTATGCAGTGGCCATGTTTGAATTTCACTTTGATTTGAACTGAATACATGCTACATTAAACTATATCTACGTCCACTTAACATGTTTTTCAGTTCCGTCTTTGAAAAACCACCCCAACATTAAAGGGAAATTTGCATTGAGTGAATGACAAAATTGGTTCAGAAGATTTTAAAATTCCCACAAGACCCTTTAGTTTATTCATTAGAGAAATCTGAATATTTGTAAGGGCGGCGAAGCGTAAAACACGGAAAATTCAACGCGCCTCGAAGGAAAACAAAAAATATTATTTTCACTTCGGTGGGGGAAAAGAGAACACATAACACATGTTATAACCCAAAAAACCAAAATCTACTGGCAAATAAATCAAATTCAAGCAGAAAAGGCTCGCAATGAAGAATGTCAGTATGTAAACAAGCTACTCGATTTTCGGTTCAAACAGAACGCTCCATCACATCATCGAATGAAAAATCCTTGACCCCAAGACACAACTCTAAACGAAAACCAAAATACGCTTTCTTATGTACCATCTATCAAGTTAGTATTTCAAAGTTTGTCATTCACATAATATTTGTCACAAGAAATGGCTCTAAGTTCGACCATGCGTTTACCATACTACAGCCCATGTACCTGCCACTAATACACGTCCATCGTGTCGGTACCAGTTTAAAAAATAGCCTTGAAACGAAAACAAGCGGAGCATCAAATTGTACAGTACTTACCTCCTGTATTTAAAATCCCCTGGACGAGTAAAAGAGAAAGAAAAAGAGCGAAGGGGTTCGAATTCATCGCTGCCAAATCACCGCACCATTTTCGACCATTTTCAAACTTTCGAACATCCGACAGATCTTCGCGAACGGCTGTTTAGCACGCGCGGGATGCCGGGAATTTGATCGCTAATTTGCATAAGAAATGATATGCGGCAGTTTTTACTTTGATCTGAAACAGGGCAAACAGAACGATACAGACCTTCCAATATTTAAAAAAAACCCGCAAGCGTTTCAGTTCACGATATCAAACGTTATGTTCGCATGAAGCAATAAAATATATATTTTTTAACCTCAAGTAAAGGACGGCCGCTGAGGCGAGAATCAATCAAGTATTGTTTCGGCACAGATTTAGCGCGGAATTGAACAATTTGCATTGAACACGGAATTTCGCTAGCGCCGACCGTGTCTTTCTTGACCTTTTTTTGATTCAAAGCAAACCACACGCCAGGCGAGATAAAAATAAGGCAAAAAGGGGGTAATACAATAACTTTATTATTATTATTATGAATATAGTCAGTTGTCTATGAAAAAGAAAGAGGTTGAATGCAAATGTTGTTTTTCAGCAAAATTGGACTCGTCACTGCCCCTGGGGAACGAATCTTATTGGTGAAGATTCTATTCATTTACGTCAGGATTTTTAAAGGATATTGTCCTTACGAAACAAAGTTAGTTAACCAATCAAATAGCAGCAATTTCGATCGAAATGAGCTTAAAAACCGAGCTAAGAAGAAAGCAAAAGAATTGGATGGTTGTGTATGTTTGTTCTGTGGCAAAGAAGTGGCTACTTATAATATCCATGGCAGCAAAGATGATTATCTAAAAGAATGCGGTAATTCATACAAGCAGGCCTTGCTACCTATTGTCTCGATAAAAAGCCTCAATTACTTCCGAACAATAAACAAAAAAAGCGGAAAAACAATCTTACAAATTGCTCTTGATCCAGTGGTTTCTTACACGAATGCTAAAGAACAAATTTGAACAAGACCTCTTCCTTTTACGAAGTACGTGGAGACTCGTTATGACCTGCACGTACACCATAGATAAACGTAAAGTAAGGTCAAGTAAGAATACCCAAGGGAACTTAGAAGTTCTTTAAATTTGTTTTTGTCCTTTTTGTCGCATGACAAAGCCCATTAAAAACAGTTCTAAAGTTCAGCCCAGAAGAAAACAAATTATGCTAAGCGCCAACGAATGAACTGAACTGCAATACCGTGTTAAGTCACTTAACTTCATATGCTATCCAGGGGTAGCTGAAGAACTGCAGAAAAAATTGGAAACGGACTTTTCTTATCGTAGTTAAGAGACAACAACAGAAACAAGTTCGCTTTATCATTCTCGCTGAGGGCAGGCGACATCCACACAATTCCACTTACCCTGATAAATAACGTTACATTTACAAACTTGGTCAAACTTTAATCATGCGGTTTCCGTCCGCTACGTGCGCCCGTACGGAAACAAATCGGTGGATGTATCGGGAAACAGTGCGAAAAGAAGCTGATACGGACATAACTGTCAAAGTTTTGAAGATAAACAGTGAATGGCCCTCTGCCATGTTGAAGCAGCCTAGATAGGCTATCGCAGTATAACTGATGCCCCTAAAGAAGACGATAGTTTTTAGGCTGACTTGGAACACGCAATGAAGCGCACGGAAAGTCACGATAAGTATAGTATTTGCCATTGAAACAGTACGGAAGCCATACGACAATCTAAGACAGATTCGTCAACCGTATTTGGTTCAATTATCACTCCCCGCAAATACTCTTCAACCTCCCGGAAGCGTTACATCGCCAAAAATGTCCAGATTAGGTGGTCGCGCTTAAAGCAGGTGGTTAGGGTCATTTCAATAATATAGTTCTCTTGACTGTGGGGAAAACTGATTTTCGTCATTCGGATAAATAGCCGCGAGGTGGTCGTGCTTAGAGGTTCGAAGGTAGAAAAGGCGTGGCAGCATTTATTACCGCATACTTCAATAATCCTGTCGCGTAAAAACACACTGAGAGTCGAATACAGCTGTACTAATGAAAGGATAGATAAAACGAAGTCTGCGTCAACTTTTTTCCAAATTTAGGCGTTATTGTCTATTTTGAACTGAGCAAAATACGGTCTATCAGAAAATGCACCACATTGTAGATCTGATTTGTTTCAATATCTTGTAAAGTATTTAGATGCAAAGACCTAACAATATCGATGTGCACTAAGAGAGAAAAAAGCTCTTTCTCTCTTGTGTACACATTGTACCACTTCGTAATGTTGGTTTCGTTTCGGTTTGTTTGTTTGTTTGATTTTTGCTGTATGTGTCAACGATTTTACAACACATGCAACCCAAATTGACTGTGATCCAAGACTCATGAGTTCACGAGCCTGGGGCTTTGTTTACACAAGGGCTATCACCAAAACAAGACTCGGAAAACTTGTCCTGTGATGAAATTTCTAGTTCTTACCAATTCTTAAAATAGCTTCTGCAATATTGTACAGTCAGGGAACCTCGATGTAACGAACCTCTATATAATGAATAGCGAACGATTTCCTTTACCCGAAAATAGTAAAATATACGAAAAAGAACCTCGATATAATGAAAGTTTGTCAGTCTTTTGGCCATTCAGTTTTTTTTTATGAAGTCAATGAATAATTGTGAATTCCAATCCGGAGCGAAAAAAAATTGCCTACAGAAAGCGAATTTTAAAACAATTACCGAGTGCTGCTGACTTGTCACTCTACTTATGACCTAACTGAACGGAAATAAAGCTATTTATCAACGATTCCGGATATATTCGCGATGGGAATTCGAACTTAATTTTCTTTTCTCTCTAATCTCAGTCTATTAAGCGTGCACACGGTGCCGGACCTTTATTTTGCAAACATGATAAAATTAAAATAGAAACATGATAAAATTAAAATAGAAACCGAGGATATTGATCTATCCAGGTGCACCATTACGATCGATCCAGTTTCTCATTGACTTCAAAACTCATTCATAGTAGATACCAGGCCGCTCCGTACCGCAAACTATTCAAACCTGACTTTTCCGTAATAAGAAATAAAAAGGTGTATAATGAACTGGATCAGTTTTCGTCCAATCGTCGCTTTATTTAACCTTGGACTAAACACAATAATTAATGAAGCCAATATGCTGAAGACTTATTTAGCTGTCAAATGCATTACAAAAATGGGGCATATTTGTTTGATCTCGCCTGTATGCCCACGCAGACGATATAAAATGCGCTTTTCATTAAAAAGCTAACACAAATATTAGTTAGATACCTACGTCACTAATTCATATGGCTGATATCGCTATTTGTATATAGCCTACCTGCTTGATAGGGATTTAAATTGCCTTGGTTTCAGAATGTGGTTTCTTTAACTGCAATCAAAGGATTCTTCTGTCTAATTTTTTTTAGCTGTTATTTGTTTAAATATGGCTTTATTTCTTGTTTCAGATAACTGTTCGATAAATGGCTTTGTACCGAGAACAGAAGAAATCTTTCTGATATCAGTCAAGAGACTATCAGTCATATAATGAATGTGTCATATGGTTGCTAATTCTTTGACAGTATTTCGACATAATTGAAGCACAGGGCTATTCTAATTTCTATCAAGCTTTTACCATAAAAAAATACAGACAACCGCAATTTTATTAAAGTTATAAAAAAGACTAATATACCTGTAGCCTCGTCTCGGGTTATACCAACAAAGGGTCAAGTTATGTCTTTTTTGTATATAATTGTCCCTTTTTTAAATACAGAGTGCTTCTCATTTCTTCCAGACTTAAACTCACTGAGATTGCCTGTACGGAAATGACCGCATTTTTCGCCAAAAAAATTGTCCGTTTTACCAGAATAACCGGCACGTGAGGTTATATAAAGTGCGTTCTGTTTCTCTTGTACTGGACCAATATCAACATGGACAAACTGAATGCGGTGGTTTTTGAGTAGGTTAGCGAAAAAACAACTCTGCACGTTCAGCACACTTCTGTTGTCCATACTCTCTTCGCCGTCGGTCATTGCACGAGTAAGACGAGAAAATCACGCCCTACGGAGAACGTAAACAAGCGACAATGAAATTTTCTTTCTCTTTTTGAACCTGGATTAGCCTGCATTCCATCCGATTACTTCGAGTCGTTTTCTCCTCTCAGCAACTTACTGAGGAAGTAATAACGACTCGAAGTAATCAGATGAAATTCAGGCTAAACCTGGATGTAGTTCTTACGAATTCAACTCGAATAGAGTTCGTCTACATTTAACAAAGTAAGCGACCTGGAATTATCGCGATGAAGATTGAAAGAAGGTGATTTCACTTTTTAAGAGACTTGTTTGCCGCTGTCGCCGTCTTGGTAATTGTCTTACCAGGGTTAATTACATCATTCATTTCTATTAGTGTGGTTAAAAGAAAAAAACGCAGCAGAACATGTTTCCCATTTTTTCGTATGTATAAAAAAACTTGTTGTCAAATGGAAAACAAAAGATGAAATGTTTGGGCATGCTCAAAGACCACCCTGCAGACAACCCTCCGGACACCAGCCCGTCGACAAAAGACGGTCGCGAAAAGACGGCGTTTTCAGAAAAATGGTACGCGAGAAAAAGCGCGACTTGACTTGCTCTTGATAACTTTTTCCGCCTCGATTTTCGTAGAGCGCGATTTTTCGCCACGATCTGGCATTGTTGTTTAGATCGGTTGCGTTATAGAATTACGCTACCTTTTATAACGTACAATCGTTGTCTTCTCTTAAAACCATTATACCCCTCATTTTACATATTTTCTCTTCTCTTTAGAAGAAAATTTTTAGCTGTGTCGTATTAGGAAGACATTAATTTTTAATTATGCTATTCACTGTACATATAGCGGGGTGTTATAATGAATGAACTGGCGCGCGCAGTATCCAGAATACTGTAGCTCGCCCGTAGCTCAAGGCCTGCATACAAACCGTTCTTGTATTAGCATGAAAATGAGCTGCGAGGTAGCTAGGGATCTCAGCCCAAGTGTTTACTACACTAATCCCGCTAGCTACGGACGCTAGCTAAGGATCGGTCAGTCAAGATTTAATAGGCTACTACTGACTATCATTACAGCACGATTCGCGTTGCTTATAAGTCCTTATAGTGCGACTTTTCAAGTTATCTTAGCAACTTGTCGAGATGTAGGGCAGTAGATAATGACAAAAAAGGGACATGGACTGCCGTTTAACTTAAACACGTTTTCAAGAATGCAGCTTATTGTATCATTCCTCATTTTTACCATTTTCCCTGTAAAAAAGGTGCCCACTGCAAACGAGTTGCTTGTCAGTGCAAAGCAGATAATTATATATCATATTGTAAGACCACAATACCGCAGGAAACACGAGGTTTAAAGTTATATGGAGACGTCAGGCACAGAAACCAAAACGAGTATCCAGTCTTAGCCATGGCGGAAGTCCTTGTCTTACACGGCACGTTCCAGAAATACTTCCTAGAAGATGAGATGTTTGTTGTATCGCTGGTTTGTAGCTGACCTCACGGCGGCCATGCAGATATCAAAGAACAAAAGTCTCTCCCTCCTCTAGAAACGTAATTATGTTTTTGTACAAATTCTGTGAAGACCTCTGCGAAAAAAAAATCATTTGTTTACTAACAGGAAGCCTGGTCACGTGATTGCAAACCAAGGAATCAAACTGTTTCAAACAGCAAAAGAATGCGGTAGTATACAAGTATATTCTTCCTTTTGGCATTAGACATCGGGCCAAACACTTCTGAACTCGCGTCATCCCATAACCCAATCACAAACACTTAACATATTTTGCCAAAATAAGCTGTTTCCAATGTCGCTTACTTTTTGCGGAGGTACGTACGTACGTAAATGAAATAGAGACAATGTATGAAAGGTTACGTGTAAACGTAAAACTTGAGCGCCTTTTAATGCACGTAAAAATTAAGCGACAGCTGTGGAAAGGTAGTTTCTCCTTTTGAAACGTTTTTCAAATCGATATTGTATTTCATTCTTTTAATAGAAAGATAACGTTATGCTTCTATTTTTGAACAAGTAAAATTAGCCACCCTTGTTCGCGTGAGGCCTTTACAGTACGGAGTGTATTACTCATGCAGTCAGGAGATCATAATATGACGGCTCTTGACTCAGGTGTATTTTGATTAATACGTGGGAGTTCGTTGATTATATGCGTCATAAAATAAACAAAAAAACTACGTAGGTCTTGCGTCGCATCAAATCCTTCATGATAATCCTACCACCAGGTGCTTTAATTATGTTTTTTGAATTTTGTTAACCTCTTTTAGACCCGAGGGACCTATTTAGGCGACATTACATGAGTATAGACAGCGTCGACCTTGTCTTGTTGCGGAAGCTCCACCTAAGGCTGCTTGCTAGCCGTGGCTGTTCCCTGTTCGCGTCTGCAACTGACGCATTGCCACTTGGGAGGTTGAAGCTATTTTTACTGACAATCATGACACCGTTTGCCCAAAATAATAAAGGTTTTATGATTGTAATACTAAATCTAACACAATATCCGTAATTATTTTGTCTCTAAATGATGGATATACGTACTGGACTACTCTTGATTAACTTTACTGCCCGGTGTGTGAAATCCCTAACAGTCCACCCCCTCAGCTGTATTCAAGACTGAGTTTAATTCGAGCGTGGCTTGTCCAAAGCCAAATTTAAATTCATGGTTTTCAGTTTCATTACTCATAGAATATTGCTTATGTTAGTTTCATTTTTAACTGAGTATTTATTGATGTCGGCCTCAACATTAGATAGTAATTAATTTGTTTGTTTCTTTGTATTTTATACTCTACCAGCTGGGCATAGGTCATCTTGAATTGTTTTATTTCACAATACAAACTTTCGCAATATTTTAGTCAATATTTTAAATAAATTTGTGACTTTGTCTTTTGTGAGCGACAAATTAAGTCACAAAAAAAGCAAAATAAAACGGACTTCCAAAAAGTCTTAGCCTGAGAAAACAGCCAACATTTTGCGACGCCTGCATTAGTTTTCCCTCTAAATAGTGGTGGCGTCGCAAAATGTTGGCTGGTTAGGTGGAGACGTATGACATTTAATTTCAGACTATTTTCGCAGGCTAAACCGTCTATATTTTAAAACTGTTATTACGTTTATACAAGACCCATAATGGATGGCTCTTGGTTTACAGTCTTTATATCTTGTTTAAAAATGGGTCCAACAGAAGTTTTAGTTGAAAAATCTGTCTAATATCCATAAAAGAAGAACGAGTATTATGCTTTTCTAGCGGAAAAGGGGAGAGCCCCCTCGGTCTTTTATTTTGCTCGGAGACTGGGACTGCGCAGTTCCTCCCTGGGAACGAGGTTTTGAGATTGGGGCCTGTCAGAAACCGTAGACTAGGCGATCTCCTGCAGCAAAATATTTAGGCTAAATGTTTGTAAATTTTATAGATGGATGAAGAACTTCTTCAACAAAACTTAGAACAATATAAGGCACAAGTAAGTTAATTTTGTTTGTAGAGCTGAAATGATTACAAAACGTTCTCAAACATTTTGTCAGACCAGCGAAATTGCCAATGTTGTTTTGCCGAGTTCACCAAATATCTTTTCACACTGAATTATTCAGTTCCTGCAGATCCAAAGCGTTTTAGAAAACACGGAAGAAGAAAATCAGGAAGATCTTGTTAAGCTGAGAGATGACCTTGTAGAGTTGATTCACGTATCAGAAGGTATCTAAAAACAATATTGCAAATATTTTTCAGTACTACTTCACTACGTAGTACTGTTTCAACCCTGGCCTGTTTCAAGGAGAATATACTGCCTTTGCCTGAACATTTACAAATGGTTAGACATGCTAGAGTCTTCTTGCTTAAGGAGAAAACCCTGTGGGCCCTGACTGACGGTAGGTGTACTGGTTTGGCTCTGGTATGTGGGACGTAAGAGAAGCCACACCGCTGTTCGTAAAGAGTAGTGAACCTACCTTTGTATAGACCCCAGTAGTTGTGGTCAGCCTTAAGTTGTTTGACCATTAATCCTAGTATTGTGCAAACTGATTTAGGCAGAGTACTTCATTAAAGCATCATAGTTGTAAACCCTTTAGTTATGAGCTTGGTCAATTAGGTAAATATGTTTTTTGTTTGCGTGCATTGATAGAAAGCCTGTTGTCTTTGAAGAAGAGCAAGTTACTCCAGTTGCTTGATAGTGCAGAAGAGGAAGTCAGCAACATTCCAGAACATTTGAATGAAAGTGCCTGCTCAAGCGAAGTAGGAAATGATACTGTGAGTGTATATAGTTGAAGTTTTTTGACACCCTGTAATCAATCAAAACATTTTGTTCTAGACCTGTCACTTTTCATTTTATTTCTTCATTTCATTTCATTTATTTATTTCCATCACATTCAACAGTTTGTGTACAACAAAAACACGATTAATTATTAATGAAGTTATGAATATGAAAATCATATATGTGAACTGTGGGGTGAAGAGTTATGTGAAAGTAAATCATTGCAGTTATAGACGCAACTTTTGTAGTTGCGAAAAGAAAGCCTGAAAAAAAAATTCTTTCTTTTTGCAACTTCAAAAGTTGTGTCTTTGACTGCAATGATCTACTTTCATATAATTCTTCACCCCACAGTTCACATATATAATTTCCATATATTCATAACTACATCATCATCCTTTCACGGGTTTATAACGAACAAATTCAACAACCTGTTCCCTGTACAAGCCTGAATTTTTTTTTGCTTGCTTTTTACGCAAAAGTTGTGTCTATAACTACGATGATCTACTTTTACCTTCACTTTCGATGATCTAATAATAATAATAATAATAATGATAATAATAATAATAATAATAATAATAATACTTATATAGTGCCGATATCAATATTGCTATTTTCATCAGCGCTTATGAAGCGCTCATGATCTATTCTTCACCCCACAGTTCACACATATGATTTTCATATATTCATGACTTTATGATCATCCTTTCACGGGTTTATAATGAACCAATTCAACAACCTGCTCGCAGTTGGCTTGTTAGCTCAATTGACAGAGCGCTGCACTGGTATCGCAAAGGCCAAGGGTTCGAGTCTCGTACAAGCCTGAATTTTTTTCAGGCTTTCTTTTCGCAACTGCAAAAGTTGTGTCTATAACTGCAAATGATCTACTTTCATATAATACAATTAATTAAGTTAATTAAATAAGATTCAGGATATGAATAGATGTAAATTTATTGCAGATATTCTTCAAAATGTAGTTACATGTAATATCCTTCTGGTGGTATTTTGTCTATTCTTGCCGTTATTTTGAGTCTTTAATTTGATGCTAAATGCATTTTCATAACAACTGAGTTGCTCCTGCTGTCTTCAAGGGATGTGATAATCAGTCATCTGAACATTTTCCTGTCATTTTACAATTCTTATCAACTGGATTTCAGTTATTCCAAATTTCCCATATTAAGTCAGTAGATAACCAAAGAGATATCTGCATGACAGGGGAGCAAGGGCAACAAGGGGGGGTGCAGTGGTGAGAGCACTCAACTCCCACCAATGTGTTTTTTTTAATATAAATTTAATCTTTATTTATAACTCCCACTAATGTGGCCCACGTTCGAGTCCCAGCATCGATGTCACATGTAGGGTTGAGTTTGTTACTGGTTCTCTCCCTTGCTCTGAGAGGTTTTTTTCCAGATACTCTGGTTTTCCCTTATCCTGAAAAATCAACATTTCCAAAATTCCAATTTGACCAGGAATAGAAAATGAAGAACCACTTTATGTATGTGCTACCTTTAAATCATAATAAATGTTTATATTTATGTCATTGTATCACAATTACTGTTTGGTACAGTGGAACCTCTATTTAATGCACCTCTATGTAAGAAAGTTGTCGGTATAACAAATGATTTTCTTCAGCCTTGCCAAAATTACAATAAAATGTATGGAACAGAACCTTGATTTAACAAACCTCGATTTAACGGAATCCTCATTGTAACAAACACAAGATGCAAGCGCAAACATACTAAAATGTTATTACAGTAATTTTTAAGATCCAGAAATGCTGGGTTTTGTATTAAAATTAAATTAATAAATTATTAACTATACCTGGATATAACGAGTTCACATTTTGGTAGTTTTCCCGAAAATTCGTTAAATGGAGGTGTTTGATTTAATGAACCCTCGATGTAATGAACAAATTTCCACAGTCCCTTGGCACTTCGTTAAATCGAGGCTCCACTGTATACAGTTTCTTGTCTGTGTGTTATATAATATTATTTTAACAACGATATTGTGCTATCTTTGTGATTAGGAAGTTTCAGATGATAAGGACCTGTCAGAAGTAGAAGATGATATCACTGGAATGAAATGTCGCATTTCATATACACAGGTAGGTTAGGGAAGATGGTAATTTATTGATCTCTTGTCTGATCAAAGAAAACTTTTGTATTGGAGACTTGGAAGGTGTTCATGTGCAATCTGCTTTTTTTAAAATTTTCTTTGGGTGAAATTGTACCACTAACCCACGTTTGGTTGAAGCGGCAGTTTTTTTTAAGATGAACCTTGTTGCATTCCCATGTTCCGTCGCTTGGGCTTGCATGAAACTTGATGTTGCCTTTAGTAAGGTCAGACTCACAAACTTAATGTAATGCCAAATAACAGACATGTTTTCTTAATGGATCACAGTCACAAATCAGTGAAACTGTAGAGAACAAAGAGTATACATGAGCTTATTACAAATTATAGCAAGAAGTGTGAAAGGAAACCAACATGTGACTGAAAAGTATCGCTGACCACGTGGGTTTGAATAAAACTGTAGGAAAACTCTTTTAATTAAAACAATATTGTTACATTCCAGACCATGTATGGAATCAATTAATTTTCGCGTTCAATCTGTGTGGGTCTTTACAATCGTGGCTTACCTTTGACTTGCCATTGTAAATGCCCATGCAGATATCCTGCTCAAGTTTAATCTAGTATTGACAGTAAAATTTTGTAAAAAAAAATATAGAGATTTACACAAAGGAGGCCCTGCCAGGGGGGGTCCCATGTCGCCTGTCTGAATTTTAAAACGTCTCGTGTAGGTGTTTATAAATGCTTGTCGCTTATTGTCGGCTTTGCCGTCACTGTCGCAATTTGGATGAGGGAGGTTGTCTCTTGTCGCAATTTCATTTTACGCGCTGTCGCTACTTTTTGGGCCATGTCGCTTGTCGGAATTTACCCTGGCAGGGCCTCACAAAGGGGGAGTTTAAAATCATGGTACTCTTTCATTCTTGACAGGACTGGGGTGTGACAGAGCAGCATAATGCCATGGTTTTTGATGCAGAAACTGTTGAATTAGCTGATGGCAATGAAACAACAAAGGTACAGTAAATGATTTTTACAGACTATCAGAAGCGGCTAGTATAATGTAACCATTCTGAGAGATGGCTAATACAATTCATGTATTGTTGTTGTTTTTTCCATGTTATTTTTTCTCTGTTTCCAAGATTGCCAATGCATTAAATGTGATAAATCAACAGCATATTGAAGCAAAGCCCATGAAATGTTCAAACCTTACACAAAGTAGTTTAGAGTTTTGTGGAATTTATAAATTTAATGTTCACAATAAAAATTGAATTGGATTTAGATAAAAATGAAAAATAATAATATAATTAATGTTAATTTCTGTTTCACTAATTATTGTAACTATCAAAATGCTAAAATGTAATCATCTGGACATACCATAAATTTATTAAATAAATGGCCCAATTCCCAATGTGAGGTCCTATGGACAATGAAGATTAGGTATGTAATTTTTTGAGTTTGAACAAGTTAAACCTATTTAACTTCTGTTTTGTTTCCTTTTGATTTTTCTTTTTATATTTCAGTAGCTTTAGTTAAATTTTTTTTTACGATTTTTTTTATTAACGAGGGATCCACTGTAATTGGTTAGGCTGTAGTGGTCTCCCTGCCTAATACTTTTTAATGTATTCATGTATAAAGATTGTATTGTAGTCAGGCAAAGCTAAATAAAGAAATAAATATTTGTCCCTGGGATTTTCCCCCAAAACAGGTTTTGAAGACAAGCCATTTTCTGGTCACTGTCTGGTTGTAAAGAGCTAAAACGTTCCAAAAAAGTGTGAACAGATTGAGCACTTCATGGCTTTCTGTTCCAGACACAAAAAATATCAGCCTCCACACTCACTTAAATAGCTTTCTCTCTTCCCATCTTTTTCTGCTTTTCTTGCATCGATTTTTTTCCTTTGCTGTCTTAGGCATAGGCAGATCAGTGTGGACAGTTGAGGGACAAATGGGTTGAAGTTTAGTAAAGTACCTATGAATATTCTGTATTGTATTCTGTACAGGTCAGAGTGTTATTTATGAATCCAACCCATAAATCAATGGTACCTTGTCCGTATTTTCTGGATGGCAAGTGTCGGTTCTCTGATGATGACTGCAGGTTAGTGTCCATGTTACTGGTCAAAATTAAATTCAGGTTAAAATTTTTAAACCTAGGTTGATTCTCTATTTCCCTTGTCTCCTAGCCCTAAAATTAAGTTTCTTAATTTCTATAAATTAAGTTAATCTTTTCTCTTTGCTTTTCACCTGTTATGTGGTGATATATGTTGTACCCTTCTACATAATCAATTTGGCACCATTTGACTTAAACAACATGTTCTCTCTTGTGCTAATTGTTCATAAGAGACAGGAATTTCTAGATTACTGGTAACTTGAGAACAGATCTTGCCTGGTGCAGATACTAACAATGTCCTATACTCAGTAAGATTTAACTCACAGTTTTTATGAAGATGTTGTTGAATATAGATAGTTTAGAAGTCACTTTTTAACTATGATGGAGAACAAGTTTTTTATTTATAAACATTTCATACTTGAATTTGTTCCCTTAGATATTCTCATGGCTATTTGTTGGATGTAGAAGATTTATTGCCATTTAAAGAACCAGACTTCAGGTAATAATCTGATAACCCAAAATTTACCGTTTCTTTTGTGAATTAGCTAGTATATAGTTTAATAGTAGTATTAGTTTTGCTGGTCTTGAGCCCAGTGATGAGAAAAATAATTATATCCTTCTCTATCCTTCATATTTTAAAAATGCAGCAGTCATTGCATCATTTACCAAATTTATATGGGATGGTATCACCATCACCAGTGCACCAGTGCAACATCTATGACAATCTTGGGAAATATCCAATCATACACATAGCCTATATTTTTCTTCCTTTATCTACAGCAAGGTGGAGTGTGGAAAGTCTTGTTTGGCCAGATACGATGATGGAGTTTGGTACAAAGCTACTATTCAGTAAGTAATTATTACATACATCCCACTCAGAGTTTATTTTAGTTTACAGGGTTCCTACTGGTCATGGAAAACCTGGAAAGTCCTGTAATATAAGAATTTCATTTTCCAGGCTTTGGAAGTCATGGAATTTAATTTCAAAGTAAGATAGATACAGGTACTGTAATTAAACAGGCCAAATGGCAAACATTTTGGTGGACACTAAACTGTTATCTGTTGAACTGATTTAGGTACAAAATACCCTAAAACATGGATAATTTTAAAAATTTTTTTGAATGTGACAGCTATTCCTAAGGTCACAAAAAACCCAGAATGGTCGTGGAAAAAGTCATGGAAAGTCATGGAATTTAAAGCTAATGACTGTTAATATAATCTGTAGGGTACAGGAATTGAGTGAGTTTTTCCATGTTTTAATTTAGGATGGGTACACAAATCCTTTTCATTTTTTGTCACCAACTTGTGGAATTCTTTGCCAACAAAAATAAAGGAGGTCTAATGAGACGACAGGTTTTAAAAAAGCTTTGCAAGATTACATGTTTAATGATCTCAGATGTATGAATTATTATTATTATTATTATTATTATTATTATTATTATTATATTTTGCTTTGATTTGCACCTTTCTTTGCAGGTCATTTGACCATGATAATCACACCTTTGTTGTCCATTATGATACATATAATTCTGATGCAACATTGAGTCTAGATGCTGTTCTTCCTTTAGGTAAATACATTTATAGAGGCCATACATTTTGTACCATTAAAATAAATGAGGATAGTTGAACGGAGGCACTGTCAGTTTATAAAGTCCTGCAAAGAACTGTGGTGTTGGAATACTCTGAGCAAATCAAATTAGATCTTAAAATCACAGCCCTGGTTATTTCATTTATAACTATCTCTGAGTTTCATATTAACCTTATTTTTACTCAGTGGAATCTACCATAAACACCTTTCTTGCTTGAACAAAATCTTTCTAGCTCAACTTTATTAGTGATGAAACCAGTCACTTGCAAAAATCAGGATCATACGTTAAGCCAGTGTTAAACTGTCATTTTATCTTAGCTAATTGTAATTTTCACTTTGATTTTCAAAGTAACATTGCATGACTTTCCCTGCTAGCAGATGCCACCGTTTTTACAGCTGGTATTTGGCAGGTGTGAGGAAAAGCCTGCTATTAAAATACCAGGGAAAAGAGCAGGGAATGCTTGACTTATTTTCTTGGTTATGTAAAGATTGGACAAAAAAATTATAGCTACAGCTGCATGTGAGGACTCGCGACCTTCAACTTCAACTTTTTTAAAGAAAGAAACGTTTGAAAATGATTCACATATGGATGGCCTGGATGTACAGTGTATAATGTAGCACTTGCTAATTCTATTTTCAAACAACCTTACAGATCAGCCAGATGCTGAAAATGTCTCAGACAGTGAAAATATATCAAGTTGTTCAAGTGACAGTGAAGAAAGTGAAGAAGCTAAAGATGATGATGGAGAAGATGTAGCGGTTGTGCAGTTGTCATGGAAACCATCAGGGGGTCCTGTTTCCCTTGGAGAGTGGGAGCAACATACCAAAGTAAGTTGTTTAAGATAAAGTTCTTTAAAAGAAAAAGAAAAGAAAAGAAAAACATAATCAATTTTTGTTTTGAATTAATTTTTTTGGCATTTTTATTGTTCTTATTAAATGATGTGTACTTTTTTGTTGTGTTGTATTTCACTATTGGTTTCAATTTGTCTAGGGTATTGGATCAAAGCTTATGGCCAAAATGGGATATATATTTGGGTAGGTGTCAACTTAGTAAAATCATGACCATTACAATTGAGCTTTACTTAATACTGATATGCAAAATTATTTCAATATTGTTTTTTGCAGAGGATTTACAGTACGAACATTAAGCACATATGTTGTGATTATAGTCTAATAAATGAACAAAATATTTGAAGTAGCAAAACATAGATATTTGTGGCTCTGAGCAGAGGTAAAGTTTAAGCAGCTAGACAAACTATTATGTTTTTGTATTATATAGATTTCTTTGTCAAATGTCATGCTGCTTGGAGGGAGAAACCACTGCTCACCGGGTGTTATAGTGGTGTAGCTTATGTGGCTGCCATTTAGTTGCACTGCATCTCAATCAAAAAATCATTTTAATTTGAATCTTTTTAAAACATTTTCCTCTTAATTGTTTGCCTTACCTCACCTACATTAGATCAGCCCTTCTTTTTTGCAGGTGGAATCCATTTTAATTCAGTTGAATTGATGAATGTTGCATAGGTGATTTTTTGTAAGCTCTATTTTTAACTACTAGGAAAGGACTTGGACGGGATGGTAGTGGCATTGTGGAGCCAGTACAGGCAGTAGTACTACCTCAAGGTAAGAGGTTATGTAATATTTAATTCATAATATTGTTTTTTTCTTATATAATAATTTTTTACCATTAACGTTTTAAGCTTTTTGTGCTGGGGAGAGATTTATATTTGCTTTTCTGAAAACACTTTATAGATTTTACTGTTTTCCAGAGGAGTATGTTAATTCCAGGTTGACGTAATCCACTGTGCTGGCCATAGTTTATCTGTCTGTCATAATAACAGCACCACATGAAGGGATGTTTTGAGTCCCAATGTCACAACAAGGCTTCAATTTTTTTTGCCAACTCTCATCCCTACATACATGAGTGTGTAAATCATCGAAATGCATTTGTAATAGTGAGTTGACAAGTGGCTTTTTTTTCTATTGAATATCTCCTTAGGAAAGTCTCTTGATAAGATTGCACAACTTCGGGAGAATAATAAACTTCCTAAGCCTGGAAAAAAGAAGCAGAAAAGAACACCAAAAATGAACAATATCAAGCTGCCAGAAGAGGTACAAGAAATCAATAAAATGGAAAATATTTGCACTAAATGTTATTTAATGCAATTAGGCTAATGCAGTAGAAATTGCCCCTTTGATTAGATGATTGTCTTAAAATATTTTCACATTTCAGAGGTATATATTCAAGTCACCCTTTCAAGTCACCCTTAGCAAAAATATTTAAGGATTGTAAGTTGCCTTTAATTTCGGTGGAGGAAAGGAACTTTACTTATCATAAAATATTTTACAATTTTAATTTAGCTTTATGATTTTTTTTCAAACAGCATAGGAAAAAGAAGTTATTAAGCTTTACACTCAACATAATATTTTTTAAACATTTAATACAAATGAATTTTCTTGGCCAAGGTGGGTGTTCTTGTGCAAGAGATTCAGTTTTTTGCATTTGCCCTTTCATACCTGTGCAGGGCTGGCTCTAAGATTTCAAGTTCCTGTTTACCGGTTTATTGGATGAGGAATTAAACAGTGAGGAATTTCAGATCAATTTAGGTTTCTGGGAAACTGCCCACCTACCCCTCTCCTAAGCCAACATTTTGCCCTAAATGAGAAGTAAGTGTTAATGTTGGCTTTAGGGAGAGGTATGTGTGCAGATTCCCATAAACCTAAATTGATCTGGAATTTCTTTTGCCTCTATTTTCCTTTTCCTCCTATGAAAGTAGCCAGGGGGTCAAGCTCACTGAATAGCCAGGGGAAATCCCAGGCTGCCAACAGGCCTTTGTTACAGCCCTGCTAGCCAGTAAAAAATTACTCTTATTGTCTTTAAATATTTTGAATCATGGTACTTTCATGCAATCTCTCAGTTCCTATCTACAAATTGTAGATTGCATCCTTCAGACTTGTCAGTTCTTTAGTAAATGTCCCCATTTTGGACAATCTTTTTTTAAAAAAACCTCTTGAAAATAACGCTCTTTTAAAAAGCACTATTCTTTATACCCCTTGTCCTTAAAAACGTAAACTTTAAATTCAATAATTGCCAAAAAATCTTGTTGTGCAAAATTTGCAAGTTACATAATTAGAGTAAAAACATATCGTATATCCAATAGGTACTCAGAAAGCAGTGAGCTCTGGTCCAATTAGCAATCACAAGACTGCTTTTTAGTTACTAGAAATCACCATTTCCAAACTCTTATTTAATTATGGATTCAATGGTTTACAATCTTTGATCAGTCAGTAGTGGAGGCTGAAGTTCTACCATTGTAAAAAATCTATTTGGACTGGACACAGAATACCGTAAAATTCCGAAAATAAGCCCCAGGGCTTATATTTTTCAAAGGCCCTTTTTGAGGGGCTTATCTACAGAGGGAAATTTGCGTTTCAAAATCGATTGGGCTAGCCATATAGTTGGAAGTAAATTTACCATTTTTGCTTTGTTTTACTTTGTATTTGAGAGCAATTTTCCAAGTACAAGCCCCTGGGGGCTTATATTTGGAGGGGCGATTTAACGGAGGGTTTTTTGCGTTACCGGATTGGGGGGCTTATATTTGGAGGGGCTTATACATGGAGGGGCTTATTTTCGGAATTTTACGGTACTCTGTTTAGCGATAGGGTGAAAAATGTGTGATTATTTTTATGTCTCTCTTTATGTTGCAGGTCTCTGGTGGTGACATATTTGATTTCATTAACATAAAACTTGGTGGCAAGAGAGGTTAGCTTGTAACTAGCTTGGGTGGCAAAAATTTCAAGGGGAAGGGTTAGGTCTGAAGAAATTAAGACTTTGCAAGAAATTAATTGGTATGCCCTTCGTGTACTTATGAGTCAATCAGTCACTGAATGGGGCCGATATAAAAGAAAGAGAAAAACTTATTTTCTCCTCCACAACTTCCATAAAAAAATGTGTTCACTTTTTTGAGAAATGTTTGGTTGAAAAAATTCGGTTTAATATTTTGTTAATTTTTATCTGTTGTCAGTGATAGGTAGGGTTTGCGATATTCTGTTTCCCGGTGACCTATTTATTTTCTTGTAGTAATAAAAATAACCAGTAATTTTCTTGTGGTATCTTCTTACCACAACATTCAAAGACAGTTATTTTCTCCCTGAGCTTCATCTATAGCACAGCTGTAAGCACCTCTCCATTTCCCAAGGCCAATCCAAACCATCTCAAATGATTTACAAGTTAGACGGTTTTAGAAACTGCTGGGGGTTGGGGGGAGAAACTTCCTTATGAAAGATATAGGGACTAATGGAGACTTATCTGGGGGTGTCTCAGGCTTTATTTGACCCGTAAAGTAGACCATACTCCAACACAGTATGGCAGCATTTTGTATGCAATATCTACTAGACATAGATATAATTGACAACAACCCTAAGGGATGCTATTAGAAACAGTAGCACGACTTAACTATGGCAAAAAGAAGTAAAAAATAACGCGGATAAAATCGAACGACGTCTCGGTGTCATCGTGATGCCCTTTTCAAGTTCAAGTTCAAGTTTTACTTGTTTTTGTATTACGAAATATCATCGGCTTTCCGTCTCGAACACTCCTGTCATCTTCATGTGCGAGTTCCCCGTTCCCTCCCCACAAAGGAGCCCGGATTTGGCGGAAACTGTCGATCGATTCAGTTCCCAGTATTGAAGCATGTTTTTGAAATTTATTTTGCTTTATTTTTTATTTTATTTTTAGGAAATATCCAAGACATAAGGGTGCCTGTAGCTGGAACAAGTGCAAGTGTTTTTGAGGTGAAAGAATCAGACAAAAAGAAAAAAGGTGGCAAGAATGTAAATTGGAATTTACAGGTAAATTTTCAGGAAGCAGAGTGGCCGAGTGGTTAGAGCGCTGGACTTGCCATTCGGAGGTCCCAAGTTCAAGTCAGGGGCCCTGACTGCTATCTGAATTTGTTCTCGGTAGTTCCGAGTTCAAATCCTCAGTCACGTTTGTAAAAATACAGCCAACTGGTTTGACTCCTACCAGTTACTATTCTTAACTTTGTTGTGTTATATTTGAATTATTATTTGTTTCATTATCCCTGAAAAGCCCCATAAAGGGAGAGGATAATTAAATATTTATTATTAGCGGTAGTAAATTCAGGGGCACCCAACGAAACTATAGTTCAAAATCACTTAAACTAGCCTTGTTGAACGTATTTTAGTATTTAAACGGTAGATATAGGCATACTTTTATCCCCTAACAATTTTTCATCTGTTCGGATTTGCTAGCTGAAAGTCTAGTGATGCAAAAATTATAGGGATCAAAACTTACCTTTTTGAAAATTTCACCAGGAAAAAGTCTCTCGAAATCTCTAGGTGACCTTTTTATTGTAAAAATCCGTTAAAAATGGGCAATTATACCATGTTTTAGATGTTCGAAAATTCTAGGAGAGGCAGGGAAGCAAGAAATTTTACAACAAATGTTCCGAAAATTCTAGATCTTAAATCGTCTTCCGAACAGATATTTTCCAAAAATTGTCGTTGGGTGCCCCTGTAAATTGGGGAATTAAGTACTTATCTAACTAGACATATGATGAGCAATACAATCAGACCTTTTGAGAGTAAAATGTAAATTCACAGAGATCTCTTTTTCATCTATACTCCCATGGCTACCCTTAATCAATTAGTTTTATCACCCTTGACATCTTAAGGTTTCCTTCAATTTCAAAATAATTTTTGGACTTCGTGACCTAACGACTCTAAATTAAGTGATTAAAGCTCTTTCCACAACTACTAGGCAACACATATAAGGTGGGGGGTGGGGAGGGGGTGACAATAGAAGTGAACAGGTTTATTTTTATATAGAAATAAGAGCCACAATGGCTCTTGATAGAAAATTTAATGTTTAAGTTTCTGTCAACTGTGACAGTGTTTACGTGTCTTTAAAATGACTATTTTCTCTTCCTCAGCTTTTTAAAACACATGAAGAAATATCTTCTGTCGAGAAGAAGTTAAAGAAGGAAGAAATGGCTCTTAGCAGACATGAGGAAAAGTAAGGGGGGAATGCTCCAAAAATTAAGAAAGTCAATACCTGCTATTAAGACACTTTTAGAAACAATTCGGGTATTTTCTGCAACTTGCACTAATTTCCAGGAGCGGTTATTAAGGCCAAGGTGTTCTGTCCAAATCATAAATTTATATGTGTATGTATGGTTGATTTTAACCTCTTCCAGTAGAGTCTGGTTCTGTAAAACGCAAAAGGAGCCCTGGGTTATTTGGCCATCTCTCGTTGCTTCGTCTAGCCCTTTAAAAATGTGCGTCGTGGTGGAGGGCGAAAGAAACAACTTCACGAATAAAGAAAAAAACTGACTCGCGGTGGCCAATTCAGTTTTTTTCCCTTCTTCATGATACGAAACTCTCGTGTTTTGCTTTCACACCGATGCAACCCATTTGCTGGTCGCTCGAATTTCCAAATAAAATTGGGGGGGGGGGGGGGGGGGGGGGGGGGGGGGGGGGGGGGATGGCAAAGGGGGGGGGGGGGGGGGGGGGGGGG